>VWZI01008852.1:575306-603661 GCA_013396835.1 Psilopogon haemacephalus | reverse complement strand
TGGTTTTTTTAACATGAAAAATAGTTGCAAAGGATCTGATTCTTCCAAAACATTCAGCACTGTTCTAAGGATGGTGTTACTGGGATTAGCAGACCACCAAACTCAGGACTTTGGAAATTAGACACTCACAAAGTACTTTGCTGAGCACATTTCAACCAAATTCTGTGTGAGCTAACAAATCCTGGATGTGTTAGAGATCTGGAAAAAATTAACAGTAGTACAAACCAAAGCTCTTTTTTACCCTCAGAACAGAGTTGGTGATCATTTTCCTTTCACTTGCCTCCCCTAAAAAAAAAANAAAAACCACCAAAACCAAACAACCCAACCACGAACCCAAATTTAAACTACTGAAAACCAGAGAATAAGAGTTTTTCTTTCTGTGGTATACACACAGCTTCACTCTTAAAGGATATGTACTTTTAAAGGATATGTACTGTGGAAGACAGTTACATCCTGCATACACAGAGAGCAGATTAGCCAACATTATGAGCTATTTGTATGACATCAATACTTCTAGCCTTCGAAAATTTACTGATCTACTCAGTATACAGACAACAGCTTCTATCTCAGTTGTCTTGTTTCTTTTGCAGAGAGAATTAAAGAAATGTACAGTTTAAATTATACTAATTTATGCCACTTCAGTGGCAATGGCATACTGAACTGGAAAAGAATAAAGAAATAAAAATATATTCTTGTTCTGGTACAAACACATGAACATTGGAAATCATGCTAGTAAAATGAGACAAACAAGCACTCTACAAACAGCTATATAAAAAAGGTTACTGCTCATCAGTCTGCCCCCAAGCATCTCTGCAACGCCATCTGCCAAAGGTCATCACCTCCTCAGCCCTAGAAGCACTACTCACACATTTGCTTCCAGAGATGTTTCAGTCAGGATAAACCAAGTTAACTTGAACAGTTTACACAGATTCAGGTTTGCTTAACCTAAAGCTAACCTGGAAGTGCTCTTGTAAACTGCTTTGCTAGTGAATCTGAGCAGCGTTAACCTCTGGAAAGTTATAAACACCTGATAGCATCTCATACCAGCACAGATGAACCTAAAGAGAGACACACACATCTGAAACCTAATTAAAGCCATAGAGATATGTGGAGAGGTTTTCCTAGAACGCAAGCACATACCTACAGAGCCAGATGGATTGAGGCAGGAGATCCAGAAAACCAAGACCTGAAGTAGGAAGATAAACATCAGTGATCCCCATTGTTTCTCTCAGGCCATTTTCAGAGAGCAAATTTAGAGCCATCAGTCTAGGACAAGTGGCTATAAGAAAGGTAACCACAGAGATGGTTCCACAGCTTGGCGTGGAGAGAGCATTGCATACCTAAGGACTTGCCTGAAAGACAAAAGCAGATCATTAGGATAAGCTGAACTTAGGAGGGTGATAAAAGGTTGGGGGTCAACTGCTTACACAGGAAGATATGGAAATAACTTTGATGCAAGTCATTACAACAGTGGTTACATACGGCAAACTTACCAAAAGAATTTCGACTTCCTGATAATCAATGCAGAAAATCGAAGCAAGACATGTTGCAGACTAAAAGCACTAGCACTTGAAGTTACATGAAGTGCCGAAGAAAATGAAACGAACTAATGACTACTGTGCTCCTGTGAGGGATATGCCAATGTCCAATGTAATGAGCTCGGTTTCAAAATGAGCTCACTGTGAATTAGTGTCCATATATGCAAAAGTACTTGAAGGTGTCAGCAGGCATCAATAAGCACAGAGAGATTTTGTTCTGCGGTCTCCAGTGGAAGACATCCAAAACATTTCCACGTGGAAAGAAATTTGCTTGATGAGAGAAATCAAATCAAGGTCCTTGCTGCCATAATAGGAACATGGGGAAAAAAACAAACAACAACACAAACTAGAACAGCTGTTTCAACTTGTGTTAGATAATTATCATCACAGTAAGGATTTATTTGGAGCACAAGACAGCATGGCAGCATGCTACGCTTTTGTTTAGCACAGCAGTAGAGTTTGGGTTCCTGCAGCAGGAGAGCAGATTTCACTCCATTTCTGTGGCTGCAAAGGGAATCCACTACATTAGCAACCAGAGAAGAACATTCATTATAGGCGGTACCTCTCATAAACATATTTGGTTATTTACATTACTGCACTTTTTTTTTTTCCATCATTTGCAGAACAAAGTAAGTGCTTGTTCATCACTTCTGACAAAGAGTTCTGTGAAAGTCTCTCTGTTCCTTGCTGCAATGCTCTGAACAGAGGATGAGGAACCAACTTGTTTGTGAGCTTGGGAGTTTTCTTTCTGCAATTTTCCCATTTGCTGATTCACTGAAATAGTAAGTAGGGAAAAGATATTTCAGTTGCCATTACTAACGGAGTGCAGGAGAGCTCATCACTTCCCAAAGGCAGGCCTGCAGGCTCACTCTTCAACAGTACTGACTTCATTGGGCTCTTCATCAGGCTGCTGTCATCTTCACATTTTATGTGAGGCAGCAAAGTCCAGCTGTGTGCAGCAGTCCCAGAGGACAGCACAAAGAAGAAGATGTGAAGATGCCAGGAATTGTAAGACAGTGGTCAAAGATAGGAGGGAACTGAAAACTCAGCTGAGCTGAAACAAACACTATCCCATTTAAGTGCAAGTGTGAGTAAAAAGCAAATGTATCAGATCTTTTACTAAAGAAAGGGGATGCCTATTCTAAGCAGCCAAATCAAAGCTGCCCTGCCCACAACTGGATGTTCTCCCACATAAGGGTGTACCACTGGATTTTATTGTTTCGGGTGAACTTCTTTGGTTATAACTAAGAATAGCCCCAAAGTTTGCAAGTTTAACCTTTGCCTAAACTGGCATCCAGCATCCCATCTGCTTTGCACCAGTTTAGATATTCATGAAGCATGCAGCACAAAGTGCTTTTCATTTTCACCATGCTTGGTGAATTAGACAGCAAGCAGGGAGTAAACAATAATAGTAGATTCCTATTTGATGTCTGAATTTGAGGCTTCCTTTAGTGTTTTGTTCATTTGGACCGGAGATAAAATGCACACGATTGGGTAGCTGGCAAAGTGGGATTTAATAAGTCTCCTGTAAAACACAGCATGTATGCAAACAGCCCAGAGGATTAGACTCCACTTGCTTAGTTTAGAACTTGGTGCAGCCAACCTGAATAATCAAATGGAGGAACAAAAGTTGTGAATTCCCTCAATGCACTGCTTCATTAAGATCTCCTTACAAAAAAAGAAAATGGGACTCATCTGATCAGCCGGATTTTATGGCATCTGATTAGACCACCATTTTCTCAGCAGGTCCCCTTTCTTTAAACTGTTGACTATGGATGGCCTGCTGAATAGGATGAACTTTGGACAGCTAAATTGCAGCATTATGGTTATTTAGTGTAATTTATGAAAAAGAGAGAAGTCGTGATCACCTACTTCATATTGCTAATGATATCTCCATTTATCAGAACAGGTATGAGTTGGGATCATAATTTTTGCCTCGCAGTCACAGAATATTGTCCAATTAGATACTAAAAAAAAAAAAAAAAGGGCTTGCCAATGAGGCTGTACGAATGCTAAATTAAGATTTAATAGTTCTTACATAACCATTGATTACTGTTGACTGTTTGCTGCTTTGCGTTAAGTTCTACATCATCTCAGCATGTTTACTTCAAAGTTCCTTATTCGTTCAGTATTTGCTATTTGCATTTCACTGTGACTCGTCTAAAAAATAAAAAGGACAAAAATAATCTGAACTTGTTTTTTTCTGCTCTGCAATGTCTCATCTAAACAGCAATTAAAACCATACCAATTAAAAAAAAGATGCCAAAATTACATTACAGTGATGTCTGTGTGAAAGGACTCTCACCCAGTTACAATGAAAAAGAGAAGAAAAAAAATGAAAAAAGAGAAAAGCCAAAAAAAAAAGTGATAATTTCTAACAAATAAGACTGCAACACTTTCCATAGAGGCAAATTTCTAAATTGCTGATTATTACAGGTAATGATCTATTCACTATGTCAGCTTCCTAGTCATCCTTAGAAGCTGGAGTTATGCAAGTTAACAATGAACTATCAGGGAAGGGATGAACAACACCAGTAGGTGATGCTACCAGGCAGAAACCAATTATATAGGCACGGCAGAAGCAAAGTGCCTAAGAACTAAACATGTGTCCTGTCTCAGATCCACTGGAAGAGGTTCTTACCTCCAGCCCACTCACTGCTAGTTATATATTGACATATATGTAAATAGCTGCATTTCTCTGTGTTGGTAGTTGACACTGCTGCCAGCAGAAGGTTGTATGGGCACTTCTGCCCCAGCCCAAATGAGTCAGGTGGGTATAAGCTCTAGGATCAGCCCAGACAGGTTAATTAGACTGAGAGGTTTGGGTAACCCAAGCATGCTGCTATGGACAGACTGGAGGACACACACCATGGTCTCAACTCAGGTTCAGTGTCTTCTGCTGAGTTTTTTAATGGATGCTCTCTACAAATCAGCAGCTCTGTCTATAGCCCTCAGCATATTTGCTCTCTAGAATATTTTATTAGCATAACTAATGTGAGATTTTTCTGTGGGTCACAGCCCATATTTGGTGTCACAGAGACTCTAGGCTGAACCAAACAGTAGCAGATACTGTGGAACACCCCAAAAGTTGCAACTCAAGTGGGATGGAGAGAAAAAACAGCAACAGGTGGGATATGTCTTGTCAAACCCACACCACAACACTACCCCTTCACAGAAAGCAAAGTTCATTACCTCAAACAACTGGAGAAGTTCTATTTCTTTCTCATCCTGAATGGCTATTTCTTGAATAGGAAAGCTTACTGTGTCAGTATTCCCAAGAAAATACTTTTTCTCAGATTTGCTACAGTTCAAATCTATGGAGCTGCTAGTTGTTAACCAACTGAAAAGTCAGCAGCACAGCTCCAGCTGCATTACAGTCCTGTTTGTACCTAAGAGAGATCCTAATTTGTCCTTCTCCTTACTCTGTGTGTGTTGTCCAAGTAGATTCTCAAGAGAAATGGTAAGAAACTCTGTACAGGGTATTACTTGATGATGACACATTTCTAATATTATTCACTGTAACAGATACAGCATTCATCCAACACCAGCCTTGCAAATAAATGCCTGTCTTGTACAAAATGGTTGCTTGTTAGGAAAGGCCACAAGGGGGTTTCTCAAGCACCAAATTTTTCATTCTGACTCTGCCAAGTAAGATGCTGATGTCTCCCATTCGCAGTGTGCTTAGTAACACCAGGTAGATGGGAGGAAGCTAGAAGAAAGCAATTAGTTCAACTGTCAATGTACATGAGTGTCCACGAGTGTCATCAAGTGTGAAGAGACAGTGGCAGCCATTTGACATTGCTGTGTCCATGGAAGAAATATTTACAACAGAGGAAGAATTCACAAAATTATGCCCTGCTCAAAGTCATCAGTTCCTGGGATCACAGAGTCAGAGAAATAACCAGATTGGAAAAGACCTCTAGGATCATTGAGTTCAACCTATCACCTAACCCTTCTACTTAACTAAACCATGGCACTAAATGCCTCATCCAGCCTCCTCTTAAACACCTCCAGGGATGGTGACTCCACCACCTCCCCAGGCAGCCCATTGCAATGGGCAATCTCTAAAGCAGAACTTCTTCCTAAGGTCAAGCCTGAACCTGCCCTGGCACAGCTTGAGGCTGTGTCCTCTTGTTCTGTCACTGGGTGCCTGGGTGAAGAAACCAATCCCCACCTGGCTATAACCTCCTAGCAGGTAGTTGTAGAGAGCAATAAGGTCTCCCCTGAGCCGCCTCTTCTCTAGGCTGAACAACCCCAGCTCCCTCAGCTGCTCCTCTTAGGGCTTGCACTCCAGCCCCTTCACAAGCCTTGTGGTGGGATGCGATATCTCTGAATTTAAGATCCTTCAGCAAGTCAGTAGACAGAAAGCAAGGGCAACTCCTGTGCAAGGTAAGTGGGCAGCACACAGACTTTCACACCTTCCCCAAGTGGCAGAAGACACAGTCCTGCTAAGGCGCTCCAAGCCTCCTGTCATTGCAATATTTGCATGTCAGTGGTTAAAAACCTGCATTGCTCTGGATACAGAACAGAGAAAAGTTTCTAAAAGCTTACTGTTGAACCTCCTATTGGCCTTTGCAGAATGAACATCCTAGCTAAGTAATTTCCTTCCTGTGTACACCGGTAGAATTCTTGACAAGATCAGCAGCTTCTCCAAGGTAACTCTGTACAAAAGCATAGAAGGTAGCAGTGTTAATGCATGTTAAAAAGCTCAGGGTGTAAAGCAAGCAGAGTTTAGATGCAATTTATTTTCTGGGAGCAAGTTTTTCAGGAAACAATCTAAACGAAAGCATGAGTGTGCCTGGGTGACTTTTATTGATGAAATCACAGCAGAATCATCAAATAAACCTCAGTGACAGGAACGTAAACAACAACTTTCTGACAGTTCTCACCTCTGCACATACACTGTGTCCCATATAACACAGAATAAAGAAGTAAGGGGATCAAATACCTAGAAATGATCCTTGGTCCAGAAAGAGTTTTTGAGTTGTATATGGTATCAGTAATATGGGATCATCATTTCAAAAGCAGGTTTTTGAGATGGCTCAGATATGTTTCAGTAAGGCTTATTTTCTCCCCTGTGGAAAAATGCAATGCACGTTCCAACAATTATTACACCTTTATTCTGTGCATCAACTCTGTTTCTAAATGTCTGAACTGACAGCATGTCTGGTCACATGAGTCCAGTCAACAAATTTGGCTAACGGTAACGCTTTAGGACAAAATTATGAAAAAAATGACAAATTAGCAATGGCACCTAATCAATAAATGACACAATATGGAATCCATGAAGCTGATAATGCAACCTCACAATCCTCTCATTTCATAAAATAAATTACTGGAGCTAAACATGTGCAAGATGATGTCTTATTTCCAGTTAGCTTTCCCTCAACCGATAATAAATCGATCTGGAATTTTATAGATTATTGTTCTGAAATGAACAATAAAACACAATTTTTTTGCAACTTGGCTACTTTTAACCCTGAATCAGCCATTAATAACTAACCTATAGAGTGCCATTGCCTTAAGACAACCTTGGATGCAATACATTCTGCTTCAGAAAGAGTTTCCAGCTGGAATATTATCAACACACTGAGTAAAAACCAGGAAACAGTGACAGATCAGCCCATCAGACTGGAGGGTAGTTTCAGTACCTCTCCAGGTAAGTAAACCACCTAAGCCTATTTCCCTCCACGTGAGATATACATGGCAAATTTAGGCTCTTTATATCTAGATTTGCTCTGGATGTTCACAAAATAGCATAAGGCAGATGCCAGAATGTAATTTCTCTGCTGTGATTAACTCAGCTTGCTCTCTGATATTTTCAAACTCATAAAAGATATTTTCTTCCAAATTTTTTGAAAATGATTTTTTTTTTTTTGTCAATGTGTGTGGAAACCACATCAGACATTAGAAATGTCAGCCTGCAGAGGTTAGATAAGTGACCAAAGCTAGTTGTAAGAGTAAAGGTAAGTAATTTCAGACTTCACAGTATTATTACCAAAGTGCTTTAACAGAGAATTTGATTGCAATGCCAGAAAAAAAAAATTATTTGAAAGCTAGTTTAATCTCGAAAGATTTTAGGAGTTCTTCCCAGAGTGGCAGTGCTGTGGCAGTATTTTTCTAAAGGGAGTGGGGAAGGTAAGAAATTCCTTTAGGAAAGAGTACAAATTAAACTCCTAAAACTTTCTTTACAAAGCAGTTTGCAAAAAATCAAACAGCACAGTGAAAATATCCAGCCCAGTAGATGCTGGCATGCTCAGAACAGACGAGATAGACATTTTAAAGCTACAAAATGAGACTGTTAAGAACTTGCACAACTAATATCATTTATTAGTTCCAAGAAATGAGAGGAAGTGGTTACACCACTTCAACACAGGTTATACAGTAAGATGCATAAGAAAATGTAAAGAAAAAACAAAACAAACCAGCAAACAAACAAAAGAAAGACAATAAAAAGAACACAGGTCTCCTGCATCCCGTAAGTATTGGGTCACTAACGCACCTGTCTGAGTCCAGCGTACTCAAGTGCTACTCCTGCTCCAGGCTCTGGCCAGTCAAGGTGCTCACAGCAATCCTTCCTTATTATTTGTAAAGTGCTCTCAGCTATTAAAGCAAAGCACTAAGCATCAGGCAGGCTTCTGCTGCTTCCGTCCCGTGGTCTCCGACACATACTCTTTCACACCTTTCTCCTCCTTTAGGGTTTGCAGCTATTACCTACAGTCTTTGGAAGAAGAAAGAAGGAACTGAGTGTTCGGCTCCTACAATAATTAAAAGTTGCCCATCCTCACGTTTTTTTTGTGACTGTATGGGAACCAGCACAGGGGACACTCACTTGGAGGAAAACAACTACAAGGGCAGAGTCCAAGACCTTCATCTTGGTTTTGATGTAGAATTTAAAGCCTTGGTGGATTGAATACGGCAGCAAGGTATACATGTCTCTATTTTTAATGTGTTTAACAGGGGGAAAGAAAACATTTCTTCATCTGAGGGAAAAATAAAGTGTGTTTTATCATCGGAAAAAGGAAGACTTGAGGGGAAAAAATAATTTCTTTACAAGTCATTTTAAACCCAAGAGACTTTGAAAACAGAGGAATCTGCTTGCTTGATTGTTTTTAAATGCTATAACATCCTGATAAAATAAAATAATGTTAACTCATATAGCCAAGACTGAATTGTTTGCAGCAAGGACTATGCTTAACCCTGGTCCTGAAAGCCCTATGTACACACATATCTTTACTGTTAAGAGTAGTCATATTCCAAAGCAACGAAAAAGGCACAAAAAATAAATAGGTGAATGAAAGATACTCTTTTGCTTATCTTGAAAACTGGTGAAACACACACATTGATATGTATTTTTTAACTAAATCTCTTAAACATGTAATTTCTTGAAGCAGAAAGCATCACAGCTTCCCAAACTACTTATACAGACACAGTTACACCGTTTTAAATTTGTGCAACACTTAAAATAGTTCATCCTACATTCCTTGCTCACAATCACTCTCCTTTGGCATTGGTAACTTGTTAGAGCTAATCCATCTGAAAAATAATTCTGGAAGAAAAACATAGCTTTCAGCAGCATCAGCTCCTTGATCCAGGTGACTGCAGAAGGCAGAAAGCAGCACCTTTGTCTGCAGCTCAGACTTAGCATGCTAGTGCCAAGCACTGTCATGGCATGAACACCATATATAATTAACAAAATGCCAGCCCAGCACTTGAGGGTGTTTGGCAGAAAGGTATCATTCCTTCATGCTTGGCCTCATAGCCCAACATGTGCAACCATCTCTGAATTAAGTAGATGTAGTATATTTTAGGTCAATTTGCACACATCTCTGCACAGGACACCTGAAAAAAACAAACAAACAAACAAACAAAAAAAACCCCAATTAAACCCATTTAAATAAATTTTACTATAACCTAGGGGAAAAAATAAAAGGAACAATTAGATGCCATTCATTCACAAATTCAGTGAGTGCATCCAAACTCAGAGGAAAATCATTTTCCTTGGCAGAAACCTGTGAAAACTGCCCAAAGTCACAGTAAACCTCTATGTAGTGTGCAAACAGTACAATGGTAGTGCTGCTAAATTCTCTACAGGTCTTTCTGTCTTTCCCATAGCCCCCTGTTCAAGTAACCCTAGTTGTTACCCTCTAAACAGAGAAGTGTTTGTGTACGTATGACTGGGAGAAGAGATTTTTAAGTATGATTACAGATCCTTTGAAAATCTGACCTCTCAAAGAAATTATTTTCCAAGTCCCTGGAGGAGGCTGTCTCCAGCCCAAGGTTCAGAACAATGAGAAGTGCAGAATATACCCCTAATTTGTATTCATTACAATGAAATGTGTCTCTGTCACCTCCCTGTCACACTAATGAAGGGTTAATTTTAAAATCTAATTGGGACCTAAAAGTGATGATATTATTAAGCTGCTTGAGTGGATGTAAACCTGCACAGAGACAAAATACCTGCTAAGAGCAAAGAGCTAAATCTGCAGATCCTGATTGTGCTCTATGCCTTCTATCTCTACCAAAGCAATGTTATCACCTACACTGTGTTCTCAACCCATAAACACTTTTTCAAGGTTAACATTGCCACCGAATGCTAAAGGCAGGGAAACTAAGGCATAAATGGGAAAAGTGAAAATAAAAAGGAGAGTTAAAACAAAACCTAGGCAATCCAGGCATTACCTGCATAGCAGATGTAATGCCTGACCCTCTAGACATGGTAAAAGAACTTGTAATTATCCTCCCTGGAAAAATCATACACATGCTGATGTATATCAGTCTGGACACTGACCAAAATCTCGATCCCACATTTCTCCAGGTTAGTCTTAAAAAATAAGTTCTTACCTTTAATATTATTTACAACTCAATGAGTTCTTTGCTCACCTATCTAGCAAAGTGCTGCCCTATAAACAAAGTTCTGAACCTTTGCTTTTAGGCAGTTCTGTATTCCTTCATCACATCACTTTCAGAAATCTTTCTCCATCACATGTTCAAGGCCAGGTTGGATGAGGCCTTGAGCAACCTGTTCTAGCAGGCGCTGCCTATGGCAGAGAATTGGAACTAGATGATCTTTGAGGTCACTTCCAACCTAGACCATTCTGTGATTTTTTACTGGATCAGTCTTATGCATTGGCCAGTTTTGGCAATCACAGAGTTTCTGAGTTTTTTCTTTTTTTTGTTGGGTTTTTTTTTTGTGTGTGGTTTTTTTTTTTTCCTGTATCCCCAGTCATAACTTTATTAATCCTAAATAGAGGATTAATATGACTGTCTGTTTTCCAGAGGAAAGATGTTTCTCAAGGTTACCTGGGTATTATCATCAGGAACAGATGAAAGCAAAACACTGTTTCCGACTGTGCTCCACCCCTGGGTGGAAGAGAGTAGAGGAATGCAGTCCACTCCCAGCGGGCAGACCGGGATGGGCCTCCACCTCCTCCCCGGCCAGCACTTTGCATGGGGACTTCACAGATCAGAGTACCCCTCCTCCCTCATCTTCTGGTCATCACAGATAACAGCAATGCCAAGTACATAAGAAGATTGCTTTAGGGCTCAGTAATGAGTTTATCACACATAGAGGTCACAGGCTTGACACCTCGTCCAAGCTGGCAGTGTCGCATATGCCCAGTCAGTGGGGGAGAACTGCACAAGGTCTGGTTTCCAGTCTGTGGGCTTGGGGAAAGTCTTGACTCCTGCTGGTGTTGTTTGGCCAGAGTTGGCTAGAAATGTGAAATTCACACGAAATCTTTATCAAAGAAACACGTTTCTGCAAGGCAGGCAACATTGCTAGAAGAGCATTAATTATCTGTTTGCTTGTCAGTACTGCTTTGCCTGTTTGCCAGAGTAAAACTCGCCGCGGTCAGGGCATGGACTGGAAAAGGGAGATGGCACAGTGTGGGGCACCCAAGGCTGCCCTAGTACAGCACAGCAGGCACAGTCACAAGCAGGACAGCTGAGCTCAAGAGTTGCACATTTGAAGGCAAGCTAGTATCAGTCCATTTCCCTCTGAAATACCGGTTCACGAGCTGCTGAACTGCTTGAGCAATGTGGGTGGGGTGAACAGCTGGGAGTGGCAAACTGGTCCACTGCCTGAAGCTATGGATCCCCTTGTCAATCTCTTCACTTCAACAGCCATCTACGTGCGACTGGCCTCCATTCATTCAGATCCTGTCTGTAAATGCTTCTGAGCTGGAACATTTTATGTCCAGATCACGACTAAGACTGATTTGCACTCCTGCATATAAGACTAAGACTTTAACCACTTCCTCTGTGGTCCTCAATAGGACACCAAGCATGGAAGCCAGAAAAGCTCTCTGCTGTAACTGCTCAGGTGGCTGCTCTAGCGACCTGAATGGAGAGGATATGGATTCTCCTGGTCTTCACACTCAGCAAAAATTTTCAGTAGAACCTTAGTTTCCTCTGTCTCAAGTTTCCCAATCCTTAAAATTGGAATTACAAAGCTAACTGCCTCCAAAGCACTCATTGAAAAGCACTAGAGTTTAACAGTACCAAGTCCAGTGGCACTCAAGAGGACAATTTCATGTTCTCATATCTTTGCAGGAACCAGTAGAAATTTGCTGCACTATGTGAATCAGTTCAAAATGAGGTCTTGAATAAGTCAGATCTGCATCCAGCTCTTCTCAGCGATTTTATCACAAGGTACTGATACTCACGCCCTTAGCTGCAAGATCTAAAAAGTGACATTTGTGCTGTTCATTTAGAGAGTGAAAAATGTGGCGGAAATTCCTAAGGGATACAATGCACAACAGCCACTGGATTCAGCAGCGGAAGCTACGGAGATGCTCCCTTCAAAAGCTATGCAAATATTCTGGGCTGTGACCAGTGGTTTATGCTGATAAGCCAACCTGCAAATCGCAGCACTTTAGGAGCACGTCCCTGTGGCAGTTCAATTGAAGGCAACAAGTAATATTAAGCAAAGGAGCAGGAGCATCAGCTGAATCGTTCAGCAAGTTGCCAAGCTGCTGAGAGCAGTGTTCACAGCACATATATGTCCCAAATCACACTAAGCCTGACCATGTTAGGTACCATTGAGGGTTATAAGTTTATCTATTTCTTGGTATGGCAAAGTGTCATTGAATATAACAGATATTAGTTAAATTAATTGCAATTATTCATCACTTTAATTGTCACAGCATAATGACATCTTCTTATTTCTCATGACAATACTTAAAATTCACTTTCCACAGAAGAGTCATTGTTTAAAGGAAGGGAAGAAGAAAAGAAAAGGGAAAAAAAAATAAAAAAAGACATGACTTTAATGCTTTTTCTAAGACAAATGGATTTTTTTTGTTTTACAGCATCCTTCCTAACACTTTGTCCAACACTTAAGACTGTCATCAATGGTTGTTGTCTGATGAGTTAGCCTCTGGTTGTAATCACCAGCATAAATGTAGATCCCAGTCTTCCAATTTGACCTTTTCTGAATATGTAAAACCCTCTCACAGTATTTTAATTTCTCTTATACCTGCCATAGTCAGCTTTTAAATCAAGTCTTTTTATTTTCCAAATGGAAGAGAGGAACTTCCTACCAAAGGCTTAGAGTGTAAAAAAATATGGATTTTATCTTTAGGGCAAGACAATGGAAGATTGGTGTGAAAATATTTGGCACCCACTGCATGTCTAGGAAGCTAGAGAAGAAAATTATTCAGGTTAGAAATAAAGAGAAAAGATATCCTGGGTGCTGAATCTGGAAGCTAATAAATAGCTGTTCTAATACAGACCTGCAGTCGTAGGAGATTTTTGAAGACGAATTTCTAAATTACATAAAGAAGTTCAGGGAAACCTCCACCACTTACCCAGATATCAAATGTAGAAAAAACAAACAAACAAAATCCAGATGCACAATACCTGTAAATAGATGAACAATATCTGCAAATAAATGCACAATACCGGTAAATACATGCATAATACCTGTAGAAAGAGAAGGGAAAAAATAGCTGACTCTCTTTGGTGGAAAAAAAAAATAAAATCATACCAGATATTCTAATCTACTAATGAAGAGTATTAAAATGCAATTTATCAAAAGTTGTACTGAGATAAAGGCATAATCTTAAACTGATTTATCTCCTGCACATGAACACACCTTCTCTTTATGTATTCAGGCTCTAACATTTTGGCTTTTTCATCTGTAAATGACATATTTCTAATCTGCAGGGATCTCTTATCATTCAGGGATGCCGTTAGACTGCTAGGATCCGGGGCACTGGAGTACAGGTACTTGTGACTGAACTTACTGAAATCTACAGAGTAGTTTGAGGTCATTCCCGGGTGGAATGCGATGTGGGAAACCAAAGCTTGTTAAGATCTTGAATGCAGATGCAGGATGCCATCCGACAGCTTCCAGTCCCTCCATGGCTCACTCATTCACTGGGACCGATGAGGCACTAGGGCATCAGTGAGGCTGACCCAGTGATAATTAGGGCTTTGTGCATTTGCTATCACCTTCTGTGATCTGCCTTTTAAACTCAGAAATGTTGCAATTTCATTTGAGGGCGAAAAATGTCAGACTCATGAGTTCTTTAACTGAGCTTGCTTCACACTCCAACTGTGGTTTTCAATGCTGTACTGCAAATCAGGCTGAACAGCAACTATTATAGAATTAGGAAATGTCAGAAACAAGTGATTCAAAAGCCATATTCTCAGAGTCCACTTTAATTTTTTACAGCACTGTTAGCCCTCCCTATTCCTTTCTTCCCCTTGACCATCTGCCTTTTTCAGGCTTTTTCAATTCTCCATTTGGATGAGGTATTATTGACCTTCTTCTTGCAGTCCATGGGATCAGAAAGGAAGGAAAGTCTTGGACTCAAAATGAACCTTTCTGTATGACACACTGCAATTTTAGTTTTCTCAAGTAAGCTAACACCCCGGTGCTCACCATCACACGGAGGATGGATAGTTGACTCACTCATCAGAGAAAAGTGTGAAAACCAGCAGACCTGCTAAGTACCTGTAAGTAATCTATCTTGGAGGTCTCAGGTTGACGCTAAAGGGTTAAATGTGCTCTTTTCAAGAAACATTTTGTATCCACTAACCCTGGCTGCAAATATGATAAACTAAGAAGTAACATGTGGCAAACACTACCATAATACTTCCTCTGACAGTCCTGTTGGCTGCCAAAGTTCTCTTCAACTGTCCTTCTCCTAGAGATCTGAGCAAAAATCTCCCTCACCTTTCTCCATTCACATACTGTGCAGCAGTCATTGATCAAGGGGACACCAGTAATGCTTTTTTTAACTCAGTAACCGGCATAATCACTTTTCACCGCTTCCAAATGAAGTCAGCAACAGCTGCTGTAGGATGAGCTTTAAAATGAAAATTAATTACTTAGTTTAAGAAAGGAAACCTCCCTTCAGTAGGAGGTTCTACTTATATTTTTGATAGCAGCAGAAGCATTTGGGGGCACTCTTTCCCACCTTCTTTAACGAAACAACTTACAACAACTTTAATTCTTACATATAAGAAGCATTTTGGTGGTTTTGCAGAGTTCTCCTGGATAATATTGCAGTTGTAATCCTGTCACACCATAGGGCCTTGGAATTGAAACCTACAGTAAATTTTTATTTCAGCCACACCTTTGTAAAACGAGTTATTCCACACTAAGGCATATAACAGAGATCGAAATCTTGACCTTTGATGCTAGAAGCAACAACTCTTACACGGATGATAACCTCTAGGTAGACCCCTGGTTGTCACCCATTGCTTACATAAAGCTAACTGGAGATGTACCCCATGCACATAAAAGTATATCAGTTCAGTGCTACTACATGGACTTAGAATACAGGATCTGGACCACAGTATTCAAAATACAGCCCCCATATATATTCCACCTCCATTCCCACCAGTGCCTATCAGTACAGCAGATGACCTCCCCCAGCCAATCTTTTCCAGGCACATCACCACTCAAGTTAGCAACTCAAAACACAGCAGAGACAAGATGAAGAGATAAGCATCCAATCCTGCATTCCTCCCACACCCAGAGCTCCCAGCCAGAGGGCGGACAGACCAGAGACAAGTGGCAAGAGAAGTGGCATCCAAGAGTAGTTATGCTTTAAATTGCTCAAATAGTGTTGCTAAATATTTAAGTCACAATATTTTAGCACTTTTTAAAGTTGGAGGCTGAATATGCACTTGATCCCTCTGCATGTGCATGTGTCCACTCCTGATGGTCCATTAAGAAACTGGCTTGCAGAATTATCTGATGTTGGTTGACTCCAGGCAGTAGGCAAAACAGAGACAGAGAACAAATCCAATGTCCTTTGCTCATCAAGGCTTCGGCTTTGATGAGGCCACACCTCAAGTGTTGTGTTCAGTTTTGGGCACCGCAATACAAGAGAGATGTGGAAATGCTGGAAAGAGTCCAGAGGAGGGCAACAAAGCTGGGGAAGGGCCTGGAGAATAAATCTTATGAGGAGCCACTGAGGGAGCTGGGGATGGTTAGTGTGAAAAAGAGGAGGCTGAGGAGAGACCTCATTGCTGTCTACAACTACCTGAAGGGACATTGTGGAGAAGCTGCTACTGGGCTCTTCTCACAGAACAAGGGGGAATGTCCTCAAAGCTGAGACTTGGTAGGTTTAGACTGGACTTTAGGAAAAAGTTTTTCAAGGAGAGGGTAGTCAAGCACTGGAATGAGCTGCCCAGGTTGGTGGTGGAGTCACCCACCCTGGATGTGCTTAAGGGTCGTTTAGATGAGGTGCTTAGGGATACAGTTTAAGGTGAATCTTGTAGAGTATGGTTCCAGGTTGGACCTGGTGATCCCGAGGGGCTTTGCCAGCCTGGATGTTTCTGTGATTCTGTGATTCATATTCTAAAGTTGTGTACTTTAAGGCCTGCATTTTACACTTGCATTCTTCAAGCTTTAACGATGATGCAAACACGCAGTCAGTCATTATTATATTTTACCTGGTTCTGTATGCAAGGAAAATGGATACTGAAGTGAGTTGTTCATTTAGAATGCACAACATTACACTACTGAATTTGACCAGGAGATTTCAGTAGGATGCTGCATGGAAGGGTCACATAGAATGAAAAGGCTGAATAAATCCCATGGCCAATTACATGGTCACTGAATCATGAAAAATCCAGGCTCCTGGAATTTTGCAGCTGCTAGTAGATTCAACGGAGGCTTCAAACCAGTAACAAATTCAGCTACAAGTTACTCTGACACAGAACAGATTTGTAACAAAATAAACTTTTGTTGACTCCCTGTAATTTTAAAAAAATCCAAAGGAACACTAACAGATTTTAAATTTCCATTATAATTTTTTCACTCCAGGATTCACCTGTATATTTTGCTACAAAACATATAACATCCTCTTTTTTTGTGTGTTCAGTGAAAAGAATGGTACACTCTTTGAAATATGATTTGGTTTTAGTGAAATTAAAGCCAGCAAAGTGTGGCTGTTTGTTGGGAGGAGGAAGAGGTCTGTAGATGAAAGGTACTGTGACTGAATTTGTACTGACTGGTTTCTAAGTATCATAGGTTGAGCTGAATCTGCTGGTAATATTTGAAAACCATGCTATCACCATGGCCAGCTTCAAAATGAAAGTGGTGGCTGAAGCAAAGTATCATGGGGCTTGTAGTTCGGGTTACAATACAAGAGGTTTCCTGTTCCAGTTGCTGCTTCCAGCTTTGGGGGTTTGAGGTGTTGGTCTTTTCCCCTGGGCTAGCTCGTGTAGGGGGAAGCATTATGTTGCTGGCTTCTGGTGCTGCTTCTGCCTTTTGCTGCACTTTTTTTCTGCAAATAGACTAAGGTAATTTTGCATCTTATCACGAGAGGTTCTGTGTTTGCAGCTGCTGGGACGTGCTTCATGCTGCAAGACAGGTGGAGCTTAGTGGTCTGAGTTAACACAGCCCACTCTCACAAGTGCCCACACAGACAGGAGGGAAAGTAACACCAAAAAACCCTCTGGATTGAGATAAAGAGAGTTTAATGGGATGATAAGATGCACAGTTACCTTTGCCTATCAAATTTTACCAGAGAATTACTACCAATGTACCAGAGAATTACTACCAATGTACCTTTTCAGGTTAAGTTTAACAATAAATATGAACGATGCTACTAAATAAAGAAGTGGGATTATGGCAGCGCCATTTGTGGGATAAGGTGGGGACCTTGAAGTACATATTTGTTTTCTGTATTACTCAATGAAACAGTTATTTAAGTTATTTTTATTTCCTATACTTTAGTGAAAGTTATTTCAGGGATCCAAGGGAATGAACATAATAATCTATGCATAACCTGCTGATACTTCCTTTGCCAAAAGGTATATGTTCATATATGCATGCCATATGACACGTCTAAGTAACCACAGGGCTTTCTTTTAGTAGCTTCCCTGTTCTCTCACATCATCTGGTGCAGTCATGCTGCTCCATGCTGTGTCTTTCTTAAGCTTTTAGACCACAGCATGTCAGAGAAGGACACTTTAGGGGGAATTCATTGACTGCACTGTGGCCAGAACACAATCCTGATATGTACTTATATATTGTCATATACTTATATATTTTAAGGTCAAAGGGGACCATTATGATGCTTTACTCTAACCCCCTGAGGCACAGCCAAGACTATTAAATTTTACCCAGCAGTTCCTGCAGAGGAGAGAATTATTCTCTCCTACTGCATAAGTGAACTCTACTGAGCCCAATAGCTTGTTATTCAGACTGTAAGGCAAGCAGCACCTACCACAATTTGAGTGATGAAATAAATAATAATGCAGCCAACCAGAATGGGAGACAAACTAGAGAAACCCTCATCGAAATTCTACAGCTCAGGGCTCACTCCCTTCCAAAGCTCCCCTGCCCTTCCCTTCACACAGAGATTTTAGGGACAAATGCCAACGGATCTCTATTGTTCCTGTTCATTCATTAGCTACAAGTGATTTTTCTGTTGTGTTCACACTTCAAGGTAAGGATCAGCTACATTCTGGTCGCATTGTACATACTGAAAAAGTAACCATGAGAAACTGAAAATGCAGATGTATTTTAAATACAAAATAACATGGCAGTGTTTTCTACACAGTTTCAAATAACCCTCAGATGTGAGATGCATGTTTTAAGGTGGTAAACTCCTTTTATCCCATTATCTTTGGGCCTTCCCCTTCCATTTCCATTAGTTGTATCATTCTGTTTTACATCTAACCTTCCTGCCCAGCCTTCACTAAATGGACTCAGAAATAAAACCTCTCGGTGCTATTTGTCACGATGCCATTTTCTGTATGTGTACTTCTCATGTCTGCAGCAAGAGAATGATATTTGTGATTAAATCATAAAAGCCTACTTTTAAATTGGCACTCTGTCCCTGGTCCTCCCTTCCACATGCACCACTGCAGATCATGAACACCGCTTTACAGGGCTTCAAAGAAAAGGAAAGGGTCTCAGTTTAGCTGGAACAATACATTTCACAGAGCCACAGCTTTCACTTACCTCCCATGCTGTGGGTTACTATTTGCTTTCCCACACTTCCCTTTGGGCTGACAGTCTTTGGAGCTGGAATTAAGACAGCCACAAATGGTGATTAAACCTGCTTAGATATATGAATGAGTGTAATCATTGAAATCATACCTAATGCTTTAAAAGTAGTGGAAAACAAGTCCTGTTCCTCTGACAATCTCACAGGCTGAAGCATGTTAAAATTAAAAGTTCTCAAGAGTAATTTTTGCAAGAAAATTTGTGATGCAATTTATTAAAGTCACCTGCTCTCTTTTAGAAGTGTTCTTGTTTCTCATGAAGTAAGGAAAGTAAACCTAAATCCTCTCCCTCCCACCTGAGTTGCTTAGTCCTATATTTCTAACCTGGATGCTTTTCTCTCTGCCCAATAATGAAGGTCTGTTTCACTTGCTTCCTCTCTCCTTGTTGCTTCTACAGGCAAGTCAAGGTACAAATCTTAAAATCCACAAGTGGCAGCTGCTCTTGTCAGGATTTGTCTGGGAAACTGCATCACGGGTTGGTAATAATCTCAGTCATCACAGTTTTCCAACTCATCAAGGAGGCTACTCTATGGACTGCTTCTCATTCAAGGCCTGAATTTACCCCTTTAATTGTTAAAATGAAAGCAGACAGTCGAGTGCTAGAAGTAAAAAAAAAAAACAACAAACACACACACCAAAAAACAACCCAACAAAACACTATAAGGGAAAGTGAATATGCCCTCACTTTGGCATTACATTGTCCTTCTGGCTTCCACCCAGATACAGAAGCTGTGGCTTCACTTAGCAATGCTTCTAACCCAGAGTGTGTTGGCAATACAGACACTTGGACATTAGCTACTCATCTACATACTTTGTACCCAAGATGAAGCAGATGAAGCACCAAATGTCTTCCACTGCCTGCTCAACACCACTGCTGGGCAACACTTTTCGTTATTCTTCCTCACCTTGAAGTCCTGCAGTAAGCTGGGTACAGAGGTGCTCAGCACACAACTCTTGTAATACCATGATGTTACCAGGATCTTCATATATCATCAGCAATGGGCCAGGAGATGCCAACAAGCTTCTGATGTGAAGCTGTTTGGAACTATGATAAAAACTAGAGATTAGTAGTTCTGTTAGGAAGGGAGAGGATTTTCCCATGATGAAATCTCAGTGTAAGGAGAAAGGGATGATCTCAGCTCTGTGTGCATCAGAGCAGTATCCCAGACTGACATTCTGTGAAAAGGTATTTGTCTGAAAAAAAGTAGGACTGTAGGATCAGTACTGCCCTAGATGTGGAGACTATGTTCACATCCAGTTCCTGAGTATTGACAGGATTAATGAGAGAGATGAAGCCAAGCAGAACCAGAGCAGTGGAATCAGATCCAGGACTGAAAAATCTCATCTAATGCTTGTTCAGTATTCAAATCAGCATCAGCTGGTCTAAACTTGACTCCTCTCTTGAATAATTGAAGAGAAAATGGTTGTGGCTGTAGTTTCACCTAACAGGAAATCCAAAGGATCTGCCAAATGTTGGCAGAGTCATACTTCTCCATGGAGCTCACAAATCTCCTCCAATTGTTAACTGGCCTGTCAGTCATTGAATAACAAAGTAATTCTACCACATGCACAAATGGACACTCCTCTGCTAGAAGCACAAACAATTGTGTTTCATACTCCAGAATCTCCAGCAGGAGATTTTTAAATGCCATCGCAATCTAAATTCTTAAATAATCTTTTTCTTATGCTGCTGTCTAAACAAAATACCAAGAAAAGAATCCTTATTTTCTCTAACAGTTAATTGGAAATTATTAGTACCTGCTTACACAAGACATGTTCTTGACTAGAATTATTCCTCTTTGACACAAGTACAAACTGAAATCTAATGGAAGAAAAGAAGAGTTACTGACAAAAGAAGTTAAATACTTTCAAGGAGTTAGTACCCTTACTTTAAGAATAGTTTTTAAAAGTATTTTCTTATAACATTGCACAAAATCAGCCGAGTCAGGAAAACTTCAGCTGTTCTCAGGGTTTTCCCTGAGAGAACACAAGCAAGTCTAATTCTTAACTGCAGCAGCTCATATGGACCTGTTGAATGCCCGGAAAACTACACAGAATTAACCTTGATGCGTATGTTTGCCAGCTTGTATATTCAGCTCCTTTACTTCCTTCTACTTTAGGGGCATGACAATTAATCCAGTTACTATCCCAGCTCCAGTAGGCTCATAAAAAATTCACACCTGTTTCACAAATGTTCACCTGTTTGACAGACTAAAGTTTAAAAGAAAGGAATTTTTTGCTCAATAATGAATACTTTTTAAAATTAATTCCTACTATAACATTTGCTGTTTACAGGCTGTAAAAGGAAAACTCCCCAGCGAACCTTAAAGGAGGAGGGGAAAAGAAAAGAAAAAAGAAAAACAAAAGGGAGAGAAAGAAAAAAAAAGAAAAAGAAAAAGAGAAGAATGATTTGGATTAAAATATCTTCTCTTAACTTTGTGGAAGAGAAGCTTTTCTGACTTGGCAGCACAGTACAATGAGAATGAAATCAATGCCAAGTGCCTTATGCTGAACTCTGAATGGGCAAAGTTCCCATTGACTTTCAAGATTTCTTCCCTTGCAAATGGCATTCAAGAACAGTTGTTACATGCACCTAAGGCACGTCCACCACTGTACTCAGTCTCTCTCCTTTGTGTCAAGTAGATGTATAGAATTTTTAGAAATCAGCACACCAAGCTGAGAATGATGATGCATGAAATGAATAACCTGAGTCTAGTACAAAGGGGAAATCCTGAAGGCTGGGTGCAATCACTGCTATGCTATTTCCTATGGCCTCTATAGAAAGGGTGCATAATATTCTTCACGGAGACAAAGAAAAAGCTCCTCAAGGCCAGAAGTCTCAATCAGAAGCCCCAGAAGAGATAAATGACAGAAGCTCACAAGTTTTTAACATTGCTTAATTTTGCTCTTATTGCTCGGCCCTTCCCTACTTATGCCTGACTCTTCAAGCTCTGGGCTGCTGTGTACGTGGAATATACACACAGCACTTCAGGGCTCTGAGAAGCTGGTTCACTTTGCATTTCTTTGGAAGCAGCACAGCTTACACAGTTGTTTATATTTCACACCTCTCACCATCAGCTGAGGTGAGTTTGCACCAATCCACCAGCATGTGAACTGTGATGGCCGAAGCATAAAAAAAGATATAGTAATTTCCAGAAGACCAACTGAGCAAAGAGCTCTGGGGCAATAGTGTGTTAAAACCCCACAACAGCTTCCTCATGTGAACATGGATGGGAGACCTCATTTAGATTAGCATGAGCATTTTTAAACCAGGCTAAACCATGCTCAGATTCATGTATCTTAATATAGCGCATTGACAAATAAAAGTAATCTGGCAGAAATATTGTACAACTACCTTCAGTAAGAACACTAAAGATGAGCATCCTGAGCATAATGTTGATTTAAATAACATTTAAGTGGTACATATTTTTCTTAAAAGAAATCAGAAAGGAGTTATAAATACACCTCTTTATGGATTTACTGTGACAGTCCGCCTTCTTCTCTTGCCTTCTCATACTTGCTCACGTGCATTGCAACCCCCCATCTGCGTTAAGTAGGTACAGATCTTACTTTAGGAACTGGAAAACAGAGATATAAAATGGATAAAGATCTTCTGATGATATCTTGGAGGAGACAAATCTGAAATCCCGTTTACTCAATTAGCAAGCAATGAAGGTGCCTATGAACAGTATTTACAAGCAAAGAGTAATTAATTCCACATATTGATGAGATTGTTGTGAAATAAGTCACTCTTTTGCAATTACTATTGCATCCAGTGGCATATTAAAGAGTCAAGGCAGAGAAGCGTATCAGAAACTACTCTGTAAAACTTAATCTGCTTTAACCACTAAATTAACCCATACAAACGGCTCTGCAGTAAGAGCTCTCCACTCCTTCCCTGAGAAATCTTAGAAGAAAGGAATTCAAGCTTTATCTGGTTTATCTTGAAGATTTTTGTGGTTTGTCACACCGATTTTACCATATTTGTGCCGTATACATTAACTGCACTAGACTACAATAAATCTAGGATCAGAGTCTGGATCAGTAGGTAATAAACCATATCCAACTTCTTGCTTTTGCAGACCAACAGTAGTGCCAGGTGTGATCTTCCACTGTTCCTTTCAAAACAGTATTAATATAAAAGCCTAAATATTGTCATTACACTTAAACATTACCACTATTAACTTCTCCACAGCCAATGTTTGGTCTTTCTAAGGATAATCTATGCAGCTGCATCTATTCTGGAAATTCTAGAATAAGGCTGTAGTTGTTTTAACTGTGCAAACAGTGGCCAATGATTCTGCACGTGTAACAACTCCTCATTTCAGACATAGCCATATTTTACAAAGTGCTACGGATTTCTGGAGCTGAGGTTCCTGTGCAGATGCATCTATGACAGAGCAAATGTGTCCCAGATCTAATCATCAGTAACTTCACCTGCTCTCTCTGAGTGTTGAGGGCTCGATCTTGATTCCTCTCACATAACCAGGAGTATGAAACCTTGCATGAACATTGCTCAGAAGGTATTTTAGATTTATCACACATAGGACCTGTGTCTGTGTTTGGAATGAACTTCAAATTTAAGAATGAAGTACAAATAAAACATACCTTCTTTAATTCTAATGGGAACATGTTTCTGCATTTGTTCTCAAGGCAAATTAAATTTGAGTTCAAGATGGAAGTGTTCTTTGAAGTAAAAAGTTCTTTCAAGCAATATCTCCCTCTATGTATGCTGTTAGCTTTTTAGTGGAAGATGGAAAGAGAAATTCTATCTCTCCTTATACTTATATACAAGGCTAGTTTCATTGCTTTAGGCTTGCAATGGTTCTTGACCCCCCAACAGCGGTGTTTGCTTGTTTACAATCCCTTCCACAAGCTCTGCCTGCAAGTTATGATCTTCAGTGTAAAGTTCAGCCCCAGAAGATGAAAATTTGGTGGAGTACTTTGTCTATGCATCTCAAAATCAATACTTGATGAAAAGCATCCATAAGACAGATTACTGAGATGAACTTTCAGACAGGACAAGGTAGTTTGCATGGAGACATGTGTCTGATCCCTCAGGGACTTGCTCACAAACTCCCGTTAGGCTTCAAAATACTGCAGCCCTTTTAAAAACAGTATTTCTTCCCTTTCATGGCAAACCGTATACTCACAGAAAACTCCGACACAGAGAACACCTGCAATTCAACTCTGAAGATAACAAATAAAATTCCAGTGCCAGGAGCAACTCACCTGCTCAGAAGCCCTTATTTTTGTCAGATTTGCACTACACATCTGTCTGGGAAGGCTGAGGGATACTTGTTTCAGGGAACAGGATCACCGTTCTTCCCCTCCCAGATCTGTTTTGGCACTACCTGTTCTGCAGACCACTGTGGAGCAGTTTGTCCCCCATCTGAGATGAAATGGGACCTGCTGCTGCCCTCACTGCATATCTATCTCCATGACCTCTGTGTCTGCTCTCTGTGAGGCTGCTTCTCCTCAGTTAGTAGCAAGCATGCTCCACCTGAAGTGCAGCAGCACAAACAGGAGAGACAGCAACACCACACGTTTGCCTGACTACACCAGAAGGGTTATGGAAGGAGTTGAGCTGAGAGCGTTAAACACATCGGGTTCTCATTTGCAAAGTGATTACCTTCTGTTCTGGAACAGCTGTTCCTAAGCAGAGGGGAGTGAGCGTGGTGCCAGGGGCTCACCACCCGGACCAGAGGAGGGATGGCCCCGGGGGCTTGTCTGTACAGAGGGCAGCTTGCGTGGCCCGGGGTCTCTCCCCGACTTGAGGCTCTGCTGCAGCTACTCTCAGCGCTGTCCCTTTCCCAGGCAGCCAGAAATCGAGCACCCCGTACTACAGAAGGGTGGTTTGCAAACCTAGACTTTTCCTCCTTGGAAGAGCCGGAGGAAGGCCCTGACCGAGCCTGGACATACATCTCAGCGGAGAACAAGGCAGAAGCTACTGCTGGGGCGTCCGAGCTAGGGGCACAGGTGGTAGCAGGCCCGACCGGAGGGGAGAGGGAAAGGAGCCAGGTATGAGAAAATGAGCGAGAAGAACACGGCTCCCGGTGCCCCTGGCAAAGCTCGGCCCTGCAAGCAGGCAGCGGCGGGGAGCGAAGTGTCCCCGAAGCTGCTGTTCATGAGGGACGAGCAGAGCAATCCTCTTTACCAACACCAAACCAAACAACAAAAGTACTATGCCATTCCTTTTCTTTCTGTACGACGACACATAGCCAAAAATTACTGGAAGTTAAAGAAGCTAAGGCTGAAGTGTGGGTCACACTGTGAAATACAGAGACAGTCGGAAAGGGCAATCTGGCTACGACGCAGGCCGAGCCCCTCACGCCGCCGCTCGAAGCCGGGAGCCGAGGTTCACTTGCGGGTCCGGCCGAGAGTAGTTTTAAAGGCTATCAGGCTTTGGCCCCCGGCTTCTGTGGAGGCTACAGCTCGGGGCTGTTTCGCACTGCCTGCAGAAATAGTCAGGAATAACGGAATTTCCTAAAGGGGGAAAAAAAAAAAAAAAAAAAAAGGAGAGAAAGAAAAGTTGTCCAAGCTTAAAACGCAGTGGTCAAACATACTAAACATATTGAATTATTTATTTCCTCTGGGGACTCCTGTAACCATTCATTTTTAATAAGCTCCAATTAAGACTTCCCCAACGGGTTTTACTTTTGTAAATATTTCAGATGAGCTCGGATGTCTGGGGGAATCCTCCAGAGAGGAAATAAAGCCAGCAAACAAACGAAAAACCAGACTCTCACACATGTAACCCCCCCATTCCTTCCCGCCGACCGAGGGAAACCTGCCGGGCGGAGGCAACAAGTGGTCGGCAGCTTGCGGCAGCAGCCCCAGCAGCTCAGCGACGCTTCCCTGAGTCGCATCCCGCCTTTCTTTAGATGAAAATTAACTGCAAGTAACACGTCCCACCCCAGACAAAATACAGCACGGCGGGGCAGCCGCAGAAATCCAGCCGAAAAGCGATAGCAGCTCCCGGTCCGGCGGCAGCTGCAGCGAGGATCCCCGGGAAGGAGCCCGCCGCGCCCGCTCCGCGTTCCCCGGCGTGCCTGGCCCTGCACAAACCGCCCGGAGACTGACGACGTGCCCCATATAAAATTTATTGATCTCTCTTCGTTTGGAAGAAGGAAGCAAACAAGGACTAGGGAAAGGGAGAGGGAAGGAGTATTTCGATGACTTAAGAAATCCGGTAAACAAAACTAAAACGTTTCTTCATCTGATATGTCAAAACATGGTTCACAGTAAAATTCACAAAACAATTTACATAAGTTTACAGCTTAAGAAAAATCAAGACACACAACTTGCTATAAATAAAAGAAATGCGTTTGCGACCCGCACAGTTCTCTCCCACCTCCCCCTTTTGTAAGGAACAAAACTTTCAGAAGTCGTGAAAGCTACAAATTATGAATAGAAACCAAGTGAGGCTCGGTAAGGTGAGAAGAACAAAACACTTAAGAAACCACAACGATAATATGAACGAGTTTTAAAACAAAAGCCCACTGGTTTTTTTATATATATATATCTCTGCCATTTCAACGTCAGAAAATCAAACTGGAAGATGCAAGATCTTTTTGAAAACTTTTAACCTAATAAAACAGTGCTCAACCTAGCAGAAACCAGGAAAGAAGTACCCGTGGTTTGAAAACTTCACGGCGACTTCTAGGAGGCAGGGCTTGTGCTCTATTAAAATAACAGCTTGATGGAATATTTAACAAAAAAAGAAAAAAGTCACAACTAACGGATTTCCTTTTTAAAATGTCTCCAAAGTTAGTATTAAGTCTGCTAAGCCGAGCAACACTGCCGTACGTCCCAGTGAAATCAGGGAGTGGTGGTGGGGTTAGAGATTAAGACGGAGAACCGTCCGAAGCAGCCAAGTTTATATGTGAGTTAGTGGTACGGTACCATTTACGCCAGTCCCGGCACTCTGGTAGTGCTGGTGGACGCTGTGTAACCTGCTGCCCTGCAGGGCGGAAGGGTCTGTGGCATCCCCCCCCGGGGGCAGGTACATGCTGATCATATCTCGCAGGTCTCCCAGGCAGGCCCTCTGCGAGTGGGAAGTGATGGCAGGAGGCGGCGAGCTGGGCTCCGATTTCACCACCGAGCCCATGGAGCCCAGACTCATGGCCGTGGAGGGCTGCTGACCGTAGGCGGCGGGGGACATGCTGTAGGTGGAGGCGGCGTTCATGTAAGTCTGGGCCGTGGACATCATAGGGCTGTACTGCAAGCCTGTCATGTCGTAACGGTGCATCTGCTGCAGCTGGGGGCTGTTCATGCCCGGGTGCTGGCTGTAGCCCAGCTGGTCTTGCATCAGTGAGTAAGCTCCGTTGGTCCAGCCGTTCATGTGAGCATAAGTGTCAATCCTCTGCCCCACCCCAACGGGACTGCTCACCGCGTTGCCCCCACCTGGGGTCAGCAGATTGCCTGGCAGCGAGTATTTGTCCTTCTTCAACAAAGTCTTGGTCTTCCTTCGGGGCCGGTATTTGTAATCCGGATACTCCTTCATGTGCACTGCCCGCAGCCGCTTGGCCTCGTCGATGAAGGGCCGCTTCTCGGCGTCGCTCAGCAGCTTCCAGTCGGCCCCGAGGCGCTTGCTGATCTCAGAGTTGTGCATCTTGGGGTTCTCCTGGGCCATCTTCCGACGTTGACCGCGCGACCACACCATGAAGGCGTTCATGGGGCGCTTTACTCGGTCCTGGTCAGATCCAGCTCCCGCTCCGTTGCTGGCTCCACCGCCGCCGCCACTTTTGCCGTTGCTTCCCGGCACGGGATTGCCCCCAGTGCTGCCCGGCGTGGGCTGCGGTGTCTTGATATCAGTCTCCAGCATGCTATACATGGCTGGAGCCGGTAAGAGGTGCGCCAGGGTAGCGGGCAGGAGAGCACCAGATCGCAGAGAATAGGTTAAAAACAATTAAAAGAAAATAAAACACATTTAAAAAAACAAAACAAACCCAAACAACACCTGCCTGGGCAGCTACGGGAGAAGTAAGTTTTGCTGGCGGGCGGAGGCGACGATCTCCAAGGAGGTGATGGAGGAGGTGTAGGTGCGGTAGCAGCGCCTCCGGAGCGTTTCCCGCGGGCAGCGCCAAGCGATGCGCAAACAGTCCCGAGGGTGTTTGATTGACGGCCTATAAATGAGCGGGCAGCAGCCAATCAGCGAGTGGTTCCCGACAGCCCCGACGCCGGTAACTGACCAGCGACGGGGGCGGGGGAAGCCTAAAAGTTGGCGTCTGGGGCTAGCTGGTGCCGGATCTGTGTCCCCGTCCCCCCATCCCCCCACCACGGTACGTCCCTGGGCCTTGCACCTGCCCCCAGCTCCGGGCTGGCAGCCCAAGAGGC
>VWZI01008852.1:564800-575297 GCA_013396835.1 Psilopogon haemacephalus | reverse complement strand
CCAGTGAGGCGGCTGCAGCTGCCCGGTTTGCTGCTTGAAGACGAGTGGGCCCCGGAGTCAGACGGGCTGGGGCTGCCTTCCTGGGGAGAGGGGAGGAAGAACGGGTCAGAGAACTGCCGGAGCCGAGCGTTCATATGGCACAGAGATCTGAGGCTCCTGGGGGAATGCGCAGCCCTGTTTCAAGCACAGAGAAACGTCCTGGGGAGCAAGCCCGTGGTGCACGGACACCATCCCGGAGCAGATGAAATGGAGGGGGGCGGACTGAACTCTTCTACTTCTGAGCCCTCTCCAGGGAAAGAAGCCGCACGAGCCTGCCGGGGCCGGGTACGGCCAGTGGGCACTCTGTCTCGGTGGGAGAGGGGCTGCCGGTGACGAGGTTGCAAACAGGGCTGGGCTAACTACCGAGGGCCACACTATTGCTATTGGAAATTTTTCCCTTGGCTGCCCAAAGAGAGTGAGGGGGAGGTGATTGTGCTTGCAACTCCCCCGTTTCATGGCAACAACAAAATTCCCTCCGTGTGAAAGAAAACTTCGCCGGAGTGTGTGAGTGGAGCATAGCTTACTGGAGCTGTCAATCAGGGGCTTTCCTTCCCGTCCCTCTCCTCCCCTTCCCTTCCCCTTCCATCTTTACTCTCTTCCTTCTTCCTCTCTTCCTTCCTTCCTTCCTTGCCCAGATGCATGGACAGGACTGGCAGTTCCTTGAATGCACCGCAGGCATCGAGCTACCCAGCCTGCCTCGCTCTGCACCGCGGGGCTGGGGCGGGGGGGAGACTGGCGCACTGC
The DNA here is from genome assembly GCA_013396835.1 of Psilopogon haemacephalus. Lineage (NCBI taxonomy): Eukaryota > Metazoa > Chordata > Aves > Piciformes > Megalaimidae > Psilopogon > Psilopogon haemacephalus. The sequence goes on along the minus strand of VWZI01008852.1, from coordinate 574,514 downwards.
CCTGTCGCTGCTCTTCCTCGTCCTCCCCCTGCGCTTTGCTCCAGCTCCCTCTGGGGAAGCTAGAGGGTCCTCCCAGCCTGGGGCACATTGGAGGAGTAGAGACAGAGCCTGGATTCTTGGAGCAGCACTGGGAGAGAGGCAGTGCAGCGTCGTCGGTTTCGTCGCTGTAGATCTGAGCAAACTGCCCCAGGAGCGCAGAGTAGGGTCGAGGGACTTGAAGCTGAGATCCGGCAAGGAGGGACGCTGTCGGCACAGCTCCCCCGACTTGGCAGCCGTTGGTGCTTCCCCTAAGAGAAGACGATGGGGACAATAACGGTAATTGGTCCAGGGGCAGAAGATATTTTCAGGGCAGAGCTCCAGGCCGAACATGGAGGCACAGCGCAAACCAGTGCAGCCTGCCGCAAGCTCGCTGTGTCAGGGAGGGGCTTTCTGTACCGGGCCGGGGAGGCTTCAGCAGGGCGGGAGACTGCACCGCGTAGCCCCGCGATCGTGGGATCAAACTAGCTGCCTTAAAACGCACTGGTATTACGGCTGGATTTTTATTCGAGTGGATCTCAGCACTCCAGTGATTCGTTGGTTTAAGGTGTCAGTCGCGTTTCTTTTGGCAAAACAATCTGTTGAACGAAATTGAAGGGAAAATAAATCTCACTTGCGACAAGCCGTGATGTAGGTAACATTTTATCTGTTGTTGTTCGGTTTGCTGCTGGTGTGTTCTTGAGTGAAGTCAGAATTTTGCAGCCCGAAAAGACAGCAGGACACCTGAAGCTGTTGTGTCAAAGTGCATCACACTAGAAATCACATTTCGGTCGTAGTTTGCTTTTTAACTTCTGCAGTATACCGGAACATTTTCAGACACCTTAAACCCTTCCAAATATTTTGACTGCTCTAGTCGAGGTTTAAGATGTACCAGACTGGGCTGGAAAGTGGACTAAGGTATGTCCTGACATTTCTTTGAATTTACTTTATATAAACGAGTGTTGGAGGAATTGAACGCACTTCCAAGCAGCGGAAAATTCGGTGGTACAGTACACAGAGCTCAAAAGCTCCGTGAGCGGGGTTTCCCTCGATATTTAAATAAATATTACAACCTTAAGTTTCAGACTCTTACTTTGTTTTTCAGTTTGCAATTGTGCTGCCAGATACCCCAGCTATGCATTCCCCCCGCCCCAGGCCACGTTATTTGTAATTTTAAAAGCCATATTATTTTAAAGCAAGGCATTTTTCTTGAAACATCACTGCTATGCTTGTAGATGAACTGAAACTGACCGATTAAAAGGTAAGTATAGATTCGTGTCTTTCCACACTGCATGGGTCTCACTGCCGCAGTTTTCATGCTGAGGAATACTTGAAAATCTCTTTGATTTCTATTCCTGGAATAAAAGGTGAGCAAGACCATGCTGGTCGAACCCTTCTGCCCCGGCATTAGTGACGAGTATGCATAGGAAACTCGGTAGGATTTCTAAAGAGATTTCAGCACCCGGAAAGAAAGCCAGAAGGCAGTTCCTTTCCTCGGTTCTGTCCGACTCCCGCCCTTGCTGCAGTGCTGTACCCTTAAGACGCATTTCCCTGGCCGGCGGGTGAGCCCTCAGCCCGGGAGCATCCCGGCAGGCGGACTGCGTAGCGGGGCTCGCCTGAGGCGCTGTGGCGGTTCACGGCTCTCCACTATCTGCAGCGTTAGGGTGGCTCCTCCCCACCGCACCTGCTGCCGCGAGCCCCGACAGCCCCGACAGCTGCAGTTCGGGAAGGGCCCGTGGGTGCTGTGCGAGGGGGAGGTTGAGGCAAAGCTCGGGACAGGGAAGGGAAGCTCGGAGCTATGTCCAGTGCTCGTACCCCACCGCTCCCGATAATACAAGCGGGATCCGAGACAGAAGCAGTTCCTTCATCCCTGGTCTGAAACCCACAAATTGGCGGTGTGGGACAGGGAGCAAGGCAAGCAAAGCTGTACATGCTGCTGCTCCCTAAAGTTACCTGTGGAACGCTTTAAAAGGTCTTATCGCACCACTCCTTGGCAGCCAAAAATGAATTTATTCGAGCTTCACTTGCTTCTGGGTTCTGTCCGTCCTGGGAAAGAGGATGGAGACTGCTGAGTTGCTGTAAAGTAAGGAAGAGGCAGGAGGAGCTAGCCAGAGCAACAAGTGGGGCAGGGAGAGAGTGGAGCCTCGAACCCGGACCCGTTTTCTGAAATTCACTCCCAGGTGGTGGCTGCAACTAGAGTTGAAGCTGTCTATGACCGAAGAGCCCCGTGTTTGTGGGGAATGCTTGGAGTCATGTAAATGCAGTTGTCAAAACAGAAAAGGCCACCTTCTTTCCTGTTTCCTTTTTTTTTTTTTTTTTTTTTCCCTTTGTCCCCCCCCCTTTCGTCCCTCCCCCTTTTTTCCCCTCTCTTTTGATGGCAAATGAATGTGAGGCAAAATCAGTTTACAGAACAATCCAACCTGAGTCAAAGAGAAACCTTATGATTAGAAAGGTGTATCTGAAAGGGACTGTGCTTCTTCCGTAACCAGCACTTAATAAGCATCAGTAATTAATATATGTTAATCGCAGCTCCAGCAGAGTTTGGGGGAATCTTGGAACAGAGTCAGGGAAGATCGCTGGCTTTTAAAGAATAACGCTATGCACCAAACCGGCCCCTTTTAATCCTATTATTAAAACATCCCCCCTGGCCCCTTGCCTAACTCCCGACGGAGCTCAGCAAGGGCTTGTTCTCAAAACCTGCCCAGCCAAAGGAGTTTAACGCCCCTTTCATTTGGACCCTGCTGATCCTCAGTATGTTGGTCTTCTGAAAATGCCCAGGCTTTTAGTGATGCCTAAGATAAATGTTCACGTGCTTTTCTGTTCCATCCCTGGTTTAGGCTCGAATCTACGATTTCTCAAGAGACATTTCCAGCGTTATAGCATGACTGGTAAGTGGATCATTGCAGTTTCGTTCAGCAGCCCAAGGTGGATAGATTTTTTATTCCCCATGGTGTCAAAAACCCAAAAGCAAGCAAGCAAACAAACAAGCAAAACCCCCAAACCAAACCAACCAAACAAATCACCAAAAACCCCAACAGCAAAGCAAGCAAACAGACAAACAGAAACCCCAACCAACCAACACCACCAGCTAGAAGTTTTCTGCAAGGCTGTCATGGCTGGACTGATCTTCCAGCCCAGTTAGAGGAAGGGCAAATCATTTGTTCTGACACACGAGCTCAAACTCCTTTTCGTGACTTCACCGCAGGGATATCGATGTTGCACTGGAGACTACAGTTGTCCCTGTTGCTCATGCATAGGGAGTAAAGCAAGCATACTTTTGATGACATCATTAAACCGGGCAATATTTAAGAACAAAAATCTGAAGTAAGTAAAACCCTTGGCAGCGTTTTTTGAGTACAGATCAATTCCTTTGAATTGAGGCTCCCAGTGCATTCAGGGGGTAGTGGTGAATGTTGGTTTTAATCACTTTTCCCCCTCAGTTGAACTTTTACTTGGCTTCTGACAACAATAGCGTGCCGCAAACAGCCCTCTCAGAGCGCCCTCTGAATAGACCCTTTTCAAGCACGGATTGTTTCCACCGCCACAAAAAAACAACCACTAGCCCCATTCCTTAATTGGGTTGTTCCTAGCCCTCGTTCAGGTGTTCCCGAGGAATTTGTTTATTAGCCTTTGACAAACAGCTTCTCCTGGCAGTCGCCTCATGGGGTTGGCTTCAGCGGGAGTGGAGAGATGAGGGGGGCTGGGGGGATGGTATTGTTAATAGGAACTCTCTCCATCTCCAAGTTACCAATTATCAGAGCGTAGAGAGGACCACCAGCACAGGACAACTCGCCAGGGCTCGCTGCAGAGCCTGCGAGAAAACTAGAGACTCGGCTCGCGTTTTTCAAGCGAAAACACCTCGGGGAAAAAAGACCACAAAAAGTGATACTAAAGAGGCCACCGCTGCCCCCTGCGCTGGCGGCAGCTGTTGCAGGGCTGTCCGTGCCAAGCCTGGCAGAAATCTTTCCCAAGAAACACGACAATAACTGGAACTTTCTGCAACTTCCCTCTGCTGCTACGGTACCAACTGTACCAAGAGTTACTAAGCACTGGACAGGCTGTCCAGGGGACGGGTTGAGGCGCCATCCCTGCGGGGATTTGCGAGATTTGTGCAGTGCGTGGGGATATGCTTTACAGTCAAACTTGGTAATGCCAGGTTTACTGTTGGACTCCGTGATCCTAAGGGTCTTTTCCAACCTAAATGATTCTTTGATGATATCATCCTAAGGTCTAGGCTCCCTCACGATTAATTCTTCCCTCCCTAGCGCAGCGGAGGACACCACACCGGTCGTTCCCCGGTCTTTCCCGAGCCTCCCCTGGCCCCGGGAGGACGGCGCTCGCAGGCAGGCAGGGCAGAGCGGCGTGTTCCGCCGAGATTCGGGGACACAGCTGGACCGGGCCCGCCGCGTGGTGCGGTGACAAGAGCGGGGTGCTGGGGCGGGAGCAGTCCTGCCCACGCACACCGCCGCCCCGGGCCCCTGCTGCGCCTTTTCCACGCGTCCCCGGCTGCTGCCGCAAGACGCGGAGCCTCGCCGGGCCGGGAACCCCCCTATCACTCACAGTCACTTGTTGCTGTGCTTTAATAGCTCTTTCGCTGGCGCTGGTGACAACTGAGATGTCGCCGAACGCCTTCTTAAGAAAAAAAAATAAACAACAAACCTAACCCCATCATCTCTGTTTTGCCCATTTAAAACTTCGTGAGTCTGTCCGACAATGTTTTCTCTCCAGATCGGATAACCCACCTGATTTGCTGGTAATGATGGCTGGGCTCTTTCTTTATGAGCAAGATTAGAAATCAGACATGAATCGCAAAACTCTAAGTTGCTAATTAGCTGCAAATAAACTATTCATTTGTAGCAAATTAAAATCAAAACACACCTTACCCCTACTCCCTGACACCCGATTTTGAAGGCACATATTGTTTCGAAATAGAGCCTGTATCACTAGCGGAGCAAATTGAGATCCTGAAAGGTTTCTCTCCAGGATAAATAATTAAAATATATTCTACATTAATTGACATTATAGAGGACACAAATGAGGTTTTCCTTTTAGAAAGAAATAGCAGTTTCTAAATAAAGCTTTGCAGGCTGCAGAATGGAGGTTTCAACCAAATGAATAGTCATTACTACCTTTTCAATGATGTGGGCCTTTTGATCAGAAAAGAAATTAGCTCTAAAGGACAGACAATAGGAAGCCTGCCCTGCAATAGGAAGAAAATTAGATGGCTAAGGCTCTTAACAACACCTATTTCTATAAACCATGGAGCTTCTTGCTTTTCAATTACAGCTGTTCATTTCATATAAGGAAAGTGGAAAAACACAGGGGGAATATAAACTCTGTTGCACAAAAAGAAGCCTAAGATAGGGCAGGCTGTCTTCCCATTTCTCTTTGTTTTTTATTATAATAATTTAACTAATATTATGTATTTTATAATAGCAGGAGTAATCAGCATAGCATTCTCTAGGTCAATCAAGCAATCAGATAGATGATAGTCGATAAAGGAACTAGTAAAACATGAAAAAAATTAAAGTAGGTAGTTGGATGTTTCCACTGGACATTAAATAATAAATTTTGCATATGCATCTCATTCTCGTGGGTATTTTTCAGAGAAAACAAAGCGACCGAAGAAGTCGAGGAAAGCAAAGTGAGAAATAACACCCTGCTGTCTTTTAGAGTGGAAAACTATCTCCAGTTCTTCTGAACTGAAATTAATGTTCTTTTGTTATACTCAGGACTCATGTGGGCTTATAAGTTCTCCCTACATTACTTTTAACTCATACACCTTGGCTATTTTAGAAATCATACTGTTGCTTTTAAAACTTAAAACTGACTTTATGTAATCACTTTAAAATTTGATCTATTTTGGAAATTACGTTGCTTGGACATTCGTTTTTGATCACAGTTATTTGTCCCGAGTACAGAAGTAATATAAATTTTCTAACCAATCTGAAACAGAATTGTAAAAAAAATAAAAAGCACAGCTTTCCTCCTTCATGATTTCTCTCTAGCCAGACTTCTATCATTAGGTGTAACAAGGAGATGTAATCTGTTATTAGCCATGCAATATACTGTAATTTAAATAACCTTTCAGTGATGACTTGAACATGTAATAGATGCAAAGCTTTATCATAAACAAATCCTGCTCTCATATTGGCTCAGCTGGGCTATAGAGATCTCTTTAACAAATAAAGTCAGAGATGTTGTGTGTGTCCTGTCCTGTCATTATCCTCCCCATCTCTGTCCCATCCCACCCTGGTTTTAATTCTTCCTATTTATCTATTTATTTATTTTTATTTCTTTCATGATTTTTCCTTCCTGTTTATTTCTCTCTCCCTCTTCCCACATTGCATTATTTGTTTAGAAAGAAGGTTACACAGCTGCTTCAAAGGGGTGATTGAATATATATGAATTTTTTTTTTTGCTGTGACAAGTTTCTTATAATTATCCTTTTCCCTCTCAAGCATGTCAATATTCAACAGAAGCAGCTTTGCTTGCTCAGAAAACTAAAACACACTCGTTTTCTATCTAGAAGTGATTTTAATGACATACAGCTTTTTATTCAATGTCTGTATTGACATTCCTCCTTTGGTTTTCTGAATGTATAGGGATAAACAATAAGAAATAGTTTAACCTATTAAGAATATTCTCCTAAATCACAAATTGGAGTCACTAGTGTAATGATTTGAAGTAATCTCCCTGCTTGAGAGTAGTTAGAAGATTATGATTAATGCAAGTCTCTATCTCCCTTTTTACTGGGACAAAGCTTTCGTTTAATTTTATTTGAAATTAATTGGTTTGAGGAAAGTTACCCATGCTAGTTAAGGGGGGAAACCTCCCTTCATGCAAATAGGCAGCTCAAGTGTCATTGAGACTTCTGCAATTTGCAATACAAAACCTGTATAAAGATCTTCATCAGTAAGGAGATGAAAAACCTGGGGAAAGCTTGTAATGATGTTGTAATTCTCGGTTCAGACATCACAGGGATGTTTTATTTCTGATAGCATCTTCAGTTCCTGTAAACAAGTGGAGGGTAAAGAACTGTTTGATGGAGCACAAGTGAATCTAAATTGACCTTGACTCTCACAATCTGAAAATCTCACCTGAAGTTGTTGAAGCATGAGAGTGACAAGATTTTGGAGCAGAGCTCTGCCAAAAGTAGAGAAGTAGGGAACATAAAGGGCCTTGAGAAGTACAGTTTGTGAATGGATCTATTTTTGAGGAGTTGGACATGATTAGGTCTAGAAGATGTCAATATAAGCTCAGTGTTAGCAAGGAGAAGTTTCAACTGCTTTAGTCCTCTCAATTTACCATAGAGAAGACACGGCCAGCCATGGCAGAAACTCACTAGACCTGAAGATCCTCTCTGTTGTTTTTTATTTTTTTTCCTTCTCTCCTATCATGTACTGATGAATGAGGGCAATATGTGCTCCACAGCCTTTTGTAAAGCAAATATATGCATATACATATGCAATAGGCATGAAACAACAGAAAAGAAACTCACTGGAGAATCAGTTATTATTACAGGAACATATCAAGGTCTGTTTTGAATGTCGCCAGAGATTATTTTGCCTGTCTTCAAGACACAAACACAATTCCGAACTCAACACAGGTGACAAATAACTACACCATTTGAAATACTATTCAGCACTCATCCTCTACTTCTGTAATAGCTCAAGTCAATTACTTGATATTGAGGCATCTTCCAAGAGCTGCTCAATTCCCGGTCTTACTGAACAGTACAAAGACTGACTAACTACCACCAGAATTCTCTGCCATTGCTTCTCTGACTGCTTAGACAATCATATCTTCGATGTTTCCTATTATGTATGCCAGTGGTCAAGCTTATCATCAACTTTGTAGGTAGTACCTCTTCTCCTAGTAGGTAAAGTACATCTGACATTTTCAGAAGGAGAACTTATGCAAAGATACAGAAGATAAAGACTTCTGAAACGTGTATTTCAAGGTAATTTTTCAAACAGCAGGGTTGATCACACAATATGCATCTAGAGGGACATAGGAGTACTTCTGCTGGTGTACCCATTGCCTTTCTCATCCCAAGAATCTGTCCAAACCCCAATTCTCCTTAGTCAAGCAACCCTTTTTGTTCCACTAGATTCCCTTCTTTGAGATGGTGAAGAACATGTGGAGGGGAATTACCAGGAGATGGTACTTCTTGCCTCATGGGACAGGTATGAGGTACAGAACTGTAAGGTGTTTCCAGGAGGATTAAACCTTGTGCCTGAATGTGGATGAGGATCATAGGACCCTTATCATGTTAGAAAAGAGAAAAAAAAAAAAATCTGCCCAACAGAACCTTATTCTGGTAGAAGAAAACAAAAGTCTGCTCAGTGAGGGTAGTCTAAAGGGAAAGAGGGGATTTAGTAAACAATTCTGAGGTTACTACCTGAGGAAGAGAATGCTGTGTGATGCAGGAGAAGCTGGGCAGTGGGGGATAGAGACTGTGTGCATAGGGTTGGTGGAAAAGCTTCAAAAGGAAGCATTTAGTGGCAGAGAAGGGAAACCAGATGAGAAACCCTGCAGTCTGTAGAGCTGTTTACATCTTCTGTGGAATGGTTGTTTTTTGTCATCTGCCACAGTCTTTCTGGTCCAACTCATTCACAATTTTATAAAATATCCCATCAATATAAAGTTCATCTTCTTTTTGAAAATGATTCTATGACTCTTTGGAAAAATAGTCTAATCTCAAAAAGTCTTTCACACTTAGCTCCGACTTTGATTTAATTTGAAGACTTCACAAACAAGTCTAAAGAATATCCAGTGAAGTGTTAAAATTTGCATTTGCAAGCATACCATATAGAGATTATTTAATCCATAAGATTATCCAGTTCTACTTATTTATTAGAACTGGAGATGAAAAATAATAATTTGGTTGATGAGATTTGGCTAATTGGCATAATCATAGTGCATGAAAGACACAGGAAGTGTGTAGAATCAGATCTCTTGGGCTAGATCAGATTAGCTCAGAACTTGATCATTTTGCATATCCATAACTGACCACTGCCATAAATATTAGAAGCTGAGGAGGCCTCAGAGCAGACCTAACTAATGGGAAGGGACCAGTCAGATCTACATTTTGTAACTTACTGGGAACAGTCCAGATGAAGCACCAGGAAAAAAGAATACAGAGAATAAAGAAAATGTAATCAATTCCATCTAAAGCTCTATATATTTGTAACTCAGTTAAGTAATATGTAAAGAACATGTTTTTAGTGAGCTGAGGAATGACTTACATGTCATGGAAAAATATCCTATTACAGTGATTAAGTGATTATAGAAAAACAAAGCAAAACAAAACCGAAGCCAACACAATTATCTTTCTAAAGAGTTAGTCTGCAGAAAACGAATTTTTTTTTTTTTCTCCAAGCTCATGCAAGACACAGTTAATACAGGTGCTCTTGACTCACAGCTAATGTGTCTGCTGGAACAGAGAAGACCTGCACCTTAACGCTGTAGTGTAAAAGGGAACAGTAATCACATTTCTTTGCTTCGCAAAGGTTCCGTGGCTGCTGCTGCGCTGCTTGTTCAGCAGGACGATTTCCTAACCCAGGAGGGGGCACTCTGTGCTGCCCGCAACCTTCGGGTCCTTCTCAAGGGTTGCCAGAGGGTGCACAGCTACCAGGTAGAAAGAATATAGTCACGCCAAGGAAAAGTGTTACTTTCCCCCCCGCCCCTCCCGCC
>VWZI01008852.1:530381-564752 GCA_013396835.1 Psilopogon haemacephalus | reverse complement strand
CTATTTAAAATTAATCAGGAGCCATAGAACAAATTTAAATTTACAGTGTCATTATTCCTGTCGGTTTGAAATCTGTTTTCTCTTTGAATTGAATCCAGTATTTCACTAAGAATATTACTCAAAACTACTGTAGGTTTTAAGACTGGAAGTTTAGATAGGATTATAGATACCCTGAATCAATGGCAAAATTTCAAGCAGGGAATCTGCAGACTTGTTCTTTGAGACCTAGCCCAGGCAGTTCAGGTCTGTGAGCCTCTTTTCCCTACAGAGATATGCAGATCAGCATTTGTCTCACACCTCTGGACCTGGTTCTGTCTCTATACCAGACTCAAGCTCTGGTAAAGAAGACACAAGACATGTTACTGAAGAATCAGAGCCTTACGTCTGCTACTATATGTTGATTTTCAAAAATCCATTAATAAACTGCCTTTTAGGGGAGGAAAAAAAAAAATCATAATCCTCCTTAATAATCACCAAGCTGTAAATGAAGATTAACAATAAAATTCGATTTAAAAAGGAGAAAAGTTGTACTAAATTTTCCTCAGGACTTACTCACGGTAATTTTGAAGTCAATATACTTTAGCTGGTTACTTAAAGCCACTGGTTATCTATATGAAAAGAGTAACTAAATTATAGGCATTTCTTTATTCCACCATAAATTGACATGTTCTAATGAGACAGTTTGTTTACTTTCATTGCTCAAAAGCCCCAAAGTCTTCACTGTCTGCCTCTCCACTTGTCTTAAATGTTTGATTAAGCACTGTGAGAATTGTCAGTATTGATAAACTTCTTTCCAGTACATTAAGCACTCTAATCCTTTACATTCCTACTCTATCTCCATTGCTAAGTCAGTCAGCTTCCTTAGCACTTGATTTTAGGCCAATATTTGCATTAGAAACGGTCTATTAATAAAAATTACTGCAGTTGCAGGGAAAAAACTCTTTTTCTGCATCTGAAGAATTCTGACAGAAACAATGTGTGGAAGGCTCTGCTCATCCTTCTGTAATCACAGGAATTAAGTAGATATCTTGTGAGCTAATTAAAGGGGATAATTAAAATCAGTGCTTCTTTCCCAGTTTTCTAGAAATCTTATTTTTTGATGAGTGGCAATGCTCTTTACACTTCCTGCATGGTCTTGAACAATACAGGAGTATTTGGTACCTCTGTTGTGTTTTGGATTAGACTGTGTGGTAGCTTAATTGACGGAGTTTCAAATCAGGAAGTTCAGAACTCAGTATGAACTCTTCCAATTCCAGGCACTGTTGTTTGGGGTTTTTGTTGTTGTTGGGTTGGGGCTTGTTGGTTTTGTTGTTTGTTTCTTTCTGAATTCCTTTTGTCATACTGCCCGACCATTGAAATTTGTGCCTCTACGTTCAGAATGTGTCAACATTTATTATTTAAAGCACAAGGCAATTTAGAATGTAGTGTTGCACAAATTGGCTGTGTTTCAGTTTATTTCCTTTTTGTCTCTCGGCTTTTCACTTGGGTGAATTCTGGGTACAGAAGCACATTCCAGGGAGCACGGATGTGTTGTAAGTTCTGTACATTTGTATCAGGATTACATAAAAATAGCTAAGTTTCAAATTGTTTTCCCTATACATAATCAACTAGACTGGTGTGTTAGCTACACAATGTTTGTGAATGCCTTTTCAAATTCAGATTCCCCTAATTTCATCAGAATCAGGAATTCTTCTTATCATTTTCCTCTGGCCATACCTATGTGAAACAGCATAGCTGTATTTAACTTGTTAGTGCTTCACAGACCTCAACCAGCCAAGGGTTTGCCTACATATCTCTAGAACACTGGCAGAAAACTTTAGTGTCTCTTCTGCATTTTCAAGATCAAAATTAACCAGCTGGGAAAATACCTTTCTGCCAACTCCAACCTATTAGCCGACTAAACCATGGCTCCAATTGCCACATCCAGTCTTTTTTAAACAGACGTTTTTTCTCCAGGGACTGTGATTCTACTATTCCAATGGTCAGTCCCTCTTTCTGTGAGGAATTTTGTGAATATNGTTAAAAAAAAAAAAAAAAGGTATTTCAATGCCACTATCATCATAGGAAATGCATTCACACAATCTTAACATGTCATTACATTGTCACAACTGTTACAGAACCTATACCATTTCTAAGTGAGATCATGCTTATATTTTTCTCATCAAAGGCTGACTACATTCAGCACAACTCTGTACGTGTGGGTGCTTCCCTCTGCACAAGAAGATTTGGGAATGCTACACGCAACACAGAAAGAATAACGGTGGTTAGCCAGGGCCAAAAGTATAAATATCAGGCCCTAACCCTGTAATCTTTACACAGATGTCGTTTCCAAGGACAGAAGAAGGTATTTTGCCTGAGTAAAAGCAGGAGGATCAGACTCCAGAGTGCAATTTCATATGAAAATTATGTGGATGAGATACCTCTATCAGGCTTATTTAAAATAAAATAGGAGGACTGCTTTTTTTCCCCCTGCACTGCTAATAAGAAAAATATGCTAGAATAGAAGGTAATTGTAATAAGGTATGCCCTCATTTTTCTCAATTTTGCCCAGTTTTCTTTGATATGATTATGGATGTCATATATAAATGGCATTTCTTTAGGGTGGATTTATTAATTTTTGAGATGTACATCCTTCTAGCACCTATGTAAGAACTGACCATTTATACACAGGGGAAGAGAAAAGGTAGAGAGACATACAGAAAACAGAGGGTGCAGGAAAGAACATTGTGGCTGCAGCATTCTTCATAGATAACACAAATCACATGGAATTGCCAGAGATGATTTTAATGGCTCAACCTTTATGCTGTTATGGTAATTACAGAGAGAGTCTTAAACCCCTCCAGCACAGAAATGATGCACTGAAATAGTAAAATTCTGTAATGAATTTCAAGTGTTACTCAAAGTTCTTTATCAGAACTTTGGGGATTAGCAGTTTCAGTACTTTCCCCCATCTGGGAAGCTATAAACAGTGTTTTAAAAAACTAGCAGAAAACCTGCAGGGGGTCTAAAATTGATGCAACTTCTACTGATTTCTGGGAAATGGTGGTGATTTACCCCGAATGAATTCTAAACTCATCTCTTCTGTATGTGGGAGAAAACTACTTCAGGATGAAAAGCTCCAGGATAGGCAGGGACACACTGTAGGACATTAAAGTCCATTTAAGTCCACCGTTTACCTTCTGGGTTAAAGAATCAGTTCTGAGTTTACCTTCTGGGTTAGAGAATCCGTTAAGGCTAAATATGTCCAGAGTTTCTCAGTTCTTTACTTGTGGAAATTCTGTCCAGGAGTGTCTCTGATTTCTGCACATCCAGCAGTTAGGTCAGAGGGCCAGCAGCTATCTGAGAAAGTGTAACATGCACGCTGCATTTTGTGCCTGTGTAGTGATTTCTGTCTGCGGAGTCATGGATGTATCTTTGGCAGCCTTGGTGATTCATGATGCCATTGTAAGTTTTCTGCTTTAGAGTGAGGTACTGAGCAATAGGTTTTCAGAAGCATTTTGGTCTTCTGCAGCACTAGAAATGTAGAAATAGTGACCACTGCCCATGTTTTTGCTGAAAGCAGCTGCTCCATCAGAAGAGAGCTTGTCCCCACCACATTCAATACTAAAGGTAAAACTCAGATTTTTTTTTTTCCCCCCTATTAATTAGTAACTAACTGCAATGTATCCTGTGAAGTTTGACATTAAAAAAAGACATTGCTATGTATAAAAGAGGGATGGATTCTGGCTCTGGATACCTCCATACACAGAAATACTGCCTGCTTCTAGAGCAAGAGGGCTGGAATGCAAGGTACTCTCTATGAGAGGTCTGACTGGAGGTATAGATTTTCCACAGGTGAGAAACTATTAAGACGTTGCCTTAAAGTAGAGTTGGTACCTTCTGGTTCTCTCTATATTCACATTGTAGCTTAATGAGCACTTGCTGCCTCTTGCAGACAGTCCCCAAGATAATTGTTCATATGAGAAAAAGCTGTTTCTTTAAGAGGAATCTTCTATCTTTCTGTAAAGCAGTACTTAAAGACCGATTAGAGGGAAGCCCTCAAAAGCTGCTAATCAGATGTAAACAAAACCACCAGGGTACTTTATACACACAAAAATAATGATACAAGAGTTTTCCCAGTACGATAACATCACTCCTTGTATCATACTAAATTAATAACATCTCTCAAGCACCTGCCTAAACCAGAAGTCTTTCCAAGAGACTAAGCAAAACGTCTCTCATTAAATCAGCATTCAGAGGGCTAACTAGCAGATGCTGCTGACATGAACCCAAATGTAATCTCTTTAACCTTGTCCTGTGGGGAGCAGACAAGTCATGACCGAGTAATTCCAGCTAAATTAGATTTTATGTGTAAGTGTATAATCTAAATTAAATTTGATTAAAATGATTCACTGATTTGTGTTTGCTTTTAGAGGTCCTAATCTAGTCAAGGTGACCAGTTTTCAGTAAGCTGTGTAATCAGATAAATCTATTTTTACATGTTTAGATCAAGATTGTTATTTTTTTTAATCCAGTAGATTTTTCTATATATTTATATTTCTTTTGAATATCCATTCATAGAGTAGGTGTTTTCTATTCAAATAGAGGCTTGCTGTAATTCAGTTTTCCCCATATCAATGACGAAAACAGTGAAATCTAACTGTGGCCACTATAAAGATGTGTGATGTAAAATATATTAAAAAATAACTACAGGGAGAGAATCAACTGGACTTCAGACTGCGAGAGAGGTGAATCAGAATGGGCTAGAGAAAAGATTTTTTTCTGTTCTTCTGTTCCCCAAATCTTGTGCAGCTTTGCTCAGCATAGGCTTACTACAGCAATAGGAGTGGAATTCTGCAGCTGCCTGTTTGTATAGTGATAAATTTCCTGGGCTTAACCCCTTCACATCCTCTTCCCCTACTGGGAATTAATACAAGTGGGATGAATCCTGTTCACTGACTTTATTATATTTTAAAATCTTAATTGAATACTGCTAGTACTGGTTAGTGCATGTAGTCTCGACACTAATTGCAGTCTGCAATTGGCAGACAACATATAAAGTACTAATTAACACTTATTAAATTAACACCACAATTTTATTTTGTATTTAAAGTCAGGGGTTGCTATGTGTTGAATGTAACTGCCTTAATTTCAATGGGAAGAAAATCATGGACTCTACACAAGAATTTCTGAAATGTTTTATAACAAGCTGCTGTTAATAGTTTCTCAGATATCATTTTCCTAGTATATTTCCATGGTTTGAAGGCCCTGCTACAAATGAGCAGTTCTACAGTGAACAGGACTTATCAGAAGGTTACAGGTCCTCAGAGATGTTAAAAGATCTGAAACAGTGCCTGGTCCTGCTGATGTGAAAAGTCTTGAAGTTGCAAAAGGAAATGAAGATGCATTATCAGTGATGTTACTCAAGTGATACTGCTGGATAGCCAGCATGTTAAATTTTGGGTTAGGCACTTACTAAACTGTTAGCTGCTCTGGCTAGTTGAGGCAGAATATTGGAACAAATTAAAGGGAATGAGATGCTCAGTGTTCTCTTGTAATTTCATTCCTTTAGGCTGCTCAGACTATTTCCCTACTCTTAATTGCCACAGCTACAGCTCTTTGCTCATTCTTATCACCTCCACAGACCCCGTACAAACCAGATAGCTCACTAAGCCTGTTCCTTGCCTATGGAGCAAATGCCTTTAGCTCATGTTTAATTTTAAGTGAGGGGATATCTTCACAGATATAAATAGGATTCTTCACCGGCTTGAAACTCAGCATGAGTTTCTGCACTTTTCTGAAGTGGAGCAGAGGAAATCTTCCCGCTTCCTCAAAGACTGTGTCTGAAACCTCTGTAGTGCTCACCAAGCTGTTTAATGTGTTCTCTCTCCAGACAACTTCTCTGGTGTTAAAACTCTTATAAAGAGAATAAAAACATCAGTCAGTAAACTGCTCCCTTCTTTACACTCTCCACTGGAGACAAACCAATGCTATTCCACCTCAGCATCCACACTAGTTCTGAGCCAGAGTTTTCTTTGTCCTTCTAGTTTTCATTGAGTGGCAGACCAGAAAACATGAAAATTGTTTCCTTCCATAAGGAAAAAAAAAAAATCTCACTACCCTGATATGCTTTGTGTTTTTCCTCTAATTGCAAACATATCTAAACCTTTTGATGAAATCTGAAAATGATAAGTACACAGATTAATTTTTTTTTTCCTGACACAGAGTTGGTGTGTGGATTCCAAAGATCCAAAATTCAAAATAAACAGAAAATGAGTAGAAGTGGGATAGGATGGGATAGGATAGAATAAGCCAGGTTGGAAGAGATTTCTAAGATCATCCAGTCTAACCTATAACCCTGCCCTAGTCAATGGCACTAAGTGCTCCATCCAGTCTTTTCTTCAACACCCCCAGAGACAGCGACTCCACCACTTTCTGGGGCAGCCCATTCCAATGCCTATCACTGTTTCTGTGAAGAACTTCCTCCTAATGTCCCGGCACAACTTGAGACTGTCTCCTCATTCTCTTGCTGGTTGCCTGGGAGAAAAGCCCAACCCCACCTGGCTACAACCTCCCTTTAGGTAGTTGTAGACAGCAATGAGGTCACTCTTGAGCATCCTCTTCTCCAGGCTAAACAACCCCAGCTCCCTCAGTCTCTCCTCACAGGGCTGTGCTTGAGGTCCCTCACCAGCTTCGTTGCCCTTCTCTGGACATATTCCTCAACATCTGTCTTGAATTGAGGGGACCAGAACTCAAGGTGTGGCCTGAAGCTATTCCATTTATAAACATCTGCAACTTCTGCCTACATTTTTGTTCTGCATAGAGCATTCATATTGGCTTATTAAATAGCCAGGTTCGTTCGGCCTGCAACTTCTAATGCCTTTTTGTTGTTGTTGTACCTTGGGGCAGTTATCCTCCTTTTCAACTAAAGTAACAGGGTTATGTCACAGCAAAACTCTTATCTACACAATAAACTTTACATACATCAGCAAACCCCTAACTCAGTGAGTGGAACTTAATCAAATATGAGTGAAGTCACATGAGCAGTTCTACTTTTGAAGGTGAGATAGAAAAGCTCCTTACTGAGTGAGTAAACAAGATCAGATGAGTGTTGTTTCAAGAAAGCTTTCGATATCACTTCAACCACATTCTTTTCCTTTCTTTTTTTGTATATGGCACAAGGCTTTTTCACTGGATCTCAAGTAACTACCCCAAAACAACAGTAAAGAAAAGATGAACCTGTAGCTCCTAAAAGGCAAGCACGGGCCAAACTAATGATCTCACTTACACTCATTCACATGAAAACTTCAATTATTTGTTTGGGGAGTTTGGGCCAGAAAAGTCTTTTGAAGAATTTTCTTTTAAAATACAAAAGTTACTAGTTAATGTTGCTATAAAGAAAACCTCTTTATTTTTCATATCTAAAAGATTGAACCCTTCACTATGATTAATAAAGTCTGATTCTTATCTACCTTTGTCATAAAAATTGATATACAAAAGAAACAATCTGAAAACCCCACAAAAGTAAAATACTAGCATGAACATTTGTACTGACATTGCTAATTAAATGCTTAACTTATTAGTCTTTAAGTAGCAGAAGAAGAGAGAAACAAACAAGTATAATTTGCCAGATTAATTTTACCTTCTGTTCTATTTAATCAAACTATACCTATAGTGAAAATGACAAATCCGAGTTGTCAGACTGTGGATGATAAGAAAGATAAAGGTCATATATTTTAATGTCATAGAAGGTCTTATTAAAGGAACCCTAATTACATTAGGTATCCATGAAACATTAATTAAATACTGTCTGAAATAATTAGGTCCAAGTTACTGATGATTTAATTAAACTTAGGTTTTTATTTTATAAGAAAACTACAGGCCTGGTATCAGTCTGTTGGCAGGATAATGGATAATGTGTCAGAAGAGCAAAATAGTAACCTTGACCAGCTACATGGGAAGGACACTGTGGTGAGCAGGTTGTCCTGCTTGCCACACCTGATGGGGATGAAAACACATGGGGTGCATAATTCATTTGCAAGGGTGCAGAATTCAGAGGAAAGAAAGAGAGAAGTTTCAGCTCACGTTCTCAACTTGTGCAAACTGTCATATCGTATCTTGTAGCAGTTCCTGATCTCCTAGTGCTGCTGAGATTCCTTGGCAATTTCGGTAAGCATCCTTTGCCCTATCAAGTAGTAGGGCTTCTATAATATAAGGCAGATGCACACTGGAAAGCCTGGGTTTACCTGTTTACCACCTGCCCTCCCCCACCCCTCCCAAGTTGCAAACTCTTCTATTCCCCTCTAAAAAAGGAAAACTGATTGTATAAACAAGCTAATGACTCTTTTGCATATAGGACACCCTGCCATCTCTGTGGTTATAGTGGATAAAGAAAGCATGACTGAGTGCAGATCAGCTGGCAAAGTGCTTATACCTGATCTTTTAGACCAAGGGAAATATTTAATGAGTGAAACATTGTCCCCTACTTAAAGCAGTCTCAGAAGATGTGTGAGAATACCTGGGAGAGGGGGAAAAAAAAAAAGTACTGAAAAGGTAAGAAATGTGTATGGGAAGTTTGTATATGGAGAAAGCAATGAAGGTATTTTGAAAAAAAAAGAGCCTTTTACTCTCTGCACCATGACTGGCAACACAGAGCACACGGCATTACAGAGACAGACTCTGTGTCTTGACCCTGGACAGTCAGTTTCATGCCTGCAGTGAAGAGCCAGATTCCTTTAAGATCAACAATAACCAATAGTTACACAAACAGTTCAACAAGAGCCACATGGACAGTTAAACATCTTCCTTTCTAGGTATAGACAGTGCCTAATAAAGAAAAACTGTTCTCTTATATTGTCTGGACAACTAGCACAGGTCTCATGTAGGGTTCTAGATAAATAGGATAGGAGCATCTCTTTGGAATTAAAACTTAAATGCAATTAAAATTTGTAAAACTGTCCACAGAGACTTTATTTTTGAAAGAAAATTGGCACCAAGCAACTAAAAATATTTTTTAAATTTTAAAAAACCCAACAAAACAGACCAGAAACTTTCTGTAGTTTATGTTGTACAGAGTAAAGCAAATTCAACAAAGGAACACCTCTCCCTTAGTCTCTTGATCAAGCTCTGTAATTCCACTGAAATCAATAGATTATTAAAGGACCTCTTATTTTGACATGGGAAAATAATAAATATTTTAAAATCCTAAAAAATCCTCAAATTCATCACAATAATCATTGGCAGGTTGTCTGTTTTACCATTTTTTTTATCCACAATCATCATTATGACACCTAAAAAGTACCTGCATTTCACAAGAGATATATGAACAATTCCAAACTGCTATGAAACTGCTGAGATTGACTTAGTAATTAGTCAATTTCTTAATTAAATCTAGCAAGGCAACTCTGCAGTAAAACAACTGACTTGTCAGCTGGACACTTTTGGAACAATGGAGTGTTTTATATACCATGCATGAAAAACATGACACTGTACCTTTCTCTTTGCTGCTGCTTTCACGTCTTCCTCAAGGTATTCACAAACACTTTTCTCTTAGGCTTTTTTGGTCTTGAATCTCCTTTCATTAAAGGTAAACACTGAAATAGGAAGAAAGTCTGTTATTAAAATCCAATGAAGTTACTGTTTTGTTTGTTTTTAAAGAAAGCTTTCATCAAGACATTCAGAAGACAAAAAGCAGGAGTTAAAGTTTGATTGGTTTCCTCTGCAAAATCTGTCTGATATCAGTTGCTAATTTATACTGTAAAATAGTCCTGCATTTTACTCTGCCTGTGTGCTTGTGCCACCTTTGTAAGCTGTCTGTACAAACATCTTTAACTCCTTCAGGTAAAAGTAAAATCGTATTATGAAGTTTCAAATGAAATCCTCTAACTGACACAGTAATCACTGTAGCAATGGCATGAATTAACACCTCTATAATGTTTCAAAGCTATTAAAACTACAAACATACCAGGTACCAATGAGCAATGTAAGAAAGTTGACCTTTGATATTAATATATTGTTTTTAAAAATTCTGTCGTCATTGTTCAGTATCAGTGCATAAATTTAAAAATTACTTTTTGTTCTTAAAGTTTCAATTTCAGTACCGAACTCACTTTTGTATTTGATGAGAATATAAAACTCTGAATAAGAACTCCCTCGTGTATCTGCCAGAGAGGTTGCAATCTGTTAAGCAAAGCATTCTATGCTGCTGTTTTTTCTTGTGTACAAGGATAACATATGTACTGTAAAGTGTTTCATGACTGTTGTTTGGCTGCAGTGTACAGAAAAAAAGCACTGAAAAGAGTCCAGGATTTGCAACAAAGAGATGAACAGATAAATTAATGGGAAACTGATAACAGTGTCAAACAGAACACCATTCACTACCTAGATATTCTACCCAGAAAGATACTCCACATAAAACTTTTATGTTGTTTGGTTTTTAATGCCAGTCTTACACTCTCTGGATGTATGCAAGATTTTTTTCTTGTACTCAGTAGCATCAATTTGCTGCTCAGATCCCCAATCTGAATTAGGACTGTCTGAATCCTTATTGATATTTTCTGCCTTTGCCTTTACTTTTACACTTTCTTAATGTAAAAAAAAACTAAAATAGTTAAGTAAAGAGTATTAAATGGTTGCTGCAGACAAATTATTTTTTATACAAGATGATGGGCTAGGTGCTGCTTTCCTGATCTAGGCAAAATACAGGCTGCAATGGAATCTCTGCTTCAGTTTCCCCGGCAGGGTCAAGTACAGTACTGTCTCTTCATATGTTTGTCAAATCATTTAGAAAAATGATCCCTCAGATGAATCCTTTTCAAAGTAACATCAACAAACTATGTATGAGATGGAGAATGAAAGGAAAATAACTGCTTGCGGTTTACCTGTTCTGCAACCTGTTAACTGAAAGGAATGAATAAACTGAATATTGTTGGGGAATCCTTGGATTTCCTGAAAAGGGTGTTTAGAAAATCAGCTTCCATTCAAAGACACATCAGTGACTGAGTTTCCAGAAGTTCAATTAATGTTATCCCATGTGCAAAATTAAATTGTATCAGACTATGAAAGCTGATAACCAGCTAAAAAAGGAAAGACATCCCCCCCCACCCCAAANAAAAAAAAAAAATATATTTTTTAAACAGTATTAATATTAGAAATTCTAGACGGAAACAATCATCTTCCATATTGACAATAATATTGGCAACATCTATTACCTGAAAACCTCTACCCTGTGCACGCATTTAAAACATTTTCCCCCAGACATTTTAAAATACTGCTTTTAGACTTCACGAGCAATGCAGATCCAGTAAGAATTTCCTTATGTGAGCAAAGATGTTGTGCTACAGATGTTTCAGGGCACACAGCTACGCACAAAACTAAAAGCCTGCAAAACAACCTAGCAGAAGCAGATCTACAATTAACAAATTTGATAAGGCAGCTGCTGGATCTTTGCTGATTTTCATGTATACAAGCACTTACCTGATGTCTCGTGCAATATGCTATAAAGATATTTCCGACAAGATTTTGGCAAATGAATTGTGTGGCTGAAATGTAATAACGAAGGTAGAAATTTGTCCTGTTATCAGTCACACACATTCAAGCAGAAACCCAGTGCAGCACCGTAAATAGAACTATAAGCTCTGGGATCTTCTCATTCAACCAAGATTGCTTCATACAAAAGTTGACAATACACTACTGAAAGCCATTGTTGATATTCAACATTTTTTAAATAGCTGAACAGAATAGACAATAAGGCACGAAGGAAAACTTGGATAGGAGGCTGGCCTGGAGCCTGGGTTCAGAAAGGAAAAAAAAAAAAAAGGTTTTAAAAGGACTATAAATCTGTGATTCTTATTTTTAATTGTCCTCTGTGTGTCGATTAATTGATCTTTACCATGCTGAAATTCCACAAGTTTTAAAAGAAGAATAAAATATGAACTTTTTTGGTTTTTTCTACCTCTTAAAGCCTAGGTACAGTTTTAAACGTTGGCACTGAAAGATGTGTACTTCCATGGTTCATATACACCATCCATTAAAGTAATTTGAGGAATTTTCAACACCACTCCCATTAATTGTTAGACCCATCTGTCTGGGCTGAGGAGGTAACAAATTTCAGCCATCTTATCAGAAAAAAATATTAATATGAAATATTTTTTAAACTTGTGAAAAACCAAGTCGTTTATTTCCTGTTATTATCTCCTACTCTTTTCCTACTCTTCTGTTTCCTCATTTAAGATAGGTAGGAACACTATATTAGTTACAGCCCTTGGAAAAGTGCACATCTCAGATATTGGCTTCTTTTATCAACTGTGTTGTCCAAGGTTTGAGTGCCAATAGGGTAAAATTCTGCCTTGCAGAACTCTGGAAAACTGAACCTGTACAAGCAGATCTAATTCTTTTCTACTGATATAATTGAGGCACCTTGTGTAGATCATATTAAAACTATTATGGTTAGCATCCACCAAACAATGAGTTTAAACAATTGTATTTATTGATGACCAGGATATGTCAGTAAAGACTTCTATTTCACTCTGTGGCTCAGAAACATGTTTGTCTTCAGATCTGCTGTGGATCTTGCATTCTACTTCATCCGTGCTATACTCAGTACTCATTTCTCCATTTTTTAAAAAATAGAGAACACTGTCCAAATTATTTCAAACCAGACCAAGCAGCTGTAGTGAATGTTGGTAGAGTAATCCAACAGTGATTTTTTTTTTTTTTTGTTAACTCAGTTGTATCATCCACTTATTTTGAACTTAGAATGCAAAAGGTAATTGCATTTTCATCTTGTTTTCAGCTAGTCCTATGAGATGTGTTACAAGAATTCCAGCATCATTTAGACTTCCTTGAAGAAAGGATGTCACTTGGTTTGTTCTGTGCTGTAACTGAGCTGCTTGTTTCAGGTATTGTTCTCTTTGTCAGTTTGAATTCAACTTGAAATCAGGCTGCCTACAAATGCGATGTATACCTGCAGCAAAAGCATGTTTGCCAGTGAGTGTGACTAACTCAAGAACAGCCAGGGAAGGGACTCTAAGCAGGGAAGAGAAGTTTTGAGTACATCCCTCTAAATGACTGCTGCCTGGATCTCCCTTAAATTAGGCAAGGACTGAAACCAGCTAACAAAATGCATACAGCACTTTCAATTTATGAGTCATATTCACAGGTCCTTCTAAGAAAGTCCCAGAAGACATTCCCCATTTTAGTTGTATTTGACAAATCATCCTTTCTGGCATTTTCTAGAAGTCACCTTTGAGATAGCAGAGTGGAAACATACTGAATTGAAGCTGCTTTGTTTCAGAGTCCACTGTGTCACATCAACATAAGCCATGTTTTCTCTGATCTTGCAAATATATGTGAACAGAAGTGGTCAATCACTTAACCACAGAAAGCTAAAAGACTGAGATTTACATCTATCGGGCCTCACAGGGTTGCAGCTAGAAGAGTCTTAACAAGTCATCTACTAGATGCAGATGTTAGAGTTTACAAACTAAAAAGAGATTTGATTGCATTGGTCTTTATCTACAATGAGTTAGCTTTACAATCAAACCCTCCAAGTTGTCTATCCTACTATGAAAGACGTTTTAAAAGTTAATAAGCAAGCTTGATGCCTTCTTTTACACCAGAGAGGAACTGAACAAGCACAGAGCATTTTGCTCAGCAACTGGCCTTCAAGTTTAAGTCACAAAAATACGTGTAGCTATTTCATTGAAATAATTTCCATTAATTTTAATTAGCTCACTGATGTCAGTAGAAATGTTCATGTGTCTGATGCAAGTCTCCAGGGCTGAATCTAAACCAGATAGATATATGACATCTGTATTGAACACCATTGCCTTTTCCTTTATTCCTATGAGATTACTAAAACAACTTTCAGCAAGAAACTTAAATATTACCATAATTTTCAATTTTTAAAAAATGCTTTTATCTCTTCCTGACACTTAAAATGATTAATTTTCTCTGTGATTTGAAATCTAAACAATCATATAATCTTCTAAGTTTTGTCAGGGTAGTAAATCTAAATAGCTGTGGCAAGATGTTTCTATATTAGTAGTGCTCATATGAAAACATAGTTCTAAATGCACTCCAGGCTGCAATCCTGAGGGTTGTGAAAGGAAAATCGAATATGAACTTGGGCTCTTTTTACATCTTAAGTGAAGCTGTGAATCACAGAGGACGTTATCTTTCAAGCAGGCAGAGGATTTGAATAAGGAAAGGAAATCCACCACTAGTTTTTTAGGTCAAGTTTTTTCCTGTGTTATTACACAGGTGCTTTAGAGACCCTGTCTGTTTAAAATTTGCCTGTTCTTAAAAGGATAAGAAATTCTGTTCTCAAACCCCCAGTGTTTCACCCAGTGGAATTCTAAAATTGTCAGTAATAATTCCGTAAATTATGTCTACAAGAAAATTGCAGTTTTATCCTTCTGAAGGAGAGGATTATTTTACTACATAGCTCCCTGTTCATCTCTGAAAATCACTTACTGGGTTGCTCTTGGCAAATTCACAAACTGCAGTTGTCAGGACCATCATAAAGTTGTATGCAACATCAATTTACTGATAACATTACACTGGTTTTCTCTCGAGTCTTGCATGGAGCCTGTGAATTTGTGGGAAAGAGATATTCAATACCAATGTATTCAGGAACAATGAAGAAAATGACAGATCTCTGTTCTGAGGACATAACATACACCTTGTCCACATTCCATTTGGATCCTTTCAAAGCGACTGCCAATCCTGCTTCCAGATAAGTATAGAACATTACATGTATTCAGTAACTGTTTAAATTATTTTAAAGTTTTAGGTTACTACTTTAATTGCAAAGTCTTAATTTTCCTCTCTTACTAAAGCCACGATAGGAATTCTTCTCTCATTGTTACAATTTTCTGTGATATAAGCCTGCTATAATTTAGCACTCAACTGCATTGAATCCCATTATGAAGTCTCATCTTATATCATGCTGAGTATATCTGAGTATAAAATATAAAATGCTTAGCTTGTAAGGATATGGAACTTGTCATCTCTTTAATTTGATCACTAAAGGGAAATTTTGGATTTAAAAAAAAAAAAAAAGTTGGATTATAATGGCAAGATAATGCTAAATATCCAGATTTTTAAAATGAGTGGCATGCTCTGCATTTCAGAGATAGAGATATGTGTGACCTTCACAGAAGTTAATTAAAATATGGAGAAAAAAAATCAAATTGGTTTTTTTCTAGGAAGCTTGTGTTTCACATGTCCCTGACCCTAACTAATAGATTGGATAGTCCAATATGTCTGCTGTTCCTCACGTAAGGTCCCCTTGAACAAATACCCTCTAGATAATGTTATAATGAAGATGTCCTCTGTTGCTCAGATTTTTATATGTTTAAAGATGGTTCTCTTTCACCAGTCCAGATGTCACATTGGTTTAGACTTTAAACACTTCTATTTTCAAGAAATCCTGGGTAAATGTGAAACAGAACAATTGTGTTGATCTTTTGAGTCTGTGTAGTGATCTTTCTCCTTAATGCTGATGTCTTAAATTTGCAGTAAAAAGTATACAGACTTACAGACTCTTTGGTTTACTGAATTGTTTTAGAGCAGTAGGAACTAAGCATTAGAAATAATGTAACGCGCAAATCAAATTTTTTCCTTGCTTAATGTAATAGCAGTGACTGTAAGAAATTGCAGACCGAAGATCCAGTGAATGTTCTAAACAGTTGTGAGATGGGGAGAGAATATTGGCAAGGTCTTGTAATGACAGGACAAGGAGAAATGAGTTTAAACTGTCAGAGGGGAGATTTAAACTGGATGTTAGGAAGAAGTTCTTTACAGTGAGGGTGGTGAGACACTGGAACAGGTTGCCTAGGGAGGTTGGGGCTGCTCTTTTCATGGAGGTGTTCAAGGCCAGGTTGGATGAGGCCTTGAGCAACCTGTTCTAGTGGGAGGTGTCCCTGCCTATGGCACAGGGGGGTTGGAACTGGCTGAGCTTTGAGGTCCCTCCCAACCTAAACCATTCTATGATTCTATGAATAAGCCAGCAAATCAATGTTTGCCTGAAATGTCTTTTCATATTTGAAACACATTATTCTTGCACGTTCATTGCTTACTAACGTTTCAATGGATAAAACAAGTTACTTGAAAAGGTACAGACCTGTATGAAAACAAGGAAATAGACCTATATGAAAACAAGGAAACTATTACAACTGGAAAGGGAAGTGATTTTTCTCATTCTACAAAGTGTTTCAATATATCCCCAGTTTTCACATTCTAGACTGAGCTGGAACAAATACTAAACTCCTTCTTCACCCTTCTATCCCAGAACTTTGAAGCCTAAAGCAAAAGCAGCATTCTCATTAGAAGACATTTATCTATAATGGAGAAGACCTAATCAAAATCTTTGTTTTCCTGTCTGTTCCACCAGAGCTAATTGCCAGAAGCGCCGTGTTACTAGCAGTCTAAGAGATGGCAAACTTTCATCTGCCTTATTGGAACTGTTCTGCTTTGCAAATCAGTTAAATATTCTTTCCACGGGAACGATAATGTAGATCTATAACTCAGGAGAATGATCTAAGTGTGGCATGAAAGGCCCTGTGTAAAGATTATGCAGCTCTCCTTTCACAAATCTAGTCCTCAGCTCATTTTTTTCCACGTTGTCTGTCCACAGTTGGCTGCTTTATCTGGATTATACAGTGTGCAATGCTTTCAACACAGCATACTATGGGAAATCTATGTTACAATAAGCTTTATGGTCAAGCAGGAATTGTCCAGGTGGTGAAAGGGTGGTTGTAAAAGAGGCTCAGGTCCTAAGTCTGAATGCTCCAGCGGTTTGTGGACTAGCTGCTGTATGTCAACTTAAACTTGAAAGTCTTACAAAAATGTTATGACCCTATGCAAAGTTTTGGTTTCAGTAAACTGATTAAAAGCTGTTTTGTCTACACATTCCTTCGTAGCACTGATGGTATATGTATAGGCCAAACAAAATATTTTCCATTGTTAGCAATCATATCCATAAATATGATTACAAACACAATTCAATTGGGGAAAGGTAGAAAATGCTAACAATGAGCGACTAAATACTGCCTGCTCACCAAAAAAGACACTTTTTGTCTAACACAGTCGTGAAGCACAAGACAGGAAGGTAGGATTGGGGAAAAAGATGCAATAAACAGTGGACTTCCTCCCCCCCCCGCAATAAATTTTCATGAAAAACATCTACAAAAAGACCAAGTTACCAGTGCTGGATATTACAATGAATTTGATTATTTTTTTTTCTTTTTCAATATAAAATTGTCAGATAATCTTGTCCTGTAAAAATACTACATTTTAAAATTCACCGTGGAACTGTCAGGCACCCACAGCCTCTTCGAGCTGGAGCTGGTACTGAGCTTGTGCTCCTTGTCAAAATTTAATGAGACGACCAGTTCTAAAATAATTGAATTTTCATATCAGAGCGAACCAGGATTACTCAGACAATAAAAATGCTGAGTCCTGTACTGTTAGTGGCAAATACCTTTTGCTTTGCTCATGAAATCAGTATGTAAATGTTCAGGGTTTGTATTTAAGGCATCTTATGCATTTAGAGTTGTAGTACTAGCAGTAATTTCAAATGGTGCTGTTGATAAGTAGCTGGGTGGGTTTTTTTTTTTTTCTTTTTACTTCATAATGTGCAAACTGTAATTTGTTTGGTGAATCAGGATAAGCATTTGGTTTATATTTTATATAAATGTTAATGCAGTTGCAGTTTAATTATGTTTCTTAACTTTTAGCATTTCAAAAGTGGAATTTGAAGACCACTCCATCAGATTGTCTTGCTTTCATGAAATACTTATAAAAGTACAACCCCACTGACTTTAAAAAAAAAAAAAAAGAAGTAGAACTGTCCAGAAAGTTCATGCCTGCTACAGGCACTGAGTACGTGCAGAGATGTGAGGTAAGAAGAGTACTACAATGTTATATGTATTCCTCAGCTTGCAGGCTGAAAAGTGAAAGACAAAAAAGTCCACATCAGAAGTATGAAAGGAATAAAAACCAAAACAAAACCCAGCTTAAGCCTAATTACATAACTGCTTCAAGTAAAAATGAAATATATTTCAACAATATAGTGACTGCTGCTACAGAAATGCCTAATGAAAGTAGTTAAACAGATTATCAATAAATTTTAAGACTGAACACTACTGACAAAATTATTTTGTTGTTTTCCAGAGTTTAGGAGGTACAAAACTGCAGGAATAAGTATAGCTAAACTTTCCAAACAGGCTAAACACCTGTGACCATCTTCAGTACTGTGTTTTGAGCTCCCCAGTTTCAGAGGGACAGGGATCTGCCTGGGGAGGTCCAGTGGAAGGCTACAAGGATGCTGAGGGGATTGGAGCACTGCCTGATGAGGAGAGACTGAGGTACCTGGAGCTGCTTTAGTTTGGAGAAGACAGAGGGGATTTAATAAATGTTTATAAATATCTGAGGGCTGGGGGTCAGGAGAAGGGAGAACAGGCTCTGCTCACTTGCTCCCTGTGGTAGGACAAGGAGCAATGCATGTAAGCTGCAGTGCACAGGAGGTTCCACCTCAACACAAGGGCAAACTTCTTGACTGTAAGGATCCCAGAGCATTGACACAGGCTCCCCAGAGAGGCTGTGGAGTCTCCTCTGGAGACTTTCAAGGCCTGTCTGGTTGTGCTCTTCTGTGACCTGAGCTAGATTGTATGGATTCCCGCTCTGGCAGGGAGCTCGGACTCAATGACCAATTTGGATTCCTTTCAAACTTGACATCCTGTGATCTTGTGAACCTGTGACTGTCTTAGCAACAGGAGTTCTGCATGACTGTGCAAAGTTGTGCTGAATTTTCGATGTGTGGCAAACACATGTAACCAACTACGGTACACAAGGAAGAGCTATTGAACAACTAGCTCTGATCCATCATCACATAATGTTTGCTAGCACATATCTATTAAACACACCAACATCATCATTACTAACACTTAAAGCAGAGTTAATTAGCCACACGCATAATTTTGTTTCCCTGACCAGCCCACTTAATTTAATAATTATTCTTGTGCAGCTGAGCAGATATGCCACTGAAAACTATAAAGAGAGGAATTCAGAAAATATATTTCAAAACACAAAAGAGTTTGCAAGATGAATCCCAATCTCTAACAATTAGAGGAACTAAAAAAAAGAGAAATGTTTTGCTCTAAATCAGGGAGAAGCCTGCTCTGCTTGATGGGAGATGCAGTGTAACCTTAATCACGGATTTAAAACAAGAGAGAAATGCAAGTAGAGGTGCAATCCCAAAGCAAAAGAATTTTGCTCCTGTACTTCATTTACATGACAGTAGAGTGCTGTGGTAGAGAACTTGTAAGACCTGTAGGGCCAGGCAAACATCTGAAACGGTTGTTGTTACAGAAATACTGGCTGGGAAAGTGATTAATCACAATAATAATAAAACCTGTGTCCAAGTGTATTTGTTTTCTAGTGTGCAATCACAGAATCACACAGAATGTCAGGGGCTGGAAGGGACCTCAAAAGCTTATCCAGTCCAACCTCCCTGCCAGAGCAGGATCTCCTATACCAGATCATAGAGGAACACATCCAGGCAGGTTTTGAATATCTCCAGAGAGAGACTCCACAACCCCACTGGACAGTCTGTTTTAGTGCTCAGTCATCCTCACAGGGGAAAAAAAATCCTCCTCATGTTTACATAAAACTTCCAATGCCTCAGCTTCCACCCACTGCCCCTTGTCCTGTCATCAGGCATCATCCAGCAGAGCCTGGCAGCACCCTCCTGGCACTCGACCTTTATATATTTATAACCATTGATGAGGTTACCTCTCAGTCTCCTCTTCTCCAAGTCCCAGCTCCCTCAGTCTCTCCTTGTAACAGAGACATTCCATTCCCTTCATCATCTTTGTGGTTCTGCACCAGACTCTCTCAAGCAGTTCTATGTCTCTCTTGAACTGGGGGGCCCAGAACTGGACACAGTACTCCAGACATAGCCTCACCAGGGCAGAGTAGAGGGGCAGGAGGACCTCTCTCGACCTACTAGCCACAGCCCTTTTAATAACTCCAGAATGGCATTGCCCCTCCTGGCCACAAGAGCACATTGCTTGCTCATGGTCAACCTCCCATCCACTAGGACCCCCAGATCCTTTTGCCCTTCACTGTCTTCAAAAAGGTCAGAATCTTAACCAGTTCATAGCCACAGAGTTGATATTTTCCTCTGAAACAAGACAAAACCCCAAAACCTTAGGGACTTCACTGATACTTTTGGAGACAAAGATTACTTGAAAAAAAATTGTGGAGAAGTCCAATTTTCTGTTAGCTATGCATGGAGCCACAAAGTTGCAGACCGTTCTTAAAATCGATTATGGCATATTGTAATAACAGAAATTATTTGTAAAGGGTTGCTCAAACTGCCTGCCAACTAAACTGATAAAATTTTGTCTTTTGCATGATATCCTTGCAGGGAGAAGTCCACATTGATTCAGGGGAGGCATAGTTCTACCGAAAACATAGTACAGAAAAAAAGAAATCATTATTAGCCAAGGAAACTACAGACAGTGTGCAACGATAGCATAACATACCTGATAAAGTCATCAGCCACCTGGTTTAAGTATGCACCAAGTACTGTTGCAAATATTCCCACAGACATTTTTTTTTTTTGTCTTATAACCTTCTGAAGAGGTAACATAGCTGAGGCTTTGATTAATTAATCTTCTTCATTCTTTTGGGTTTTTTTCTATCTCTGTTAACTATGTACTGCTACCTTACTGATTGTGTTCTTTAATAGAGGCTTTTGTTTTGTTGGTTTTTTTTAATATATGCAGAACAACAAACAGTGATTTCTCTACTTCACCTGGGGAGTATAATTTAATATTGAATATTATTCAATATAGAAAATGGTAGATTAGAAACTGGAAAAGAAGATTATGAACCAGAAGAAACATTTGTGAAAAAAAAAAATATTAAAAAACTTGAGAAATTGAGTAAAGCTTTTTGGGGACAGGTAAAAGAAGTCAAAACAACATTCAACAAGTGTATGAGCAGACAGATTACTGATCTTCAAACTCTTTAAATTACTCCTCTAAGGTAATAGCAGGAGCAATAAAGCACTCTGATGTCCTGAAAGTGCATTCCTGAGGTTACACATGTCAGAGAGAGGGGATAATATGTAAGTAACTTAATCTCTCTCAAATGATGCTTCTCTATATCTAGAAATGGACTGAAAACAAACTTGCTCCAAGTTACTCCAAATTATTAATTCAATCTGAGCAATTTCAGTCTATATCCATTGGGATTTTTTTTTTTTTTTTGTTGGCCTCACATTATTTCCTCAGACGTGAAATTCAATGTTGGTTTTGGTATCACAAGTTACCATATGCCATTGAACCCTGTTTAAGAAAGAGTGCCATACTCAAATTGGAAATATTTGCAGGGTTTTTTTACTCTGTTCTTTCTCAAAGTTTTCCTAGTCAAGTACGACTTTAACACCTTCTGCATTTCTGTTCTTCAGTTATGAAGAGATTTTACAGACTGAAAACTGCTGCTGGTGGAAACTGTGGATCGGGCAATTAGGCACAAGCTACATGCCCCAGAAAATGCTCTTAAAGATAGCAACAGTTAGCAGTGGACAACTGCACCAGGTGACTCAAAATCAGCAGTCTCTTATTTTCTGAAATAAGCTGAATAAAAAAAGTGTTAGATGTAAGTGACATACAAGAAACAGAACTCTATGGCAGCATCTTAAAACCTGTGAAATAGGGAAATGTTGCAAAGCAAGCTCAGACTTTGTATTTCAGAACCCAAGTTTCTACCAGAATATTCATTCACAAAGAAAAAAAAAACCAAACCAAACCAAAAAAACCCCACCACTGTTCAAAACCAGGTAAAAGACTGAAATTTTACCCGAAGATAAAAAGCAAGATAACTTGGAGAGGCTCTAGAGCTAACAGTTAAAAAATTCCAGGTTCCAACAAGAAATGGTTTATCACTTCAGCTGAAGATTTTCTTGTTTCAGAAGTAGTGTGTTTCTCATCTTTTTGGGTGTCTCTTTCTCATGTTTATGGCAGGAAAAGCTATAGCAATGATGATGTTTCTGCAACCATGTCTATTGAGATATATCAAGACATATCGCTCATTTTTGGGAACAATCAGTGGAACGTAAATTAGACTTGATTTCAAGTTAAAATCCTAAGTGAATACAGTTAGCTAATTTCACTGGCTCTGCTGATAACATCCAATACAAACAGAAAGGTAACGGAGGGAGTTTTGCAACAAATTCATGCCGTTTGCACAAGGTGAGTCGCTTCTGCGAGTACAGAGTTTTGTTAATGTATGTGAGTGCATTTAGTGCATTGGGTTTAGAAAGTATGACTAAAGTGGAATGGAACAGCAAAGAAAAGGCAGGGGAAAGTCATCAATGTACTGTTAAAAAGCACAAATTCTCTAGAGATGGCAAAGGCCACTTTTCAGCCTGAACTTAAAATTCAGTGTTGCTGTTTTTACTAAAGATGCATGCATTACACCTTCCCCTCCCTTTTTGCACTGACATTGGATTAAATTCTCTTAAAAGCAATTCTGTAATAGTGTATCATTTATATGTGCACTTATGACCTTACTATGCTTTTTAGTGAAAGAATGCTCATTTATATGTATCAGTTGAAATATGCATTTTGTCCCATGACCAGAAAAGGTAAAGGGTTGCTAATATGGTCTTTTAGCCCTTAAAGACTTTAATACCCTTTTTCCTTATCTTAGATCAACTTTATTATAATACAGTAATTACACAGGGGGAAAAAAAAAAGAAAAAAACCAGTAATGATCATAATATCAGCCACATTTAACCTCCTTTGATCTCCCATGATTCTTTGCACTGAGGGCTCAAGGAAAGGCCCTTCCTGACTTCTTGATAACTGAATGAGTGATTATCCTCCTTGTTAATGGGCAATGATATAGAAAACTCTTCCATATATACGGAATATTCATGAGGGGGCTGCACAAGCTGAGATAAGACTATAAGATGCCACAAGCAATCACTTATAAGAACACTATGAAAAAAATATTCGTATTCAGGGACACTGCTAGACTTGGGGTTTCTGGGTGAGGGAGGAAGGAAGGCACATCCACTATCATCTAACTGACAGTGTAATTTGGAGAGAGGCCTTGTTCCCTTAGTCTTCCCACGACTGAGTTTTACTAGTGAAGTGCATTTGCTGGCGTGACCTTTAGCTACCACATATCAGAATGAGATTTAACTTCACCTGATGTCTTGGCTCCAAATATGTGCAACCAACACAAAGCACAGACATTTGTTAATGAGCAGCAGTACAGCAGGAACTGGAGCAGCTGTCTTTGGGAGAAGCTGCCGTTGTCGAACACCTTAGGGAGCCAAAGGCAAGACATTTGCATTTTCTTTTCTGGGACTGCTCTTCCTTTTTGAGACTCAGTTTCAATGCTCGGGCTTGAAATGCGATCATAGATAAGAGGTGTTATAAACATGTGAAATAGACATTTTTGCAAGGCATCACCTGATGGAATCTCCTCTGGAGACTTACAAAACTCTCCTGGATGCATTTCTGTGTGGACTGCCCTAGGTGATCCTGCTCTGGACCTCTAGAGGTCTCTTCAACCCCTAGCATTCTATGATTCTATAATGGGATGACAGCATCTCTCTCGGCACATCTACTAAGACCTAGCGTAGCTCAATGCTTGAAATAGAAAATTAATACATTTAAGGAACTCTCAGTTTCTAACAAACTGATTTCTTCCTAGAAAAGGAACTGATTCTGACTCTTACTAAAATAGCTTTTCTAACTATAAAGACCAGCCCAGTAAAATTGGGAGTTCTAGTATTCTGTGCTGTATTTAATGGATGTTCCATTCTCCACTGTGGCTCTTTGTATTCAAAGTCCTTTTGAATAACAATATTATTTGTACTGAACTAACTGAAACATATGTAGCATGACCAGCTCAGCTAGGACAGTCATGATCCTCTTTGGTTTGAAAATAAGATCTTTGAAACTGCTTTTCAGTGGAGAAGAGTTTTCTTATTACACAGACTTCTGCTGATAAAAGTTGTCTTTCTCTATGAGACAATTTTGTCTTCCATTAAAAAATGGGTTTACCATGAGCTCCTCAACAAACCTTTTGTTCTCTCTTTTTTTTTTTTTTTAAACAACCTCTACCAAATTATTTTTTAAGAGCTTTCTGTCACTAAAATAAAGCACTGAAACTGAGTGCTTTGATAACTTGACAGTTTATTCTACTATGATGAGTCAGTTGACTTCCTGAAAGTCAATGCGAATGTGAACCAGTGAAACCAAAAAAAACCCAGTTTGTTTCAAAACCCAGATGCCCTTCAGAGGTTTGTGTTTGCCTCTGAAAGTCACTGGGAGAGCGTCTGCCTGTTGTAGAGGCATTGGGTAGTTGTAACTCCATCTGTGTACTTCATAGAATCATAGACTCACAAAATCAGCCAGGTTAGAAGAGACCTACAAGCTTATACAGTCCAACCTGTCACCCAGCCCTATCCAATCAACTAGACCATGGCACTAAGTGCCCTGTCCAGGCTTTTCCTCAACACCTCCAGGGATGGTGACTCCACCACCTCCCTGGGCAGCCCATTCCAATGCAATCAGTCTCTGGGAAGAACTTCCTCCTAATATACAGACTATACCCTCCCTGGCACAGCCTCGCAGACTGTGTCCCCTCATTCTGTTGCTGGTTGCCTGGGAGAAGAGAGTGACCCCCACCTGGCTACAACCTCCTTTCAGGTAGTTGTAGACAGCAATGAGGTCACCTCCAAGTCAAATTTCATAAATATCTTTTGTCTAGCACCGACATCAGAAGTAAACCACAAATGAGTGCAAAAACATATCCATTTTTGTGCATCATATAGATCACCAAGTATGATGTTGCAGATCACAGACACATATAGCATGTTGAGTCACAGAAGAGGCTGTGGATACCATCTACTGAACACAACACAACCTGGGATGAATGTGGGCACTCTGATGAAGCATTTTTTGCAGAGGTTTCAGCTACACAGTTCAAATGAAGCTGTGTCTAGGGGATGAGCAAACCTGCATTGTTTGTATGCATGTGAAACAGAGCCAGATGGCTTTTAGTGCAGAACCAAACAATATTTACCTTTCTTTACATGTGGAAAATAACATTTTACTCCTTTTTCCTCCCTCTGTATCAATAGAAACATAATTTCAGTAATTTCTGGAAGATATACTAGATTCAGAAACTATTTCTGCAAAAATCCTTTATCTGCCTCCCTTCAGAAGTGCAGCAAATCCTAATATGATTTATTGAATGTCCTTGCCTCCGAAAGGCATTGTGGCTACTGAAATAATGAACTACTTGAAAGTCACATTTAATTTACTTCCAAAGAAACAAGCTAGCATTGCTCAAGGTTGCTGGGGAAACAGGAAAGCTGCTTGACATCAGTTTGCAGCACAGACTTGCTGATATTTCGCACTTTGCACGTGTTTGCTGTAACTTTAGCAATCTCTTATTTTCAGAAACCAATTTCTGACTTTGTGTTAAATATTTTTCCACAGCATGGCCTTGTTTTCAGCTGTGGATTTGGAATCACAAATCTGACTTAGAAATAAGCTGGTTTATCAGAACCGTGTACATATTTCTTCTGCTGGGGCCCATTTGGCCAAAGAATGCATCCAATTTCAGCCCAAAAGACTGCAGCAGGCACAAAAATCCCGTTTCTTAGGTTTCTACCAAAGTTGCATGCAATTTCAGCTGATCTGACCCTTCCCAAAATTCTTTTATCAGTCACTCTTAGAATTTCCTACTTTAAAGAAAAGCTTTAATAATTTCCAGAAATTTGAAATTCAGTTATTGTGCTCACTTAGTGCTTTGCCATAGAGAAAATAGCATTTGAATGCAGCATGCATAAAACTGTTGAATTCTGCTAATCCTTGCACTGGAGATAAATCAGAACCCCCTTTTTCACTAAGTTGCAGCACAGAGATGTGATTTAACATGCACCCATCCTGTGCTATCAAGTTTACTCCCAGTTCACTGAAAGTTGCAAAGGTGAAATGAGTGAACCAAAAGAGGCTCTATCTTTTGACAGCGAAGGAGGATAACACAAAGAGAAATCAGATTTCATCATTGGTAGCCTGGTACAGTTCATTTAGGTATAAAACTATGTCCTGTCTTGTACAGTGGTGTTAATGAGCTTAGATTTTACCAAGTACATGGTGCAGCTAAGAACAGCTCTCAGGCTCTGCAGTGCTGAGAATTGTGGTTATTGGGGGAAGAGTGTTTTCTCACAATATCTGGTTTTATATAAGAGATCAGTTTGATATAAATCATGTCAGTTATATGAATTTCATGTCTGGGAATAGAAGAGTTTTATGTGTATTATTGTTTAATTGTTACATTATTTCCCTTTGGAATGCCAGAATTACATGAAGTACAAATGAAGTTAAAAATGAACAAAGAAAAATATTAACCACAATTAAAGTCCTCATAAAGCATTGGCAGTATTGAGTCCAGATCACTCTTAATTAGTCTCATAAAACACACTTTAGAAAATATCTCTAATGTAGTTGCAGCACACACATGACTTGATTTTTTTTTTTTACAGTTGCTGTGTTTTGAAATACTTATCAGATAATTCTTGAGTTTTCCTATCAACACAGTTTTGACTCAGATTATGTGGCACAAAAGTTCATCATTCACTCTGCTTTGTTCATTAACTTGCGTCCATACATCTCATGACAGTGCTCTTTTTATTCTTTGTGTGATTACATATTCTGAGACTTTGGGTGACATTCCATCAAGTCTCGGTAAAATTTTCTCTATTTTAGATTCTTACCTAGCAATGTTTTCAGAAGAGTGCTATGTTTAATCTCCTAACTCATATAGTGCCACCATCCACTAGGATGAGCTGAAGTGAGGAGAAAGCAAAGAACAGCCAATGGTAAGTCATCTGAAGAGAGAACGGGGGCAAGAGATACAGCACAGCGGATATTTGAACCAACAATAAATAATAAAAACAATGAGCGGTGAGGGGAAAATGGTGGTATTAGGCTGACTCGATGGTCTCGGAGGTCTTTTCCAACACGAACTATTCTATGATTCCGTTAGAAGTCTCTGAGCGACTGGAGGTAAAGGATTTGTTACAAAGAGAATGATCTCGGGAAAGAGAGCTTTACTTCCCCCTGAAATCTTGCCTGTAACCTTAACCCAGGAATCCTGCTGTGCCTGGAAGGAAAAAGGTCTGGGGCTCAGCAGGAAATCTCTTCTTGCTGCAGGGCATGCATACTTCTTCCTCCTGGGGAAGGCAGGTAGACTGACTGCCTCCCCTGAAAATGTGCCAGTGATAGAGGTTCTGGAAACCTGATGCATACTACTCAGAACTCAGTGATCATTCTCTTGCAAATGTAAATGTTGCTGTCGCCCAGCCTTGTGACAAAAGACATATTGCCAACGTGATCGGCTACGAAACTAGAACAGAAGTGGGCAGCCAAGGCAAATTTCAGGAACAACTCTTGATGGTAGTTTGCTGAACAATACTGACAAAATGCCAGCTAAACCTGGGAGGCTTCGGAATCGGCTCAGGAATGATTCACTAAAATCCACTAATGTTTTACAACATAAGTCAGAGAATTCTGTTCTTAGTGTTGTAACTTGGGTGTTAAAATCCCAGAGAAGGAAGTTTAACAGGGACAGTATATTCCCGCAATTTGATGCCATTCTTCATTGCTTCAAAATTAATTGAACTTTTACACCAGGTTAATTAACATAAACCAGATTTTCTAGGGTAAAGGGGGGGGGTGGGGTGGGGGGGAAGATAGCTCATTAAAAATAACAAGATCAGAAGCTAATTAGGTCCAATCGGGCTCAGAATTGACTCGTCGAGGGTCAGCGCTGGCATGCCTAGGTTTATTCCACAGTAAAATAGATGCACTTTATATTAGTTGTGATCTTACCTCAAACTAATTGATGCATGTTGGGCAGAAACAAAATTTTAAAGCCCTTAGAAGCACCAACATCCAGCCTCCAGTACAGCCTCTTTTCATTCATTTATCACCTGGCAAAGCAAGCTGCCTGAGAGCCAGAGCAGAATTTGATCAGAAAGGTGTTTTGAACTAATAGCTGCAATGCAGGCACAGAAGTGAGCATGGAGGATTACTAACACTTGACATGTCCACTCTGAGTAACAATTACAACCTTACTAATAAAGGTAATCAGCACTTTTTTTTCCAAACATATGAAAAATTGTGTACTAACACATCAGATGGGTGTAGGTTAGCAGTGTTAATCCCATAGATTAACATTTAATTTAACATTTAACATAGATTAACTTTTAGGCAGGAGCCAGGTAATGGATTAGATTGGATACATCACATCAGAATCACTAAGCAGAGGAAATAATGGCTGAAATCAAGTCTTAAAAGTAGAAAGCTTTTGCTCATCTCTTAGTGATCTTGCATGTTTCATGTTCTGTTTGTATTGTCCTTCCTTATTTCCCTGCTGCTTGTGAATGAAGTCAAGTCTCTAATCTGAAGTTAGACCTGGTTTGTGCTGTAAATAATCTGGCCACTTGTGCCAAACAGTGACATGTAGTTTTTGAAAGAACAAATTAAGGGAGTAGTACAAAACAATTGTTTGCTTTTTGACACAACAGGAAGCAGTTTCACTGAGAAAATTATTACTCTGTCACCTTTAACATAATGCAGCACAAATATCTGAAGAGTCTTGCTTCCTTGAAGGAAAGCCTCCTATAGTTGTCATCGCTTAAAAAAGGTCTGAGCTTTTGGTTTTTACCTGCACACTATATCTTACTTCATAGACTGCTTGCTGTTTAGATCACAGAGCCTCACAGAATTACTTAAATATTCAGAAGTATTTACTTAAATATTCAGAAATATTTACTTAAATATTCAGAAGTGAGGTTCCACCTCAACACAAGGGGGAACTTCTTGACTGTAAGGGTCACAGAGCTGCCCAGAGAGGTTGTGGAGTCTCCTTCTCTGGAGACTTTCAAGGCCTATCTGGATGTGTTCCTATGTGATCTGTGTTAGATTGTGTGGTCCTGGCTCTAGCAGAGGGCTTAGTCTCAACGATCTCCTTGGATCCCTTCCAACCCCTAACACCCTGTGATCCTGTGAATAGTTTTCACCTAAATTTTTCAGAGCCGAGAATATCCTTTCCATATATTCATCTAGGGAAAGAGACACAAAAAAGAAAAAGAAAAAGAAAAAGAAAAAGAAAAAGAAAAAGAAAAAGAAAAAGAAAAATATAAGTGATTCAGAGTTCACAGAGAACTGAGAAAGATCTCACTGTTAGCTGTCTGGGTGCATCTTTACCAGTATGATCTTGATTGCTCAGAGAGGACTATAAAGGAGTAAAAATGGAGATGCAAAGAGATGTTCTAAGGTAAAAAAAACTGGAGTAGCTAGCTACAATTTAGTTATTAACTAGTAGCTAAATTAGAGCAAGTCTTACCTGAAGAATAAACACAATACCACAGGAAAACATTATGCGCTGAAGTAAATACAGGAATGTAGAACTATGTTAAGAGACTATCAGAAGTTCACTGAGAAATCATTTTTGTACCACTAAATACAGAGTACTGTTAAAATACATTGGCGAAGTGCAAACTCCTGTGCCATAAAGGTAAGCCTGAGGCCCTCAGACTCGCACATCTATGAACAATCACACCCAGGACAGGGCAAAATTAGACAACTTCTACCTCTATATTATGCTATTGTAAAAAAAATAGCATATCCTGCATCTCTATGGAAAGAAAACCAGGCATATTGGGGTTTTTTGAGCTGTAGAGTTAATAGACAATACAATGACTGATCATGAGAATACAACAGCACTATATGCTGTTTTGTGCCAAGAAGGGGAAAAAAAAAAAAAAAAGAGAAGAAAAAGGACAAAATGATGAAAAAAAAGCATGAAATTCAATGAAGAAGGTGATTTAATTGCATGGGGAAAAAAAAAAAAAAGAAAGGAATATTAATATCCAAAAAAGCCCCACCCCTTTTCTGTGCAATTAGGAGGGTATAACAGAAAATATAGTTTTAAAAGCCACAAATTGTATTTGATAATGTCAGTTTAATTTAAAATGCTGCTAAATCTCCCAGCATACATTAGTGTGTATGTTAAGACTGGTGTGTCCATAAAGACACTCCAACAGAAACTCACAATGCAATGCTAATAGGGTTAGGTGCTCAGAATATAAGGTAACATAAGTGCCATTTGATGCAAGAGTTGCTAGGGAAGGCTATTTTTTCCTGTCTGTTAATTAAGTGAATTTAGGGCTTTTGAAAGGTGCCAGATTGACAGTCCTGAGACTGAAGTCCTCTATTCATGGAGCAGCTAGAGCCCAGGCAGTAGCAGCAAAGCTTCCTCACACTGCCCCTCAACCTTGACCTGGAGGGCTCACCTCTAGCAATGAGCCAGGCTGGTGGCTCAGTTTCCAAGCCTGTTCATTCTCTGGCCTCTCTGGGGAGGCTGCTGATAAAGGTGCTAATTAGGGCCAATTGTAATGGAGGGTTTTGTTCTGTGAACACCTGTCCATTAAGAACTGAACTGGGAACACCAGGTTTTGTTGATTTTTTTTTTTTTTTTTCCCCATACAGGGCATTGCAGAGCCTCTAACAAGTGAGGATTTTTCAAGCACTACTGACCTAGGGCCATAGCTAAGATAGTACATACAGGAAAGGCAGCTTAAGGATAGCACCAAATTTCATCCAACTCTTTAAAAGATAGGAATTTTTAAATTTCTTTTTTTAAAATATGCTGTCCATCTGGCTATTTCAATGACTTCTTTCCTAGGCTGTTGACTGTTGCTCTGCTTGAATTCTGCCTTGGAGATGGGCTTTTTTACAAATCTCTCAAACGATTTTAAGGAAACATGAATGAGTCAGGGCAAAACTCAAGAAAAAGGCAGTAACTGACTCAGCAAAGCAATTCACATTAATTCTGCTTTAAGTCTGAGTATGAGAAAACCTGCATAACATTCATTTTTCTCTGCTATAGAATCAGAGGAACGCGTCAGTTGGAAAAGACCTCTAAGATCATTAAGTCCAGGCATTGACCTAACAGCACCATGCCCATTAAACCACATCCCAAAGTGCCATGGCTACATGGTTTTTGAACATGTCCAGGGACAGGGACTCTACCACTCCCCTGGGCAGCCAGTTCCAATGCCTGACCACTCTGTCAGTAAAGAATTTTTTTCTATTATCCAATCTAAACCTCCCCTGTGTAACTTGAGGCCATTTGCTGTCATTCTGTGGCTTGATACTAGTGAGAAGGGACCAACACAATGCCTCACTAAAACATCCTTGGTAGTTGTAGAGAGCAATGAGGTCACCCCTAAGCCTCCTCTACTGCAGATGAAACAATTTTAGTTTCCACAACCTCTCCTCATAAAACCTGTTCTCCAGATCCTTCACCAGCTTTCTTGCCCTTCTCTAGAGATGCTCCAGCACCTCAGTGCCCTTTTTCAAAGGGAGGGGCCCAAAACTGAAGACAGCATTTGAAATGTTGCTCTAAGAGTGTCTGGTAGAGAGACACAATCACTTCCCTACTGCTGGCCACACTACTGCTGATCCAGGCTAGGACTATCTGAGAGTAAAGGGTTGGTTTCTGTGCAGGAATACTGCAGATTGTCAGATGACTGGATGCACGTTATTGCATTTCAGATAATTTCTTGTCATTCTGCTTTAACGCTGTTTTTATTGCCTGCTGATGATAACCACTATGGATCTAGAAATAAAAACTTCCTGAAAGCGTGGACCACCTAGCCCTTTTTCTGAGTTCCTCCCTTTACTTCATTTAGCCCAGGGAAATCAAACAAAAATCCCACTGTAAGTCAATGAAGAGCTAAGTTGAGGCATCTACAGTGACTAATCTATGACAGTCCATTTTGAAATAAAGGGTTCTTTAAAAGTGTATGTTTTGGCGTGTTTTTTCTACAGAAGAGGCTGACTTCAAGCCTTTATTGTCTTTCACCTCCTTCAAGGTGCAATAGAGAGATATAGCAGCTTAGTGTTCTTGACATCAGCAAAGAGGCTGAAAAAAAAACATTATCAGGAAAGAGCCAATCTCCTCTAACAGCTGAATAGTGCTCATGCTGTTGATAAAGGTTTGGGTGAAAGATGAAATGAAAAATGTGGTTATAGCTGCTTGTAGCAAAACATGCTATTCTGTGGCACTTTTGTCCCCTGCCTTAAGTGTTCATATTGAATGAGTAGTTGGTGCTTTATGTGACTTTGTTGTTGAATGGAGCAGTCTACTTAGTATGAACTTTTTGATGGCCTTACTTTCTGAAATGACATGCAAAAGGTTTCATGGATTATGCATTAGTCCCATTAACTTTCCACTTGAAAATAACATGGGCAGGGCTGATAAAGACTGAGCAGAGCAAGTCAAACCAGCACCGAAACCCCTAAATTTCTGCTCACAGAAATTATTTTAAGAGTCATCTGCAGTAATGTGCTTCATCTAAGTGTAATATGTGGCACCATAGCTGATAAAGTAACTCTTAAGTAATTTTGGAAATATTTCTTCCAACTTTTCTCAACTGTCCTGTGAAAACAGGAAAATTTTAATTGCTCTCCAGCACATTTAATCTGCAATCTGTGTTTATCCATTCAAATAGTGGCAGTCATGCACTAGGTCCACTTGCCTTAGTTGATACAACCACATGTAGGACCTCGGGTAGTGTTGTGGGCTAATGTATGAATTTGTGATTTTCAGTTCACTAGGTTTGGGGGTAACATTCAAATGGTTACACCTGAGCAGGGACGAAAACATATCTACTTTTTAGAGGAATAAAGCCATGATTTTGAAAGATAAATGGTAGGAATTCCTTAAAAACTGACATCTGCATTAAAACAGCTGTAAAATATG
The DNA here is from genome assembly GCA_013396835.1 of Psilopogon haemacephalus. NCBI lineage: Eukaryota > Metazoa > Chordata > Aves > Piciformes > Megalaimidae > Psilopogon > Psilopogon haemacephalus. The sequence goes on along the minus strand of VWZI01008852.1, from coordinate 531,899 downwards.
TCTACCTCACCTTTACCCTGAGCTCTAGTCATCAGAGAATCACAGAAACATGCAGGTTGGCAAAGCCCTTCAGGATCACCAAGTACAACCTATAACCCTACTCTACAAGATTGACCTTAAACCATATCCCTAAGCACCACATCCAAATGACCCTTAAACACATCCAGGGTGGGTGACTCCACCACCTCCCTGGGCAGCTCATTCCTGTCTCTGACCACTCTCTCAGTGAAAATATTTTCCTAGTGTCCAATCTAAACCTCCCCAGCCTCAGCTTGAAGCCATTCCCCCTTGTTCTGTCTCCAACTACCTTTGAGAAGAGCCCACCTCCAGCCTCTTCACAATGTCCCTTCAGGTAGTCATAGACAGCAATGAGCTCTCCCCTCAGCCTCTTCTTTTTCAGACTAACCACCCCCAGCTCCCTCAGTTGCACCTCAAAAGATTTATTCCCTTCCCCAGCTTTGTTGCCCTCCTCTGGACACGCTCCACCACTTCCACATCTCTCTTGTATTGCTGTGCCTGAATTGATTGTGGGTAATTAACAAAGCAGGAATTATAAAATATGTAATTATTTTATTTCCAACAAGCCCTGCCCACAATCTATATACAAACCAGTTAAATTTGCGTTCTAATTAGGTTAGGAAAAATCTTCACAGAGATATTTATGGGCATGTCATTAATTTAGGAGAATCAGAATATTGGAAAAGCTTAGCCACAAAATGGCTTTGCCCTACTTATAAATAGGCATCCTGGAGCCCTAGGGAAAGTCTGTTTTACTCACAGCAGTGGAGATAGTCCCTGGCTCCTTTGCAGCAACGTTGGAACTGCTCAGTGCCTTGATAGTCCTTGAGAGGCTNACCAAGTACAACCTATAACCCTACTCTACAAGATTGACCTTAAACCATATCCCTAAGCACCACATCCAAATGACCCTTAAACACATCCAGGGTGGGTGACTCCACCACCTCCCTGGGCAGCTCATTCCTGTCTCTGACCACTCTCTCAGTGAAAATATTTTCCTAGTGTCCAATCTAAACCTCCCCAGCCTCAGCTTGAAGCCATTCCCCCTTGTTCTGTCTCCAACTACCTTTGAGAAGAGCCCACCTCCAGCCTCTTCACAATGTCCCTTCAGGTAGTCATAGACAGCAATGAGCTCTCCCCTCAGCCTCTTCTTTTTCAGACTAACCACCCCCAGCTCCCTCAGTTGCACCTCAAAAGATTTATTCCCTTCCCCAGCTTTGTTGCCCTCCTCTGGACACGCTCCACCACTTCCACATCTCTCTTGTATTGCTGTGCCTGAATTGATTGTGGGTAATTAACAAAGCAGGAATTATAAAATATGTAATTATTTTATTTCCAACAAGCCCTGCCCACAATCTATATACAAACCAGTTAAATTTGCGTTCTAATTAGGTTAGGAAAAATCTTCACAGAGATATTTATGGGCATGTCATTAATTTAGGAGAATCAGAATATTGGAAAAGCTTAGCCACAAAATGGCTTTGCCCTACTTATAAATAG
>VWZI01008852.1:519309-530370 GCA_013396835.1 Psilopogon haemacephalus | reverse complement strand
AAATAGGCATCCTGGAGCCCTAGGGAAAGTCTGTTTTACTCACAGCAGTGGAGATAGTCCCTGGCTCCTTTGCAGCAACGTTGGAACTGCTCAGTGCCTTGATAGTCCTTGAGAGGCTTCCAGATCTTTCCTGAGTCTAGCAGGATGCTGGGAAAGAGGCATAGGATCTCTGACCTGATCCTGGTTCTTCTTGGCACAGAGGTCTGCAGAGGTGCAGGCAGGATCTCTTGCAGATATGAACAGAGCACAATGTTGGTGGCACTTCTCACCACATTGTGAGATACTTAATGCCATCCAGGTCGTTCAAGCCCAAAACATCAGGGCTAAGCTGGTCTGAAGCAGGAGGCAGAGCAGACTACATTGTCCAAGTCAAGCAGAATGTGGAGCAAAGCAACACATAATGAGGCAGAGCCAGCCCAGAACAGCACACCTGCTTGCAATTTGGCTCAATTTATATTATTTGCCTGGGTGTAATGGCTCCTTTGGCCACAGAGATTCACCAATTAGAATGGCATTTGCAAAGCTGACTATATTAGGTGAACCCAGGGCTCCCTTACCCTTATTAGGGCCCACTAACAAGTATCTAAACACCTGTGGGTACCTGTTAACCACTTTGGGAGGGGACATAATGGCCCAAGCCTCTGTTTTGCTTCCACCTTTGCTTCTCCCATCAACAGAAGGGTGGGGCAAGCCAGAACACCTAATAGGCCTCTTAGCCTTCCAGGAAAGTGTCCAAAATAGAACACAATACTGGAGGTGTGGCCTCACCAAGCCAAGTACAAGGGGACAATCACATCCCTAATCCTGCTGGCCACAGCATCTTCAATCCAAGCCATGATGCCATTGGGTTCTTGGTCGCCTGGGCACACTACTGGTTCGTGTTCAATTCCTGTCTATTACAACCCCTAGATCCCTTTCTGCCAGGCAGCTCTGCAGCCACACTGCCCCAGGCTTGTAGCATTGCTTGGGCTTGTGCAGGACCTGACGTTTGGCCTTGCTGAAACTCATCCCATTAATGTTGGCCCATTGATCAAGGAATAACTATTAATTTAACACTGATTCTTTCCTACCTTTTGTATTGAGGTCATACTGGGGAATTACGCCAGATTTTTGCTTATTTTCACTGAACAGACAGTTCCAAAGGGACACGTTCTGCAACTAGCATGTTTGGAACACTTCAAGAGTCTGTCATGTGAAAATTCAAGTAGAATCTTTTTGGCCTGCTCAGGCCCTTCTGTTCTAGCACACAAAGCCAATTACTACATTCTTAGTAGCTTTCTGGAATAATAATAGCAACAACAACAATAATAACCAAAAGAAAATGAACAAACAAAACCCCCAAAAAACACCACCACCACCAAAATCAAACAAAAAACTGATAAACTTTAAATTATTTAAATTAGAAACACAAGCAAACAAAACAAAATCCCCCAAATGACAATATGCACCAAAACAACCCCAAAACAAACAAACAACTTGAGATAGAAAGCCAGGAAAACATCAGTCTTTCTCTCAAAGTTAAATTTCATGTTAGGAGCACTGAAACAAAGAGATGCATCCTCTCATTGCACAAGGGTCCAGCCCTTATCACTGATAATCATGTTAGGAAATACCTCTGGGCATATTCAGTCTTTACCATTCTAGATATTTTATGGGCATTCCTGGATCTCAGGCAAAATTTTAGAGGAAAAATGGCACACAGAGTCTGGGACAGTACCAGGAAGTAATGAATTGTTCATCATAGTAAATATTTTTCCTACAAGAAGCTGGGTAGTCTGGTGACAATTAGCCTCTATAGTGAGAATTAAGAGAGGCACTAATGTATAATCAATCCTATGAATACTGATATTGATATTTATCCCTTCAGCTGGCAAGAAAAAGAAAGGAATTAATTGTTATAGTAGGCAAGGTGATGAAGACACAGAGACAGCCCCACAAAAACACCAACAGACAGCCTGGGATGAAAATGAAACACACAGGACATGTTTCCTCTTCAAGGAGTCTTTCTCAGTACTACAGCTGAGGACAAAAGGAACAGTACAGATGAAGCAAGGTCAGAAAGCTGAATGAAAATAAGGCAGCTATTCTATCTTTTCTGAAAGCAGAATAGGTGAGGGAGTGCAGGAAGAACGTTATTTGTATTCTGTCAATTTGCAAAGGACATGCACATCTGAATGCAGCAAATTTGCAGTAACCTCTTATTCTAGTCCTAGGGAGTTATGTATTCCATACTATTTCACCTTATTACTAGTGTTACAATAGATTTTAAAGAAAATTTTCATACCAGAATCAAAATCCTATTGTGATGGATTCTGCACAATCAAACAGTAGGAGAAAGATTTTGTTGTGAAGAGCCTGAAAGATTCTGTTGTGAGAATACAGGCAAAGCAGGGGCATGGGCACAAGCAGGTGATGTGATTTGTCAGTAATCATAGAGCAATGCGAGAAATACAGGTTGTTGCCATGTCCCAAACCAATGCCACACCCCTTACGCATTTAACAGAGCCACTAAAACTTTAGTTATTTGGGAATTCAAAATTCTTGATCTTATCCACTTCCTGCTTTCTTGGTTTTAGCCTGCTTTCCTCAAGNTTTTTTTTCTTTTTTTTTTTTTTTTTTTTTTTTTATTTTTTTTTTTTTTTTTTTTTTTTTTTTTTTTTTCTTTTTCCTGAGGTGTGCATGAGGAGGCTAAAGAAAAACCATTAGTCAGTTCACTTACTACCCCTGAAGCTCAGAAAATCTGACACAGAGGCAGAATTCTCAGATATTCTACATTTCTAAATGTTCATTGATGAAAACAGTAAAAAAAATAGTGGAGTCACCGTCCCTGGAGGTGTTTAAAAAGAGGCTGAATGAAGCACTTAGTGCCATGGTTTAGTTAATTAGAAGTTGTTGTTGATAGGTTGGACTCAATGATCTTGAAGATCTTTTCCAACCTGATTAATTCTCTGATTCTGTGATTCTCCCCCATCGGGAGACCAGTTATGATTTCTCATCATCACTTCAATCTTTTACAGACAACAAAGATTTCCTTCACCATTTCACACTGAAAATATAAGTAGGCATTCTACTACTACTAGAATTACTTGTTCAGAATAATTGTTGCAACAAGTGGATAGATATGGGTGATTTACTTCAGCTTATAAGGAACAATAGCTTAGAGGTAAGCCTTAAACCATGATTTTATCTTGAAAGCAATGTAAGGTTTTTCGTTAACTATGTAAGATACAACTGATTTTCTACATATATAATGTATTAAAAGTCCTTAAAATTTTATTAACTTTTAAAGATAATTAAAATAAGTTGTTTTTGTGTTTTGTTGTTTGTTTGTTTTTAAAGGAGTTTATTGCCTTTTCCACATGCTCTCTCTAAATGCCTGCATGATGTAGGGGAAATGCTCTCTAGAATGCAGATTTCCTAGTGGTTCTGCTGATTATTCTTCCATAGTCTCAAGTGTCAGTGACTGAAATCTTATCCTAAATAAGTAGCTGACATGTGTAACAAATTTTCAAAAGAACTTTCTTTAAGCTTATTACTGAAGCTTTCATTCTTAAGATTTGAGCATTATAAGGAAAGGTAATTCCTTTATTACACTGCATAAATCCTTTATTACTCTGTGTACAAGCCAAAAAATATAAGTAACTTCTAATATGCTCACAAAATATTACTTCAGTGTGTCAAGCACTGTATTTCTACTGAGTATTCCACAATAGTGGAATAATGTCAGAAAGTTTCCAATGTGTTGTATGTATCATTAGATATGTTCGGATTAATTATTTCTATTCTCAGTGAAAATACTCACTTGCTGTCTGCATAATAAAGTATTTGTTGTAGTTACAAACCCAGATTCCTGAGCTTCATCTATGTAGATTTTGGCTTAAACTTTTATTGCTATCCTTGGCTTCTGACCTCTTCCTTTGAGTTTTTAAGGGAGGTAGTCAAAGCAGCAGAAAACTAATCAGGATGGCAGCAAAACAAGTGCATGGGCAGAATGTTTAGAATTTAACAAGCCTAGTGATTAAGAAGTTCTGATTGTACACTGATCTGCTTCCATTGGTGATGCAGCTCTCAGGATCATATTTTAACACATTAATTTATAACCTTAGTAACTGACATAGTCTTGAAATTAATTTTGCTTCCCTCAATACTTGTTGGTGTTTAACTTTCATTTGTCTATTTCATTGAACTGAGATGTAACGATGACCCCCTAGAAATGTTAAGGTCTTCCTTTGCACTGTTTTACCCATAAATACCCAAGAAAAATGGAAATAGAAAGTTCTTTAAAATATAAACCGCTCCTCTACAATGAAGTTATTAAAATTGTAGATATGCAGCCCCCAGGTTAAGCTGCTCCATAATAACTGTAGCTGTATTCAGCAACTACAAAGGGGTGGTGTAATTTCTTTTGGAGGCAAAGGCATTCCTGGGTGGAAATGAAGACAGAAAAGTCGATGGCATAATGCAGGGAAGAATATGAAGAGAATCCTGGCAGAATGTTAATCTGAAAAGGAAAATTAACCTTCAATTCTTGGAATATTTACTATTGTTCTCTGCTCTCTCATTTTGTTGGGAACGGCATTTTGTGAAGGACAATGCAAACTTAGTTATTTTCATAAAATTAGAGAATAGTTTGGGCTAGAAAGAACCTTAAAAGGTCATCTAGTCTAGTCCCCCTCTAATAAGCAGGGACATTTTCAACCCTATATGGTCAGAGCCCTCTCCAGGCCCTGATCTGGATTTTTCCAGAGATGAGACTTTTACAAACTCTCCTAGCAACTTGTTCCAGTGTTTTATCACCCTCATTGTAAAAAATATATTAAAAAAAAATGTATAGCCTGGATATTTTAGTTCTTGTCCTATCTAAGACAATTGAGTAGGGCTATAAGCCCACTAAAAGTCTGTCCTCATCTATTTTATAAGCCCCCTTTAGGTATTGAAAAGCCACAAGAAGGTCGTTCTGTAGGCTAAACATTACCAACTCTCCGCCTTTCCTTATAGGAGAGGTGCTCCTCTTTGTTCCTTTTGAACTCCTCTTTTACATGTTGTGGTACTCTTTGACATAATGACTTTATATGTTAATGTCGGGGAAAAAGAGATTCCTATTAAAAGTAACAAGAAAAATAAAGTAACTAGATAACTGCAACTGGAACAAGATTTGGACAGAAGAAAATATATAGATTAGAAAAAGTTGTTTAGAACAAAAAGGCAAGGGAGTTAAATACCACTGTAAATTGCTTTACTATTCATGCTTTGAGCCAAAATGAGTGGAAGAGTATATAAACGTTCTTCATTTGACTTATCCACTCAGCCCTTTGACATTATTTCTGTCTGCTTCTAGGAGTCAAGGTAGATGCTGAAAATTACATAGTACTTTGTGAAAAAAAGTAGAAGATAACCTTCCCTTCTGCTCTTCCTTTCTCTTCCCTTTCCCTTCCTTACTCTCTCTTGAGCAATCAGAGGTTTACAATTTTAAATCAGAATATGAGAAGACAAACTGAAGTTCCTAGAAAAAAATCCCAACATTATCTTTCTTTTACTTCAACAGCAAAGCTTTTTCTTTTTCTTTTTTCTTTTTTTTTTTTTTCCTTCCCCCTCCTCTCAAATGTCTCAACAACTGAGTGTGCTTGGAAATAACTCCCCAAAACTCCCAAACTCAACAAGCCACCAAACAAATGTCAAAACATTTAATTTAAGAGAAAGTTTTGGGACTCTTAAGGGAAAGCCAAGAAAAAGATAGAGAAAACAATTGAAAGCACTACACAGCGAAGCATCACAGAAAAGTGAATGAAGCTTCTTGAATGTTAATTAATTTATAAGCCACTGTAGAAGGCTTATAAATGGTTCTTGCTGTCATCATTCAGGCAGGGATGGTCAGTGAGGTTAGAAGGTTTGGGAGACGTTTTCTTTGAACCAGTGGTATACTGAAATCAAGAACTGAAACATCTGAGTGGTAGGAATCCACATGACCGAAAAGACCCTGAGGACTTTACCTGCTTTCTCTTATTCAAGGCTGTGTAATGGTAGAAAGGAATTTGCCTGAAAAGTCATGCCATTGGCCTTGGCAGCCAGGGATCCCCCTTTTTCCATTTCTTATTTGAGGTTTTTCTAAGGCAATTAGATAGTGAACTATTGAAAGGTCTTAAAATGCTATGAGATTCACTGTGCAAGCTGCTTACCAGTAACAAATGGAACATGCAGCAGTAACTATGTTATTTGAGGTAGATAATTTTCTCAGCCTGAACACATATAGATAAACCTTGCTTAAACCCGAACCCTCTCTTTTCTTGCTGGACCATAGATCAGTCAGCTCCTGATTTAAAATGCATGGCTAAGTTTAAAACTTTAGTAAGGGCCAATCTCTGAATAATCCTTTAAGGATTATTGTAATTAAGGGACTAATCCTTAGATGCTTCTTAATTTGTGTCCATTTTAAAATCGAGTGCCACTTCTTTCATCACAAAAGAAAGAAGAAGAGGTGAAAATGACAAAGGTTTAAACATTAACAGCCCTTCCTGTCACCTCATGCATCTGTGCAATACAAATAGCCGGAATATTTAAAACCGGGAGGCCATTAAAGCAAAACCAAACCACAGAAACCCTACCCCCACAAAATCACACCCGTGAAAACCAAGTGAGATTTTAAACACGGATTAAATGTTTGGTGGTGAGAAATATTCTGTGTGCAGATAAGAAAAAAAAAATAAAAATTAAGGACTTGTATTTTAAATTGCCAGCTTGTGAACCCTCTTTTCATGAACCCTCAACTGCCTGTCTGCATAAACTCTCCCTGACAAGAAGTTGTCATTCTCTCCTTTAGAAGCTTTTCTGAAAAAAAAAAAAAAAAATCAATGACTACGACTTTTAAAGTCACTCTAGCACTTACAGAGCCTTATTTATCTCTTTAGCATGGAAAGGATGAGTTGGACAATCAGGCCAACCTAAATTTTAAAATTCAGCTGAGAGGGAGATGTTAAAGTAATTGAACCAGTGATGCACACGAGTGAAGCTTCGTGATTGAATTTTAAAATGTTGAAATTCAAGACAGGTGCCATACCTATGGTGCACAATCAGTGAAATGAAGCCACAAGGTAGCATTGCTGGGCTAAAACACCTGTCAGCAGTACACTGCCTATACCTCTTAATCAATTCTCATTGTTTAAAAAGAGGGATCGCTCTCTGCTTGCAGCAGTCCTGTGCTAAGCAGTGTAGAGGAGACAAACCCTGACAATGCTACTAGGCTTAGAAACTTCTTCCTCTCTCCTCAATTTTTCTACTATCAATCCAGATTTTAGGTGAGATGCAGATCTGTATGATTCCGTTTCTGCTTCTGCAAAATGAGATTATTTACAAATGCTTACGAAAGGTCTTATGGAAAAAGACATACTAAGGATTGCTATTACCGGCAGAAAGAGAGAAACCCAAAGAGATGATGCAGTTAATGTTACCGTTATAAAGGTCTGAATGCACAGAGCTGCAAGCTGTAGGAATTGGAATGGGGACATAGCAAGGCTTCAAAGTAGGCTGAGAAATCATTAGGAGGCAAGTGGAAAAGGCTTAACCTTGTTTATGCCTTTGGAAATAACATATACTCCTTTTTTTTTTCCTCTCAGTGTAAAAGAGAGAAAATAAATATAAGTATTATAAAGGCACCATGCTGGATTATTTGGCAAGCCTTCAGAGGCAGGCATTCAACATGTAATTATCCTACAGACTCTGCAAGAATGATTGCTCCATGATACACAGTTACAGTTAATCTAATAGAGTTTACAGAGCGGTGTTTTGGGTAGTTTATTTATTTATTTATTTACTCCTCCCCTCCGTTGACAAATTACATTGTACTTTATGGAAATGTAACATTTTGTATGAATGGCCAGGAGCAGCCATGTGGCATAGTAATGACCAAGACAAAGTAGCTCCACTCTTATTTGCAACTGGCTCAGACCTTTCCATTAGCAAATTAAAATCTGCTCAAATTTATTTACTAATACATTAGGAGAAGCTTCAGGCTGACCCCTGTTGAACTGTATTATATAGTAAACAACTGTAGCAGTGAAAATAATTAATAGAATGTATTGCACCTCCTGCTTGTTTTTCAATCACACCCTGAGGTTGCCTGGATAGTGGCTTTGCCATCTGCATTCTGTTACAAGGCCACATTTACTTAAAAATTATCAATTATATTTTGAAATTACTTCCTTTAATTGCACTCAGTTGATTCAAGGCATCTTCTGTTTTTAAAGCTTCTGAAAGTATGTACTTGAAAACCTTTTCCTTTCCAAAACGTAGAAGTTTCTGCATTACTTGGACATGCAAAATGAGTAGCTATACAACAGCAAGGACTAGTTACATTAGTTTGAATATCAAACTAGTGCCATTCAGCTGGCAAGTATTGTAATAAACTCTCCATTGTGTACTATGCTGTTACAATAAGCATGAAATATGACTGGTGCCCCTTGAAGTTTGGTATGTTGTCTTTATTCAGAGAAACATGGGCTGCTAATTAGAAAGTAATCTGCAATATGTGGCAGTCCACTTCAGGTGAAGAAACAAGGATGTTGTACATTGCTGAACTCTGCTTCCCTGATGTATGGTAATCATTTGATAAGTCTTAGCCCTACACAACAGATACAAGAGAAGGACATCAACATGCCACTTTAAAAAGCAAAACATATTTATGTATATATAGTCCCAGGACTAAATGGTATGGAGGATGCCAAGTAACAGCAGCACAAAACACACACTCAACACATCCAGTTTGTGGTTATAGAACAGGGACCTAGACAACTACAGTCTAAACCATGAGAAAACACAGCTGGGGATCTACAGAGCTGTACTGAGTGCACTCAGTAAGGTTTCCGAGGATACCAGGTTGTGTGGTGGGAAAGACTCACTTGAGGGAAGGGATTCCTCACTTGAGGAATCCAGAAGGATTTTGACAGGCTTGAGAAGTGGGCCAGTGACAACTGCATGAGGTTCAACAATTCAAAGCGCGAAGTCCTGCATCTGGATTGGGCCAGTCCTAGGCACAATTGCAGGCTGGGTTGAGTGGCTTCGAAGAAAGAGACTTGGATGTATTGATTGATGAGCAGCTCAACGTGAGCCAGAAGGGTGCTCATGCAGACCAGTAGGCAAATTGTATCCTAGGCTGCATCAAGAGGACTGTGGCCAGCAGGTCAAGAGAGGTGATTCTTTCCCTTTACTTTGTGACACACCACATATTGTGTCCAGTTCTGGTGTTCTCAACATAAGAAGGACACAAAGCTGTTGAAGCGAGTCCAGAAGACAGGCACAAAGATGACCCAAGGACTGGAACACCTCTGCTATGAAGATAGGCTTAGGGAGCTGGAATTGTTCAGCCAAGGGAAGAGAAGACTGGGGGGACATGAGAGCTGCTTACAAATATCTGAAGGGATCCTACAAAAAGGCTTGAGAGGGTTTTTTCATAAGGATGTCTAGCAATAGGACAAGGGATAATGCTTTTAAACTGAGGAAGAGTAGGTTTAGACTGTGTCTAAGAAAGAAATTCTTTAGTATGGACTGTTAAGGCTCGGGAATAGGATGTCCAGGTAGGTTGGGGCTGTTTGAGGCCAGATCGGATGAGGCCTCGAGCAATGGAGTCTAGCTAAGAGTTGTCCCTGCTCACGGTGGAGAAGTTGGAGTAAATGATCTCTAAGTTCCCTTCCAACCTAAGCCATTCAATGATTCAATGAAAATGCAAAGTCAGCGCAAGGTCTTGGATATATGAATTAATTTGCACAAGCCTAGATATGCTGACAAGTTTCAGACAATGAATGTAGGCCTGCTGTACTATTATACGAATAAAAAGCATCATGCCCTTTGGAAAGACATATATTTCTAGGCAGTTTACTTAGTTTTCGCTGACTTTTTTTTTTTTTTTTTTTTNNTTTTTTTCCTTTTTTTTTTTTCTTTTTTTTTTTTTTTTTTTTTTTTTTGGCTCTGAAAGCAATCATTACTAGAAGTAACACCAGAAAAATCATCGTTCAAATATGCTTAAGGCAAGCAAGCGATTGCTAACGATTTTATTACTGCTATTTCTATAAACACGAGAAAATATTCTGTAAACTAACCAGGAAATCTAGGCTGACCACGGTTTTGTATGGTAATGTATTTCCCACGTACAAATCAGAGGACATTAGCGTTTGCGTATCACTGTTGACCTCTTGTGGTCACCTTGCACAGTTGCATGCGAAGCCTAAGAGCAAAGAAATCGCTTCCCTTAACCTTAAAAGTAGCAAACTCAGTATCATTTGTGCAGCACGACACTAGAATACGAATTACAAATCATATTATAAATTCTTATCAAGAGCATTTAAATTGGTGTAAACAGTTCAATGCTGAAACCAAACCAACCATTCAAAATAAAATTGTTCGGTTTGGGAGGAGAATGGTTTTAAACTGAGGGAGAGTAGGTTTAGACTGTATCTAAGAAAGAAGTTCTTTAGTACGGAACTGCTGGGACTCGGGAATAGGCTGTCCAAGTAGGTTGAGGATGCCTCCTCCTTGGGGCTGTTTGAGGACAGGTTGGATGAGGCCTCAAGCAACTGAGTCTAGCTGAGAGTTGTCCTCGCCCATGGTGGAGAGGTTGGAGTAAATGATCTCTAAGTTCCCTTCCAATCTAAGCCATTCTATGATTCAATGAAAATGCAAAGTCAGTGCAAGAGCCTGGATATATGGATTAATTTGTGGTCACCTTGCATAGTTGCATGCCAAAGCCTAAGAGCAAAGAAATCGCTTCCCTTAACCTTAAAAGTAGCAAAGTCAGTATCATTTGTGCAGCACGACACTAGAATATGAATTACAAATCATATTATAAATTCTTATCAAGAGCATTTAAATTGGTGTAAACAGTTCAATGCTGAAACCAAACCAACCATTCAAAGGAAAATTGTTCAGTTTAGGAGGACATTTGAAGGGAATATAGGGAATATGTACCTCAGTTGTTCCTGGCCTGTTTGGACCAGAACAATTTGTCAGTCTTTCATGTTTATTGCAGATAAATATATTATAATGCTTATAATAATAAGCTTCACTTGCTTTTTT
>VWZI01008852.1:244961-509746 GCA_013396835.1 Psilopogon haemacephalus | reverse complement strand
AAAAAAAAAAAAAAAAAAAAAAAAGAAAAAAGAACAAGAAGGCAAAGAAGCACTGATGAAATTTATAAAGGAGAAGTTCCTTGTCTTCTAAATGGTAATTTAAAAAAATTGGTGACTTCTGTTTTTTTTTGTCTTTGCATATCTATAAAGTAAAATCTCCATAAAAATAAATCTTAGCAGTTTGTTCTCAAGTCCCCTGGTGGCTAAGAGGTATATTTGAAACTAGGAACCTCTTTCCAGTTTTAATGTTTGCATTTGCTACTTATTTCTTAAATCGTTCTAGTTTTGCCTGTTCCCTGTGTGCATAACCATCCAAACCCTGTGTTTTGGACATTGTAAATAAGTTTTCTGGTGAGCTTTAATGTTAACAAACAATTTTCATAGTTACTAACAATCTTCTCCTGGACATCAAAATCAATATTGATTATTAATTTTGCATAATTCGTAACAGACGCCTTCAGGGAAGGTCCCTCTCCAGCCTTCCTGTGGGATTCCTTCAGCTCTTGGAAGGCAGATATAAGGTCCCCCTGGAGCCTTCTCTAGGCTTGACAAGGCCAGCTGCCTCAGCCTATCCTCATAGCAGAAGTGTTCCAACCCTTGGATCATCTCTGTGTCATTATGATGGGGACAACAGAACTGGAAGCAGTATTCAAGATGGGTTGTCCCAAAAGCAGAGTAAAAGGGAAGAATCACCTCTCTTGACCTGCTGGCCACAGTCCCCATGATGCAGCCTTGAACATGATTTGCCCTCTGGGCCCACAACCAATTCCACACTAAACACATTTGCATTTCTGAAGATTTTGGTATACACATTTTCTATCATCTGGAGTCTGAGAAAGATTTCATAGCTCTGCTTAGAAACAGCACTAATTCTTTCCATCTATAATAGCTCAGTTCTTTGTGATAATGCAATTATAATAAACCAAATTAACAATCATCTAATGATAGTTACTAAATGATGTCATTCAAGGACAAAAAGGCATCTAGTCGGCTATCCCTTTTAGGAACATACGACGTGACTGTCACTGTCACAGCATGCAAATTGTGCACGGGGACAATTTACAAAAGACTAAACCTCCAGGAGAATTATCAGGTTCAGAGCATTCAGAGGTTATTACAGAGCTTGATGACGCAAGTGCCTGGGATGACATTTTAGAGTCAGAAAACTGATGAGATATGCATAGTTATGCAGAGCTTCCAGGAGAAAATTAAATCAAGATCTTGTAATATCCAACTAAGGCTTCATTAACGCCAAGCACTATATTTTTTTAAGTTCAGACTGAACTTTTTTCTTTCCAAGCTCTTGGGACTTAGTTCATTTACAGATACTTGCTCATCACTGTGAAAGCAAAGCAACTAGTAATATGCAGAAGTCTAGAAAGCCCTCTGGGCAGTTAAAGTGATTGCTATTTTAAGTTTTAAAGGGTGGAGTAAAAGCAGAAGATTGAGAGTTTAAAACAACCGAGAAAGCCTTAACAAAAAAACATTTTAAAATGCAGACTTCATATGATCACTGTTAGCTGCAAATAGGCAGCAGAGTTAGTGATATTGAAGCATTTTAATGATAGAGTTGATTAAAGCAGTTTCATTGCAACAAAGATCTGAAACAAAATTTGCGGTGAAGTTAAACGTGGGAATGGTCACAACATAGAAATTAGAATCAATCTCCTTTACTTAGCACAGGGACTAGTATATCATACAGGAATCCCTTCAGAATCCTTCAGGTTACAGTTGCACAGTTAGGCTAAAGTGGCATTAACAACTACTTGCAGCAAACCATACTGTCACGAGCATTACCAAATACCCAAACCTGGAAAGACACCACACAAACACATAACTGGATTTTTAGAATGGTAAGACTTCTAATTGACTTCAGTGAGTGCTAACTCAGACCTAAGAGCACCAATCATGTCTGTAATACAAGGAGGGCACAAAACCCAAAACCAACCGAACAAAATCTCTATCAACTAACCCACAGAAAGTGCAAGTGGTACTCAAGAACAACAGGGAAAGCAGAACTGATGGCAAGAAAGATGCATGAAGCCAAGTGTAAAGAATACCACATGAAGCTTGTGTACTGTACATGGAAGTTGTCATGAATACTACGCTCAACGTGGTATTAAGGAAATATTTGCTAAGTGGGTGTAAAACCCAGTGGTATCCTGTGTTTATAAGAGTAAAATATTCTAGGAGCAGAATCCTGTATCATCGGCGGAAACTGGAAAAGGTGTCAGGGCTATGGAGAGCAACCAGAAAACAGTTGTTCTAATTAATCCCAGTAAGTAACCATGCCTGGAGGATTTGCAAATTCTTTGTCTTGTAATTTGAGACCAGCTCTTTTTTGTCCCTGCCTCAGACTTGTTGGAAACAAAACAGAAAAACAACAACCCATGAAACAACCCCCCACCCCCCAACAAATAGAGAGAAAAAAAATCACAAATAAACCTCGCTGAAATCATAGAATCATAGAATGGTTTAGGTTGGAAGAGACCTCAAAGCTCACCCAGTTCCAATCCCCTGCCATAGGCAGGGACACCTCCCACTAGAACAGGTCGCTCAAGGCCTCATCCAACCTGGCCTTGAACACCTCCAGGGAGGGAGAAGCCACAACCTCCCTGGGCAACCCATTCCAGTATCTCACCACCTTCACTGGAAAGAACTTCGTAAAATCCAGTTTAAATCTCCTCTCCACCACTTTAAACCCATTCCCCCTCATCCTGTCATTACAAGACCTTGTAAATAGTCCCTCCCCAGCCTTCCTGTAGGCCACTTTCAAATACTGGAATGCTACTACAAGGTATCCTCAAAGCATTCTCTTCTCCAGGCTGCAGCGAGCCTGTCCTCATAGCAGAGGTGCTCCAGCCCTCTGAGCATCTTCGTGGTCCTCCTCTGTTCCCTTGAAGAATTTGAATTGATTTAAAACAATAGTTACATGAAATTATGGTGCTTTGACTTACGGCTTCTAAATAGGCAGATCATGAAAGGTGGTATCAATATACATTTTTCACAGTTGCAGAAACCAGGACACTTGGGTGAAATCATAAAGAAAAAAATCTTAAACAGGATATGACTATGAACAATAATCTTTAGTAAAAACAAAAGTAATCTCTCTGTTTGGTTGCTCCTGCATGGTGAGATATACAAGATTTGATCCAGGAAGTTTTAATTTCTGGAACAAAACCTCAAATATTTTATATTTCGTTTCATCTTCCCTTGCCTGCACCTCTTTCTCCCTTCTTTTTTTTTTTTTTTTCCCCAAAGTGGGATCTTTCATTTTAGGACTGGCTACATCAACAAACACAAAGAACAATATATTTTAGCATTAGCTATCAAAATCTTATTTAATCTATAAAGATTTAGAATTCAGCAACAAGACAAGCCTTCCTGTTTGTCAGAAATCAATATCTAATTTACCTTAGTGGTACTTCAGAAGCAGAATTCATTGGAAGTTTTCACTAGATGGCTAACTGTGCTAGTTCATTCACAGCATGTAACTCAGAAATTTATTTGAAAGATATGTTCTGCAGTAGAAAATATTACACACAAATGAGCTCATTACAAATAACCAACACTTTCTTTGGAACAATGGGAATAGTTCCTTTCATTAGCAGCTCTTATCTCACAAAGCTCATCTTGTCTATGTGTTAATTATATTGTCCTTTGTGCAAAGGAACTGAGACTTTGCATGCTGTAGGACAGGGAATGCTGTAGGACAGGGAATGCATGCTTTTTTAGTTGAAGTAATTTATATATCTTGTACTGCAATATTAATAAATGTGGGATAGAATTTTTGTTATAGGCACATTTAAGAACATATGTGACTTCCTGGTGATGCCCAGTGATAGGACAAAGGGCAATGGGTGGAAGTTGAGGCATAGGAGGTTCCATGTTAACCTGAGGAAGAATTTTTTTCACTGTGAGGATGACAGAGCATTGGAAGAGGCTGCCCAGGGAGGTTGTGGAGTCTCCCTCTCTGGAGATATTCAAGAACCGTTTGTGTGCATTCCTGTATGATCTGCACTAGGTGATCCTGCTCTGGCCGGACCAGATGACCTTTTGAGGTCCCTTCCAGCCCCTGACATTCTGTGATTCTATGACTTTTCAAAATCCTTGATGGCAGAAACTGTGGCTCCTCCCTACCCCATTTTTCAAAGCTGTCATATGAAAACCCTCTAGAAGAGATTTGGATTCCTTTGTTTGATGCAAGAAGTTGCAGTCTACTCAGTCAAATACTTAAACTGGTTTCTTACTGCCCTCAAAAATGGCATCAGATTGATTGTGTAGTGAGCAGGCTGGGGTGTTCTGCACTAATTTAAGACTGTTTATATTTGAGTTGCTGTCTTAGGGCCAGTGTGATAATTTCACTGCTTCGCTTCTGAAAATATTTCATTAACATTTTTTCAGCAAAACGTAAAAGCAAGATGCATTACATAGCAATCATGTGAGCATCTTGAAGACCTAAAGGATCTAAACAACTTTTTTTCATGTCTCCTGAAACCATATGACTTCATTCAACCACAGAAGAAAAATCCAGTAACTTCCCAATGGATTATGAATTTAGTGGATTTGTTGTTACCTGTCATCAATTATCTCCAAAGTAAACCCCAATGATGCAATCTCAGCTAAAATAATTCTGACTCCTCAAACTAATCTTATTGATACCTAGGCAAAGAACTTACAGATTTTCTGTATTAAATGTTTGTATGTGCTTTCTCTTGAAGATACAAAATCATGACCAGTATTAGCCACAAGATGACACTTTAGGACTACTCAAAAGAGATTATCACCTAGCACCTAAAACAATATTAACACTGGAATGAAATGGGCCAATTATTAGGTACATAGAAAGTGGAAAATTGGTCTAAGTCTTTTCTGAAGGGGATCGATTGCCTGGCTGCTAAGGCACAGGCAGCCAGGTTGGGGTATTGACTTGTGTGAAGATGAAAGGAAGTCAGAATTTTTTTTTTTTTTGGTGAGTTGTCTACCTTCCTGTTATTGAAATCATAAACCACATTTATTTATGGAAAGGAAAAATAAATCAGAACAGCAAGCATAACTTGCAAGGCTCACAATTTCAAGCAGAACTCTCCTAAACTAGACACTTAGAAGTGGCAACATGAAATAAATGTTTGTGTGTAGCTGGAAACAAACCATAGAATCATAGAATCAGTTAGGGTTGGAAGGGATCACAAAGATCATCTAGTTCCCACTTCCCTGCCATGGGGAGGGACACCCTACCCTAGATTAGGCTGGACAGAGCCTCATCCAGCCTTGCCTTAAACACCTCCAGGGAAGTGGCTCCAACCACCCCCCTAGGCAACCCATTCCAGGGCCTCACCACTCTCATGGTGAACAACTTCCTCCTCACATCCAATCTGAATCTGCCCACTTCCAGCTATGCTCCATTCCCCCTAGTCCTGTCACTACCTGATGGCATAAAAAGTCCCTCCCCAGCTTTTCCGATCTACAGATCACTGACACTTGTTTCAGTAACTGTTCTCTAAAATGCTTCAAATGAAAGAAACTAAGTAAGACTGATTCTGGGTGAAGATGTCATTTCACAATGCACTCTGTGGATAGATCTGCAACAAGCTGTACAATTAATGCTGGATTCTAGCACAGGACCTGTTACTAGAAAATTATTATTCAATATGAGCCAGTATTTCTGGAAAGCCAGCAAGTTTTAGTAAATCTTTGATGTAATAATTTCATTAATCCCAAAACATTTGTGTAATAAAGATAAATAATAAGCACAAAATCCACACAGCTTACAAAACAATTAAAAAAAAAAAAAAACCAAAAGCATAACACCTGAGAACACTCCTCTGATTCTTCTTCATGTCTCTTCCAGAGCTTTACATACAGTCCCAAAATTATTTTCTTCAAAGATGCCAATGATAGTGAATATCTTGTACATTTGCAAGAAGTCATTCATGACATTTGAAATGAGCACAACAACCACCCTAGGTATACCAGAAAGCTGTTAGAGCCATGAACTAGAATTCACCCAGCTCTGCCATCAATCTGACAAGTGATCCTGGAGCTCAGTATTTGAGCTCAGTATTTGCTTGCTTTAGTTGAAAAAGTCAGATCCTGGGTAACCTCCTGTATCTCCTCAGGGAAGACATGGATATTTTCCTGTTTGTTCACCTCTAAGTTTCTAGAGAGTTGATTGCCCTGCTTAGATAGGCAAAGAGAAAAAAAGGGCTTTAGACTTTCTTTACTGCATGAGAAAGAACAAATNAAAAAAAAAAAAAAAAAAAAAAAAAAAACCAAAAGGCAAGCAAGCTCAACAATAAGTTTCTTGGGTATAGAGGAAAGTCTAAAAACTTAGCAACAGTATTTATTCTCAAGATAATTGATAGAGCTTCCTGGATTTTCAGACACTGGTTTTATTTCCATGTGAGTTTTTAGTGCAGTCTCTACTAGAAAATTCTCTTTACCCTACAGATTATATCCACTTCCATTCAACACCTCCTGATTTTCTTTTGTGTCCTGTTTCCTGTTTCCTACAGGGAATAGGCTATCATGGCAGACTTGT
This sequence comes from Psilopogon haemacephalus, assembly GCA_013396835.1. NCBI lineage: Eukaryota > Metazoa > Chordata > Aves > Piciformes > Megalaimidae > Psilopogon > Psilopogon haemacephalus. Next base: position 503,205 of record VWZI01008852.1, on the reverse strand, counting down.
TTACTTGTGTATGTACCTTTGTATTATTAATAAGCACTGGGAAGAGGGTCTGTTACTTAAGCTCCCTCTGCTGGCTTCCTATCAGCAGAATAAAATGTTTTTTCTCTTGCATTTCCTTTCTACTAGGCTTAGAGCTGGAAAACTGCTGTTGCCAAGGTAAGAGAGCACTTCCTCCACAAAAGTGGTGCAGAGAATGCAGAATACTAATGCAACAAAGAACCAACTGGAACTAGGGACAGTAGTATCTAAGTAATATTCTATCCATGGTAAGTCTCTACATGCTGCCTTCAGCACTCAAACTCCAGGCAATGTATCTACAAGCTGAGAAATGCATTTCCTTCTAACTTGCCATCTCACCTGCTTAGGATTTAATGCCAATGGTGTCATTTGTCAGTCAAAAATTTGTCTCATACATCACATTAGGCAAAGCTTTCTAAATTTCAAATATTTTACCCTCACCAGTGCAAAATGCTAGCAGAGTGCACAATGCATATATCAGATATTTAGGTCTTCACTAAGACTTCACACAACCTTTGTAGTTTCTGAGATTTCCATGAGTACAGCACCTTACAATTCCAGACTATGCCTTTATATCTAAAAAATATATTCTCAGTTGCTCATCTGCAAGCCTATCTCATGTTATTTTTCAACTAGTGTCATCTGGGCCAATTTTTCCTTGGAAGACACTTGCACATTTAATATTTTTATTAATACACCTGGATTTTGACACAATCGCAGCATAAAGATGATTATAAAGTAACACATGAAGTATTGTAGAGATTGTTGCAGAAGGCACGGATGCACTGGGAAGAGCAAGAAAGCCTTGGCTTCAGGGCCTTCTGACACCAACAGCTCTGATCTTACTGTGTTGCTTTTTAGAATTCCCACAGCCCTGTTTTTAACCACAGTAAACAGTTGCTGAAGCCTTAATGAACCATATGTTCAAGATGGCAAATGTTCCGCTCTAAGAAAAGTGGTAAAGTCATTTACATTTTTCAAAACTCCATAATCAGTTCATTCTTCACGGTAAATTGTCAAATGTAAATATCTCTTTCCAAGAAAGTCAGTGAAGTTTGTTTTTTATTGTACATTTAATGCTGAAACACAGCCTTGAACGAGCATTACATGAAGAACTGGGGTTATGAGCACTTCAAGATTTACTCTGGGCAAGAATCGTGAATGGGTGGCTCAAGGCAATTCCAGATCAATGATTACACAGTTCCCAGTACTTCCATAAAAGGCTCCTTCTGTCACACACATATGACTGTCATATTGCTTCCAGCAGAACCTCCACACTGAATTTCTTACTGAACATTTTTTCCCCTGCTGTTTCTCTTTAACATTTAGAAGTAACAATATCAAGTCCTGAGAAATATTTTCCCTGTTAATGTGAAGTAATTGTCTTATCAGGATATTTTTATCCATGTCTATAAGCATGGTTACTATTCATCAATATCTCATACTATTTCAGCTATTTCAGGGGCAGCACAAACAGTCTAAGAGGGAGGCAGATTGTGTAGTCCTGCCACTGAGTATCTCTTTTGTTGCTTTTATATTTTCTATTTAAGTTTCATTCACCTTTTCTATTTGTCTATTTATCCCGTAAATTCCTCAGAGCAGGTACAATATCTTATTCTATTTGTAGGATGCCTAGAGTACTGCAGATTAGTGCCTGAAGTAACAACGATAATGATTTCCCATAGTTGCTATCTAGCAGAATCAATTTCAAGGCTTCCAGCAGAGGTCACGATTGCTCAGGGTTCCCAAGGTCGCTTTTATATACAGAATGGTAATTTCTGAAATCAAAGCTAGAAGCTAGTATAACTAAGATTTCACTGCAACAAAACGTGCAATAGATTATTTAATCAGTAAAAGGGGGGAAGGGGGGGAGGGGAAGAAAAAAGATGTGTCTAACTAACTAATAATTGCCTCATTTTGAAAAGTTAATGAAGTAGCCGTGGTGTCTTACAAAAATAAATTGTCATAAAAAGATGAAGTCTCTGAACTAAATCAAACCATTTGATGGATTAACTGTGCATCAGTAGTTCTTCCATTAGTAAGGATGGTCTTGATTTATGAAGAGTTAAGAGCTTCACTGCTGTCAACCAAAACTTACTGTTTAAACCCTAGATTTTCATATTTGCTGACTGTAGTTTCTAGATTCCTCTGCGGAGGGATCTACATGACCTGTACTGCTTCCTTTTGCTTTGGAATGCTCACAGTAACTGCAACTCAGGACTGTTTGCATCTCACACTCTGCATATATGTTTATCTCCTTCTTATCAGATACCTCCTTTGTAGCCCAATTCTTACAATAGGGACTTCTCTCACCTTATTTTAGCTCTTATACTAATCTACTCCTCTCAAGTGCTTCCTCTTTTCCTAAGTTCTCATATTCTCCCACCAATGTGCTTAATGGCCATTTATTGTCTTTTGGTTTGCTCTTCTACTTCCTTTTCTGTTCATCGTAACAACACTTTACATTTGAAATATCAGTGGCCATCTGTTCAAAACTTTCAATCTCCTTTTCCTGGTATCTCACATTTGATTTTCAAATCTGGATCAAGGCTCCTGCTAATATACATTTAGCCATTCAAGCAGCTATTGTATGAATACAGGCTTTACTCTGATTTTTTTCTCTCTATTATCTCTGACCACCACCTTGATCACCATTTCTTCTTTCTGTTTGCCATGGCATAAGCCCATCAGGCAACTAAGCTCTATACAGCCACTCAGTCACTCCTGCTTCCCACAATGGGATGGGGAGGAGAATCAAAAGAAAAAAGGTAAAACCTCACAGGTTGAGTTTCCTGAAAAGAACAGCATTTTGTCTTTAAAATTTGAACACATTAGACCAGAGACTTTATTAAAACTTGCCAACGCGGGCTTGTGGTTAGCTTCATAACCATAGCTGCAAGTCTGTCCTTACAAACACTATTAGCTGAACACCACAAGAGTTTACTTACAGCTGCTGAACTCTCAGTAGCATTCAGCATCACGATCCTGAAAGACAAAAAGTAAGGTGAAAATTAAAAATAAGTAAGCTGTCTTGGTCTGAAAATCCTTGAATTCTCTTCTCTAACCACACTGATGTAAAAAGATTAGCATGCAGAGATCTCTAACTCAGTGAGAGCTGTTTGACATATGATTGTCAGCAAGCCAGAAATGGTCTTAATATCACCAGCATAACTCCCATATCACAACATTTTGCCAACAGAAATATACTGTTGTCAGCACTGCCCTCCTCTTTATTGCAGCAGAGCTTATCTAGCGTCTCTTAAGATCTTGTCTGTATATTGTGGGATTATAACAGCAATAATTATTTATATATAATTTCTAAATACCTGAGCACCTGACAGATCTGGATATATCCAGAGGGACTGTGTTATATAGCAAAATATTCCAAATCAATGCTAGGAGAAAAACAAAAGGGGTGTTTGCAAAATTTAGATGAAAACAAAGCCTACAGATGTTTAAGGATTGTAGCTTACTGTATTGGCTTAATCATCCTAATATACTGATAAACAGGTTTGCTGACCAGTGTCTAATTGCAATTTTCAGGACAGTTGTTCTGGGGTTGGATACTGAAGGTAAGAGAACTTGTAAAATTCATCACATTTAGATAATCTCTGTTCATTTGTGCTTACATTTTTATTTTATCCCACCTTACATTTCACTATCTTGGAAAAATTCAACTATACTAAGGCCCCCTACACAGTGGAGTTAATATATCTCACCTGACAGGTGATATAGAAAACTAGCTAAAACTCACAGAATCATAGAATGGGTTAGGTTGGAAGGGATCTCAAAGCGCATCCAGTTCCAACCACCTGTGCCATAGGCAGAGACACCTCCCACTAGAACAGGTCGCTCAAGGCCTCATCCAACCTGGCCTTGAACACCTCTAGACAGGAAGCATCCACAATGTGCCTAGACAACCAATGCCACTGTCTTACCACCCTCCCTGTAAAGAACTTCCTCCTAACATTCGGTTTAAATCTCCTCTCCACCAGTTTGAACCCATTCCCCCTCCTCCTGTCATTACAAGACCTTGTGAATAGTCCCTCTGCAGCCCTCCTGTAGGCCCCCTTCAGGTATTGGTAGGCCACAATAGGTCTCCTGGAAGCCTTCTCTTCTCCAGGCTGCAGAGCCCCAACTCTCCCAGCTTCTCCTCCTAGCAGAGGTGCTGCAGCCCTTTGATCATCTTCGTGGCCCTCCTCTGGACTCTTTCCAACGGTTCCACATCCTTCTTGTGGTGGGGGCTCCAGAACTGCACACAGTATTCCAGGTCTGGAACTAATGATAGATCTTCCTACATAGATTATGAGTAGAGGTCTTATATAGGTCCTAAAAGCAACACAGAGCTTGGAGAAAGATTTTCTGCTCCAAAATCTATTCCCTCACTTAAAAAAACCTCCAGGATTTACAGCACAATGTTATTACTTGCAAGAATTATTTTGCACAGTAAATAAAAAATACTGTTTGTGTTTGAAAAAAGTTTCCTAATACTAGTTTGAAAGTGTTAACCATAAATGTCTCCATCTGTTCATACCTATCAGTCAAGACACAGCAGTCTTCACTGGAACAGAAGGATGTGTTCTTATAGGGCAACAGAATTCTGACTGGAGAATCTAACGTAAAAATAGAATTTTGACAAGGTCTCACATCTTCTCCCTTGAGGTCTCCCTCTCCTTGTTGCTTCCCCCAGCAGTGCAGATTATTCAGGCAGTTATTAAAAGCACAAACTAGCCTCAGGCACAAAATGCCTAAGAATGAAGTTCTTAGACTTCAGTACAAAGAAGTTTCTGTGAGATGTTTGCCTGTACATCAGTTACTCTAGAAAAATATAAATTTAATTTTCTGCAATATTATACCTCTGATGCAAAATCCAGGGAGATAGGTAATAAAAACAATGACATACAGGAATAAGATTTCTTGTGCATTATCCTCTGATTGGATATATCCACAGCAGGTGAATTGGATGGGTGATTCTAGCCCAGTCTATCCTTCTGTAAAGCCACATCTAAAGGAATCCAATACCAGTACATTGCAAAGTGTTTTAATAAGGATTCCCAAATTAAATCAGGGAAAGACTGCTTTATTTTGCAAAACCAGCACCAGTAGAGTGTGAGGAAACAACTGCACTTTCACACCTCAAACAATTCAATGACCTTCAGATGCAGCATCCATTTGGATCTAGATATGGAAAGAAAGTGTATGGCCAGAGTGTAGGTGCTGCTTGTCTCTAAAGTATAGAAGGAGAAAGAAAGGAACCTTACTCTCAGATGACTGCAGGCACTGCTGGACCCACTGTTATTTATCTCCCAAAAAATAAAGAGAGAGTATGAGCTCTCAGCAGAAGCAAGCTTCAAAACAAAAATCAGATGTATAAGGAGAAAAAATAAACAAGTGCCCTTGGAGCCTAACCTAAAAAAACAATTGTTCCCAGCATGACAGGCTATTGCACAGTGAAGACTCTTACCAACTCATGCCTCATGAAGGATGCTTATTCCTCTTTGCTGCATAGCACTTGATTCTCTAGGAGGCAAGATGACAGAAGAAAGAACCTTGAAACTCATAGCACACCCTGTGTATGGACGGCAAAGTGCATAGTTCTTGGTGTCTTCTCTCTACAGAGCATGGTATTATCTTAAGACATGTTGGATAATGAAGCTTTTAATAGCCTGAGCTCAATTCAATCCCAAATGTATTGCCATGGCACTGGGAAAGAATGTGGAGCTGGACAGAGACCACACAATCCTGTTCTTCCACTTATCACCTGCAGTATTGCTGACCAGAGGGGTTACACCAAGATTTATAACTGTTTTTTGCAGATGATAAAGGAACAATGGTTTGGCTACAAGGAGTTTTGGCTTGGCCACAGTCTCACCCACACACTTTGCACAACATTACCCTGGTTTCATATGTCATTTGGAGAGGGATAAGAATTTGATACCAAATGGCAGGGACAGATCAATGGGTTCATCAGCCTCACTCACCCCAAAAGGGATGGCTTTTGTTAAGATTCGTGACCTTGGCTATGCCAAGTGCTTCCCTGGGAAATCAAGCCTGTGATTGCAATCACATTTTAGAGCTCTAGAGTTATTCTGCAGTTTAGTGCATTCATCACCAGCAATCTTAAAGAATCTGTATATGTTGCATATGAATAAACTGCACTGTTTGTGCACTGGATTGCTTCTTGAATGTGACACACCTACAGCAGACAGGCTGTTCTTGTATATGGTGTCAGAACTATAGCCAAGGTGATAATTGGTCTACCTAGTAAGAGATAAGTCCTGCTTCCCCTAGCCTCTCAAATCTCTGAAGCCTGGCTAGGATGTAAGGAGTTTCATCTTGCATCAAATTTATTCATCACTACCTGCAGCACCATCAACAAAACTTGATCGTCAAAGCAGGAAAACTGATGAAACTCAAGCAGCAGTTTGTGTTCTTGCCCACTGGAAGAAGGTATCGTGTCAGTGGGCACTGCTGCCAGTACTCATTGCATGGGCCATTGAGAGAGAGAGAGAAAAATTATTTCTTGTTTGTTATGTTCTTTTGGCTGGAGAAACAGTTCCAGCCATGTGGCATTCAGGTGCAGAAAGAATTATTGATCAGTTTCTCTGATAGTCCTGAAAGTTGTGATCAGCCATACTAACTACTCAAGCCTGCTGTCTGAACATACTTATGACTGAAACTTAGATGAATCAGAGAAAAATATTTCTTACGTGTGACTGGAACTGCAAATACACCTGCATGTGTATGTTTGTGAGACTGGCTAAAAAACAACCTTGTTACTCATTGCACGCAGTAAAAAATACAGCTGGTTGGAGAAAAAAAACAATCATTACCTCAGTGATAAATCCCACATTCCTATTGATTTTTTTTATCAAATGGTGACACCTGGTTTGATTTCTTAATTAAAAGGAAAAAGTCCATTTGAAATAGGAGATGAATCACAGTAATTCAAGACCAAACGCTGAAAAATAGCTTCTAATTTCCACCTGTGGTTTTAGCATTCATTATCAATTATGGTGAAAATGATTGAGCGATAATACTTGGAAGCCAGGCTGCAAAATTACACCGAACTGGAGGCATGAAGGGGGAAACTGGAACACACAGCCCTGGAAAAGGCTACCTTTAAGGACATTATTGTGCAATGGTGCCTGTGGACTTGCGACAGTACATATACAATTTGACCAATCTTGCAAAAAGCTGCGTATGTCCATTTGCACATGTATATATCTCCTCTATCTCTGTATTTGTATACACACACAGCATTCAACAACCTTCTGTCACCCAGAAGAACTTGGACAAGCTGGAGAGGCAGGCACAGGTGAACCTGATGAGGTTCAGCAAGACCAGGTGCAGAGCCCCACACCTGGGCCACAGCCATCCTCATTATCTATATGGGCTGGGGGATGAGGTGATTAAAAAGCAGGCCTGAGGGAAAGGGTTTGGGAGTTTTGGTGGATGAGAAAAGCTAGTCGTGAGCCAGTGGTGTGTTCTTACAGCCCAGAAGACTGATTCCATCCTAGGCTGCAGCAAAACCAGGGTGGCCTGCAGATCGAGAGAGGTAAGTCTGTACCTTTGCTCTGGTAAGGCCTTACCTGGGCTGCACCCGGCTCTGGTGCCTTCAGTGCAAGAGTGTGGACCTGATAGGGTCCAGAGGGGGCTGTGAAAGTTATCAGGGAGCTGGAACGTGTCTGCTGTGGGGACAGGCTGTGGGAGCTGGGGTTGTTCAGCCTGGAGAAGAGAAGGCTTTCTGGGAAACCTAATAGCGGCCTGCCAGGACCTGAGGTGGGCCTGTGGAGGGACTGTTTGCAAAGGCCTGCGGTGACAGGATGAGGAACCATGGTTTGAGAGAAGAGCAGATTTACACTGGATGCTATGAGAAAGTTTCTTACCACGAGGGTAGTGGAACGCTGGAACAGGTTTCCCAGAGATATTCAGAGTCAGGCTGAATAGGGCTCTGAGCAGTCTGGTCTGATGAAGGATGTTCCTGGTCACTGAAGGAGGCTGGACTAGATAACCTTTGGATGTTCCCTTTCAGCCTGAACCAGTCTATGAAATATCAAAGCTCTGTGCTCTGTGTCCCCTGCAAACAGATGGGTGTAGCCCTAGAGTGAGACCAGGGTAATTTTCTCACATGCACATTCAATGATGCACCTACCAAGACTGTGCTTTGGGTTGTATTTATTCTACTGAAGATTTCCTATTGAGGTTCCAACCGAGATTACCATCCAGCTCAACAAAGGTAATGATAAATGGATAATTATCTGTAAGAATAAACTTGGAAAACAGTTTTTCAGATGCACGGACAAGTGAGAAATATTATATAAGCAGACATTGCAAAACATGGTATGGCCTACTGGAAGAACTTTAAAATATTTTAGAATATGATCTTCAAACCTAGAGAAAGCTTTCAAAAGCTGTATTTAACATCTATATTTTGAATACTTCAGTAACAATGCTACCTGAATTTAAGAAAAAATGCAGAAGATTAGAGCTGAAAGCTTGTAGAAAAAGGTAAGTTTGCTAAATGGATACATTGATCATTGAACTTTACACAGCATTAAATTTTAATGAGCTTCAATGATTTGAGAAGCTTTGGTTGTTTATGTAAGAATTCTTTAAAAAAAAAAAGGATTTACATTTGCAGATTGTTTGTCTCTTTGTAAAGGACAACATATTAAAAAAAAGGGGAAAAAAGGACAAATCAGAACTGTGAGGTTCACCCTAGGGAAGTGGGTTTGGTAGGAAGAAACTCTTTTTCAAAACTATGTTTTTAAGACAGGCATTACTGATACTATTGCTACTCATATCTGGCAAAATATCATTTAATTGTAAAACAATATTACCATCTGAAATTGTCGTAGTGTTTTGTAGTGAATGTTAATATTAGTGAGTAGATTATTTGAAGCAGACAAGGATATGTTCTGGCTACTTTCCTCTGAATGAATTGCTGATTCGTTTGGTATGGCTTAACATTAGTTGACCTCCTTGTACTCCTGTTAATATAGTGCTTGTACTTAAAGCACAAGAAAGTGTTCAAAATGCTAGCCTGAAACTATTACAGCAAAGTAATTAAAAGGAACACAAAATGAGCTGATATCTATCCTATTCATTGACCGTGGTGTCATAGGTTGTTCAGTAATGAGAGTAACTGCAGGAAAAATGGTGCTTTTCCTCTTTCTTGGAAAAAGGGCAACATGACTAGGATGAGTATGACTAGAATGGCTCAGGGTTATGTTGCTAATTTAACTCTGCTGGATCCTTCTGCCTGTGATAAGACAGTGCCTTTATGGAATCTGCCAATTCCCCTTTCGACCTTGCTATCAAGCTTATATTTAGCCATTTTACGATTAATTTTGTATTTTCTGAGGACAGCAGTACTGCAGTGCATCTAAGGCTGCTTTGCTTTGTTTAATTGGTTATTATGAGATTACTTATTGAAAAAAAACCCTTGAGGCATTTGTTCTACAGAAAAATGATCCATTTCAAGGAAAATATCTTTCTGTAGGGCCATGAGGATGCTCAGAGGGCTGGAGCACCTCTCCTATGAGGACAGACTGAAAGAGTTGGGGCTGTTCACTATGGAGAAGAGGAGGCTCCCAGGTGGCCTTATTGTGGCATTCCAGTATCTGAAGGGGGTCTACAAAAAAAGCTGGGGAGGGACTTTTTAGGCTATCAGGTAGTGACAGGACTAGGGGGAATGGAGCAAAGCTGGAGGTGGGGAGATTCAGATTGGATGTGAGGAGGAAGTTGTTCACCATGAGAGTGGTGAGGCCCTGGAATGGGTTGCCCAGGGGAGTGGTTGGGGCCACCAACCCTGACTGATTCTATGATTCTACTGCTAAGTGTAGAATAGCAGGAAGGTCACTTAGAACAGCAAGTCTGGGTGGTACTGTCTCTTGTGACTCCTAAATCTTGGGTGAAATATAAGCTGTCAGACACTGAGATTAATAGTTCTTTTTCCTGTTCAGTATACCTGAGAAACTCGTATTATTAATGTAATTTGGGAGGGATTTAAACTTCTCAAGGCCTTTTTTTAGTCTTATCTGTATGTGTAATGGCAAGGTTCTTGTAGCTTCTTACAAAAGGCAAAATAATGTGGCAGATTTATCTCCGTAGACTGTGCTCAGAAATATGATTGACATATTTTTCATTCAGTAATTATTCCTGATAGCTCTATTTGCTCTCACTTTACCTGCTTTAATTAAAAAGAAAGAAAATATTAACTGGAGACATGAGGTGTGTTAGGGGGTTTTTTTTTTGGTGTTTGTAATGTTCCTGTTCTTGGTAAGTCATATATTATTTTCCTATTAAAGCAGAAATGTGATTTTTTCAGTAGTATTAAACCAGTGCATGTCTTGCCTTTGGGTGTTCTGATAGGTATAGTAAAACTATAAAATATGAGCCAAGTTTCTCATGTTTCCTTTTAATGGGACAATGTCACTATTTATATGCTTTTTACCTCAGGCATGTATGCTGAGATTTTAAATGTTTGCATCTTTTTGTGCTGGTGTAACACGGAAATTTTGCATTATAGACCAAAATACTCTGCTTCTGGTCAGTATGAGCACACAACAAGCTTTTAGTTGTCCTTCTAGTGAATTCCTTTAGATTAACAATACGTGCATTATTGCATGTTGGATTTGAGTTAAATTTCTATACGTCCTGATATTTTTTCAGTAATGTTGTATACCAGACCAGCAGATAATAATTTTTGTTGTTTAGGAAACTAAACTATTGGTGAGAATGAAGATGACTTAACAAGGGGTGAAGAATAGGAGTTGCTTGATCTCTGACCTTTGTGTGGCATTATGTGGGATAATCTATCAAATAATATTTTCCTTCAAGATATCTCTTGTGACTGTGGTCACACTATTCAGTGAAGGCCTGTTCTGAAGTGTTGTGTAACTTAGCCTCTGAGAAGCATTCATAATTCAAGCTGCAAATTTCTAGTGTGTATTATGTGGAATTCATTGGCGCACCCCAATTATTTCAGTTTGGATATTGGCCCTTCAGCAAAATAGAAACTAGGACTGAAGTAACAGAGGAATATATTTCATTACAGGTTTGGCTCTGGTTTTGGATTACTTGCTTGCCTTATGGCAGTGTGCAAGAGTTATTCCCCATTTAGATGTGTAAATGTGAGAATGCTGTGGTGTGACTCTTATTTCAAAGATAATCTCTAACATGGACTCCTAAGAGCATTGCCATAGAAATGCTGGTTTCTACTTTCTGCAAATCTCATCCAGGTAGCTAATTCATATATAGATGTCTTGCAGTGAGATCTCTGTGCACAGATAGAGCACATTCTGCAGGTGAGGTATGTGGACTGTAGAAGACAGTGTCACAAGGACCTAATAGCAACCTTCCAGTACCTGAAGGGGGCTACAAGAAGGCTGGAGAGAGAGAATGTGTAAAAAGGCCTGCAGTGATAGGATGAGTGGCAATGGCTTCACACTAGAGAAGAGCAGATTTAGATTGGCTGTTACGAACAAGTCCTTTACCATGAGAGCGGTAGAATGCTGGAAAGGTTGCCAAGGGTAGTGGTTGGGGCCCCATCCCTTGCGGTATTCAAGGTGAGGCTTGACAGGGCTCTGGGCAGCCTGATCTGGCTGAGGATGCCCCTGCTGACTGCTGACGACCTTTGGAGGTGCCTTCCAATGCAGACCATTCTATGATTCTGTGGCCTACGTTTCCAGCTGGCTCCGTGTGATGCTGATTATGTGCAGATATGCAAGTAATGGTCAGACTCTCTTGTTGATAGTGCTGATGATGAAATTTAGGCTACAGTACTGGGTTTTAAAGAGCAACAGGTTTTTTAGATAAGACTTGCAGAGAAACTATTTAAATATTAAATGCACCAAATTTCATATTATGTGAGTGTTTGAACAAGAGTGTGAATAAACATATTGAAAGTCTGTATGCAGTCATGGAAAGTAACTACCTGTAAGTGTACTCAGATACCCTGGCTAATTGTACCACACAAAGGTGTAATGTTGCTCTTCATACAATAATCTTATTCTTTTATGAACTAAAGATTCTACATGTTGGCATTCCATCAGTAAAATATCCAATAGCAGCAAAAAAATCTCAAACAGAATTATTCCATGAGCTATAAGAATATAGAATAATTAAAAAGGTAGTGGGTAAGGCACCAGCTTACATTTTGACTCAAGACTGTTTACCTTATTTTGGGCTTTAGGTTTGGTGTTTGTGGTGGGGTTTTTGTTGTTTGCTTTTTTTTTTTTTTTTTTAATTTTAAGTCTAACACCTTGCCTCTGTTATTTCAAGTAACCTTCTTGTGCTGGTAGAGGGAATAGAGTTAACTAATTCCTGACCAGCGTAGCCTCTTGAATCCTGTAATATTCTCCAATGATTGCTGCCATGTCAGGTTATGAAGTGGAGCTTTGTTTTGCTTTTGTACAGTGGGGTAAAATGAAAACAACAAAAACTTCCCTCTGTTTTTCAAAATTTTTGCCTTTTGCTTTCAGTCTCCATAAAGTGCAAAGAAGTGCATGCAAGTTGCAGGCAATCTCATGTGAGAACTTTGGGTTGGAGGTGTGTCACAGCAGTTACTTTTTATGTGCTTTGATGAAATTTGCATATAGGCAAATGTTTAAGAAGTGAGTTCTTAGCTGACTGTCTAGGAAAATCTTTGTTCAGTGAAGCATCTTTGTCATTCCTTATTCCACATGACCTTATGAAATGCTAAACCAGCCTTTGGAGGATCTTAGTTGAGCTTTTGACTTCTACTTCTGTTGGGGCTACTATTGCACAGCTTTTTACCCACTTGATACTTTCTTAGGCTAAAAGGGAAAACTGCCTCCCTGTAGCCAAGCCTCCATATTTCCCAAACCTAGTAATATTTCAAATTATTATTTCAGAGCTTCCTTGCTGTTAGTACTCTTAACACATAATGAATATTTCACGCCAAGATGAGCACAGATTCTAAATCTAAAAGATTATGTAGTACCAAGATTTAAATTAGGAAATTAAATATATTTAAATTACATTGAAAAAGGCTCTGATTAACAGCCATTAGCATTAAACCTGGCATTCTGTTAAAAACACACGTGCTCAGTAGGAAGTGCTGTATCATCCTAGAAGTATTTCTGTTTACATTTGTTGTCTTCTATCTGTGTAGCCTTCACAGCGTCAGGATGGCAATTGTGTCTCCCAGTGAGTGCTCCCTGATGCAGCCCTACTTGAGTTTGAAATATTTTAAGTTTGTGGTACAGTAAGGAAATTTTTGCCAAGGTTGTACATAATTTACAATGCAATCTTTGAATACAATCCCTGTGCAACTAATTTTATACTTCTATTGCTTTCAGAAGACTTAATTAATTTATATACTTTGAGACAGCAGTATTGCTATATCCTTCCAGGTACCTTCTAGGCGGTGTTGCTGCTTTGACATCCTGTATAAAAAGTAACATATTTTGGAGATCAGCTTGGTATTTGAGTTGTTCAACATGATACTCAGTATTGTCTGGCTTATAGATGGGGCAATTAAATGGAATTGGCTTACAAAGTTTTGGCAGAGGATGGCTGGTGAAAGCTATTTTGAGTGGATATTGTTGTGCAATGATAAAAAGTTCTATATGTGAATTAATTAAATGTGTTGTACATCATTTAAAAGCAGTGCCTTGTTAATAACCTCACCTGCAAACCAAAATACTTTGTGTGAATACAGTGCAGTTATGCAAACTAGATTGAGTCTTAAAAGTGGGAAATTATATTCATGTGAGAACTGTGTACTATATAACATATAGTATTTAACCAAATAATAGTAATAAGAGTAAACAAAGTTAAACAGAAAATCCCTCAGAAGGGAAGAACCAATAGAAATGTTATTGCACAAACACTTTATTTGATGGTTGTGATTTTTTTTTTTTGGGGGAGGTGTCTAATGTTTATAGACAGAGTCCAATACAATAACTCTACTGCAATGACACAAAGATTTGAGTTTAATGCATTTGGGAGGAAAAGCAGTTTTGTGTGTCTTGATTTAGGAGGAGAGGCTCATCTGTTTCTGTAAATTGTGGAACTTTCAGTTGCTTTTTAAAAAATCTGGCTACAAATAGAACTGCCAGTTTATTGAGGCCAAAGTGTAGCTTCTGCTCACTGATGATAAGAGGTGTTTGGCAGCACATGTGATCTGATAGGGTGAGGACAGACCAAGTGTCAGGGCCATAATGTGAAGAATGGTGGCAAGTCATTGGAAGTAATGGTTTGCACAAATTTCACTTGGTTACTTCCAGTGCGGTTCATTTTCTGCCATCTGCTCTAAGACATCAAAACAATAAGATGAAACATGAAATTATCTGCATTCCTTATTTGCATAATGAGGATGTAGATGTAATTTTGCCGGCTAGCCTTTCAATCTGGCCCAAACCAGGTTGTTTAACTTGTCGCTAGCCAGTGCATCTAATGTTAACACATCACTGAAATATAAATCAAACCTAGAAACTCATAGCTAAGAGTAAATATCTTTGTAGGAGATAAAGAGGGGCAGCTTTAAATATACCATATTTAGCTGCTTTTGATTTGATCAAATAATCCACTTTGTAAGAGTTTGATTTCCCATGCTTTGAAAAGGTCTAATGTATCTAAAACATGCATTGTCTGCCTGAGAGAACGAGTTAAACGGCTTACAGGAGCTGCAAACAGAGAGATCAGCTGAGAGCAGAGATATTGTCAGCAAGCCCATTCACTACCACAGGAAAGCAAAGCTCTGGAGTAAGCTGAAATTTATTCATCAGACTACTTGGGGCAGGAGGTTATTTGTAATAGGGGAGATCAATGTAAGTCAAGAAGCATCCTTCCTTGTGCCTGGAGGTAGACTGGACTCATAATCACAAGGTGTTTTGACTGCTTACTAACTATCATCCTGCTGTATTGCTTGTCCAATAACTACCTCTGTAGTAAAAATACCTTGGGTTTTGCCAGGCATTGTAGAAAAGATCCTCTCCATCAGATTTTTTTCTGGTTGTAGGATGTTCTGTATGCACTCTCCACTGATTGTATCTGTGACCTTTTCCTATTTTATCCCCTAGTTAGTGATTTTCTCAGTTGTTACAAATCATTCTTTCAGAGTAAACATGTACCTCTTTGACATGCAGATTTTTCTGTCCAGCCTGAAGAAGAGAAAGCTCTGAGGTGATCTTGTAGCTTTTCAATTTATAAGATAGAATTGAAAGAAAGGTGGAGAGACAGGTAGTTTACCAGAAACTGTGCTGACAGGACAATGGGGAGTAGCTTTATACTGAAAGAGGGTAGGATGATTTTGATATATGGAAGACTATTTTTTTTTTAATTATGATGAGAGTGGTGAGACAGGAATAGGTTGTCAAGAGATATGGTGGATGCTCCATTATTGGAAATGTTCAAGGTCAGGTTAGAAAGGCCTTTGAGCAACATGATCTAGTGAAATATGCCCTTGCCTATGGGAGGGAGTTTGGACTAATTGGTCTTTAAAGGTCACTCCAACTCAAACTATTCTATGACTTTGTTTGCTTAATATAGCAGCTGAGGAATGCATCAGTGAAGCTTTAATCTCTGTTAGTCCTGTGTGAGGACTAAAGGGTTTATTTTTGCCTTTTCCCCCCTTCTTTTCAAATATCAGGCCTTAAAAATTTACTTGCTATGCAGTAACTGTTATGTGTGTTTTATGGAAAATGAATATACATACTCATGAAGATCTGCATATGTCGCTGAAAAGAATCAAAATTAATTGCTGTAGATCAGAGGCACTGGCATAATGTATTTTGGTAAAGCAACATGAGGCATTTTTTTTGCTGAGCTAATAAAATATAATATGAGAAAGAATGAGCCCAATAAAGGGTTCAGATTTATATGGTGATTTTGCTTCCCCACCTGCTTTGTAGCTTTAAAAAATATTGACACGAGGGAAAGGCACAGATATACAGTAAGGGGAAATGTTTGAGAGACACATTTTATATCCTTCTGCACGTTAAAGTTGTGCAGTTTCCCTTGCCTTTGAGTACTTTTCCCAAGTTCTTCCTCTTGTGGCATTCTGTCTGGGCTACACAGAGGAGAAAAGAGGCAGTATGATGAGGCTGTATCTGTGCTGCTTGATATGCTTCAATGGTCTCTTAGATCTATGCAAGAAAGGCACAGTTCTGCTTGAATGTGGTGGCCTCAAAGGGGTCTCTCTGGCATTTTACATTCCATGTTTTCTGAAGCATTCCTCACAAGCTCACAAACATATAAACCACTTGGATTTAGATCACATTTGCTGTAACCTTATGAATACTTAGAATAAACTTTCTGATAAAAAGCAGAGGATGTTTTTAAACTGAACTTAGCTTCCCAAGTCCTTACAGCTCGTACTTACCACACTCACAAAAGTTTGTTTTAACATGTTGGAGAAAGGAAATGTTAACTTAAAAAAAAAACAAAAACCCAAAGCAAAACAACAAAAAAGCCCCAACATTGAATTTCTACTAATATTTAAAAATCTCATATTTAACGAGGAAAAGACTACAGATATTCATATCCTAGAATATCTTACAAACAACATCTTTCAAACTCTTTAAATGTTGTATCCTGTTTTCTTTAGTGACAAGTATATTTTCAGAATTGCACAAGAGAAATGTTGAAGTCTGACGTGATAAGAATTGTTCTGAATGGTGAAGATTTAAGGCCTAATTATAATTCCGTTTCAAGGCAAGGGACTGTGTGAGCTGCTATTACTAAACTGTACTGTGTAAACACTGCATACTGACGGAATTTGCTTGTCAACCCCAGTGGCATTCTGCGCACCAAGCTTGTTGTTCTGTCAGGCAAGTGCATCATGGGAAAAGATGCGTATCTCAAGGGGATGTGATCTGCATTTTAAAGAAGAAAGTCAACCTCAAAGGTGCCACAGGAGAACTCTATCACAGCTTATTTTGCTTAAGAGATAACTGGTTTATGTGCTGTAAACTTTGCAGGCTTCTTAGCTGATGATGTACACCTATGCTGCTCAGACTTTGACAGAATATATTGATTTTTATGTTTCATAGCTGACGAAATGATTGGTAAAAGGTCTTGGGCAACATTATAGCATAAGAAACAGATCCAAAGGATTCTGATAAGCTACGTTGTTATTCCAATATTTGTTTTGTTTTCTGCACCTTTTAATGTAGTATACTCCTTGCAAATGAAGAAAATAACATGACAGGCATTTTTTTTACAATACAGTGTGTACAACAGCAAACAAGATTAAAGCAAAGATGACCTGAGCAAACTTCCTTTTTGTTTACAAATAAGAACATCAAATAATCTATAGAATAAAGAGCAAGTTGTTATTTTTGCCTTTCTTTCCCTGCTAATAACTATTACTTAATTTTTCAACTTTATCTCAATAAATTCTTCAATGATGTGTTTTCATGTAAAGCAGAGTTTTTAAAGAAGCAGCAGAGATACTTTGCCTCTCAGCTGTTGTTTATGCTGCAGAGGGGCAGTTAAATTGTGGATATTTATATCAATTTTTTATATGTTTAATAGATACAAAAGTGTCAGATTTTGCTTCTTGTCAAGTTGATGGGAAATGTGCAATTGATTTTACTACTGGGACTAAAACCAGACCAAGCATTTTGAGCTGTAAATATTATTGACATTTTTGAAATGGAAGTACTGTTAAATTGCAGTGCTGACAATAGATGATCCCTCATTAAAAGGGTTTCACTTAAGTTTTATGTTGTGTAGGCCAGTCACGATAATTCATGATATCTATGTGTGTGGGCAACTTAATTTACTATGTTTTTAACACAGTCCTGCATATATGTTAATGGAATTGTGGAACTCCCTAAATGTTTCAATAAATATGCCAAATGTCTGTAACAACCTGCTGTTCACTGTGCCCAGATTGCCTCTTCCTAAGTAGCTATCAATCTTCAGTACTTGCTGCGTTCAACCTCTCCTAGTCTCTGAACCATCTATTCAATTGTATTCAGTAATGTGGGTTTTTTTAATGATATATGTAGGCTTAAAAATCTTAATCTCCAAGTGGTGCCTGATCCCTACTGTGCTGTATTTGTCAGCATAATAGTTTCAAATTGCAAGGAGATAAAGTCATGCAGTTCCAAGTAACGAAGCATGTGGTTGCTTGGTTCCATTTACATAGGCTAGGTTGTTTCATTTGTGAATAAAAGGTAAAACGTTGTTCTCAGTTATACATTTGTGAACCTTAAAAAACCCAACTGGTATTTATTCTGGGTCACTGAGATGAAACTGAAATAGTGTTTATATATGGATATTGAATATGGAAATACAAGACTAGATACATCCTGGGGGGGAAAAAAGATTTATTCGATTTTTAGATGCTGTATATTTTTTTCTTCGGTCTTTACATTCCAGCAGTACTGGGCCATATCTGTTGTAATGTTAAGTGTGGGCAATTTAAAGTCAATACATGGGTTCGCAACTTAAGGAGTTTGTTTGCAAATATGATTTTGGATAAAACAAAGTGAATTATCAGATCAAATTTGGATAACATGTTATAGGCGTAGCAGGTGGCTAAACATACTGCTTCTTCTGGAAATAATTTCACAAATGTATTTGTGATCTGCTATCACTCCCCTGTTCCAGGAGAGCTGAATGTTTCTATAGTATGCCCATAAAATGGCAAGCCATTGAGTAATGAATATGCAAATCCCACCTGCTGTGGAAGGCTAATAGGCCTAAAACATATCTTGTCTTGCTCCACTCTTCTGCTGATGGCCATTATGTCCTCTTCCAAAGTGTATAAGAGTAAGCAAGCCCTGGTTTCACCTAATATGGTCAGTTTGGCAAAGTGCCATCCTGATTGGTGAATCACTGTGGACAAAGGCACCATCACACTCAGGCAAATAATATAAATGGAGATAGGTTACAAACAGGGGCTCTGCTCTGCCTTGTGTTCCAGAGCAGCAAAGCTTTGATGTGCAAGTTTTGACTACCTGGAAACTTGCTGTACTTCAAGTTTACCAGGAGAAGGCATGTGTGGTTCTCATCACGATGTGGTGAGAAGTGCCATGCTCTCTGAACATCTGTAAAACCTCCTGCCTGCCCCTCTGCCAAGGGGTACCAGGACCAGGTCAGAGACTGTCTGCTTCTCTCCCATCACCCTTATTAGAGGTTTTAAAGAACTAGAAGCTTCTCAACAGCTGACAAGAAACCAAGAAAATTCCCTGCAAGTGTTTGGGTACTGCCTGGAAACTGTAGTTAGTCCTGGGAATCCAGAGATTAATATTTTTGAGTAAATACTTAAAAGCCTCTTTAGCAAAACTCTGCAAGAAATTCTCTAATTGAATTCACTATGTGCCTTCCGCCTCAGCAGAAAGGAGCTTTCCAAGTCCATCTAGTGGGCAAGCAGCATAATTGACCACAAGAACTTCTCTACTAGTTCGATTAAGTTTAATGTTTGTTTATTATTGCTAGATATTTAAGTGTTCTAGATTCTGTTAATACTTTATGTAGTTTTCATGACTGTGCAAAGATTCTATTATTATTAAAAGTTATGGCCTGTGGTGAGATTGCTAAATATAAAAATTAATAAACAATACTAATTTTGGAATAAATCCTGCCCCTACTGTTACACCATCCTGTAATGGAATTCCAGAAATGCAGAGAGATGACAAAGTGCAGAAGTCTTCCCAGTAGTCCTTTATTACAGTGTTCTAACACCATGGGGCTGCCACAAATTTCACTTTTTTGCACTTGTGTTAAGAGTAATTCTTGGAACAGTAATTCTGTGGATAATATTTTTTTTTTTTTTTTAAAGCTTAGTCATAACTTTGTCCTTTTAACTTCTGTGAATTTGTCAGAGCAGTAGCATTCTTTTTAAAAGTGTTGAGAGTTCTTCAGTATCAAAACATTAACTTGTGTATCCAGGACAGTACTAAAATCTATTTGATGTTATTTTTCCGAGAAGAAGCTATTTTGATGCATTTTTTAGACTCCTGCTAATAATTTACAGTTAGGAAAAAAAAAAATAGATGTGAAAAGGAGAAAAAAGTAAATATAAACTTTCATTTTTATTGTCATTTTCAGTCTGTACTTTTTTCCACAATGAAAAAGGTTTTTAACATAGATTTTTAATACCCTAATCACAACTGCATGTTTAGATGTAGTAAATGCATGTAACATATAAAGATGGCAGGAAAATTGCTTCTTTTATGCTTTTGCTTATGTCAGTATTTACAATCTTAGTATATACATGGTATATACAAGTGGAAAGAGTGCTGACTGGGACAAGTTACTCATCTTTTATACTTCTAGCATTGTTCGTGTTTATCTGTCTTAGAACAGTTTTATTCCTTCACTTTTAGTCATGATGTCCTGCCAA
The DNA here is from genome assembly GCA_013396835.1 of Psilopogon haemacephalus. Lineage (NCBI taxonomy): Eukaryota > Metazoa > Chordata > Aves > Piciformes > Megalaimidae > Psilopogon > Psilopogon haemacephalus. The sequence continues at coordinate 482,858 of VWZI01008852.1, read as the reverse complement.
TATGTGTTCACCTATTTAATTGACTGGATTTGTGATTAAGGTTTCACTATGAGGATGGGTACAAAATAAGAGCAGTTTTTTCAAGGTTCTTTCATAGAGTTATAGAAAGGTCTGGATTGGAAGGGACCTCCAAAGGTCATCTAGTCCAACCCCCTCTGCAGTCAGCAGGGACATCTTCAACTAGATCAAATTGCCCAGAGCCATGTCAAGCCTCACCTTGAATACCTCCAGGGATGGGGTCCCAGCCACCTCCCTTGGCAACCTGTTTCAATGTTCCACTACCCTCATGGTAAAGGACTTGTTCCTGACATTCAGTTTAGATCTGCTCTTTTGTAGTTTGAAGCCATTGCCCCTTGTCCGATTGCTACAGGCCTTTGTTTCCTCCAAGCACAGTAGCTTTTGATATTGTTGACGTCTTTATGTGTAGCATCAGAAACTTTTAATACCTTTCCCTCAGGTATTATCTGGGTCAGAGGTGAAGTTTCTGTTCTGTATCCAAGATCATAAGTGTCTTGACTTTTTTTTTTTTTTTTTAGTTGTATCTTATTTTTTACTGATGATATCCTTTAAAAGTATTTTCTTCCTGGTAACCTTTTTTTTATGTATGAGTCATCCAAGCTGAAAGAAGAAAGTAACAGACTTCTGTTAGATGAGGGACATAAAGATACAATATTTCTCCTTTGAACTGTTCTCAGTCCATGTATCAGTATGTGCATTTGCCTAGTTATTTCAGAGGAGAATCTAAAAGCCTTTTAGAAAAGAAAGTTAAGCTCATTCCCTGGAGAACTGTAATTATAACTGGTACACTGTATGAGTCAAACAGCCTTCTAAGTTGTTATAATTGTGTAGCGTCATGAAATTTGTCCCCATCTTACTCTCCTCCTTCTGAGTGCTTTTCGTTACAGAGAATAATGTTTTGAACCAATAGCTAAATTATTTGGACACACATCTACTTCTGCTGGTGTTAGACCAAATATTCTATTAGTGTTAAATTGTATACCTCCAGGTGTACAAGGAGAGAGATGTATGGGATTTTAGCTGAAATTTGAACTCCTTCATATGACTGATTAATGTAAAGATTTTGCTGAGTGGGCATTGAAAATGCTTGGGTGAACCTAAGCCAATTTCCTGTAAATTTGTGAGCTCTGTTCTGTGGTCTTTAAAATGTACCACTGCCACCAGACATTTTCGCTAATGTGCTAGAAAACAGAAGTACTGATATTCATCATACTGAAATCTACATGGTTGTAAATTGGGAGAGGTAATTTTATACTCTATAGTAAATAAGGTATGTTTTCCCCCAAAATTTTCAGAAAAACCTTCTTGCTTTCCCATTTCCCATATGTAACTTGCTACATTCATAACTTTTATTGTGTTGGTGAATGGGTAATTTCCTTTTAAATCTTGCCTAATAAATCAAGCAGAGGCAACGATGACACTTTTACAGTACCCCACATTATGTGTGATGTCAAGGCTGGTGGTCTCCAGACCTCAAGAATCTGTGGATACTGGCAGCTCTAGTAGAGATAGTAATGTAGTCCAGTCAATGAGAAGCTTAAATATGGTATCATTTAAGCCAACATTAAAGCATAGCAGGGATGCCTATGGTGGGGGGTTGGAACTGGATGATCTTTGAGGTCGCTTCCAACCTAAACCATTCTATGATTCCAGGGATCATAGTGAGGAAAATGCAGGTCATGTTTAGAAATGTGTTTCTTGGTAGTGCTCAGACTAATTATTTGCAAAATAGAAAGCTGTTGGTGCCCTATTCACTTGGAGTTGTGTCCATAATTCAGGCCTTTGTGAGCTTTGGTTCCTCTGCAGAACATAGCAAAATCTGAGTAGCTCTGTCCATTTTCCCCACTGATTCTACTAATGCCAACAGCTGTGGGATGATTTTCTTCCCTCTGACAGACCAGTTCAAAGACGCAGGGATGATGGTGTGGTTTTATGATACTCAAGACAAGTTAGATAACATCTACTGAAAAATCTCGCTTCTGCTATTTTTGCCTTGAAACCCATCAACTGGAAGTAGGGGAACTGAGCCTTGGTGCTTAGTATGAGATCAGTCTACGTCCTGTATGATCTGTGCAGTCAGCAGATATTATAGACATTGTAACATGTGAGTACACACTATAAGTAGCTGTATTGCTATGCAGCGTGCTTCAAAGGGAATTATAAACTATTCTAGAGTCTCACATCAGCAAGTTTGCGAATTTATCCACTGTAATTTTTTTCAAAAAGAAGTTAAGCAAATCAAATGTTTTCTATGAGATCAAAAAGTTTGTGCATAACATCCAGATGAACAACATGGATACTACATGTTATGTTCTGGTCTTACTGAGTGAAACCACTCAGCTGTTCTCACTGGATTGTCCTGTTAAATTTTGGTCAATGATATTTCTACAAGAAAAACTACTCTTTAGTCTTCAAGTTTTACAGTACTGTGCTCATCAACACTAAAAGCTCAGTGTGAGTCACTGTACTTAAAAGACACTGAGGTGAAGAAGTAAAACAATAACAAGTGGAAATTAAAAGCTGCAGAAGTACACACTGTCTTTTTTCATAGCTCCAGGGGATGATATGGTTATGTAGCTATGAAAAGTTACAGCTTTTCATTCTGTTTTATATGAGACAGTAAAATTGCATCTGCAATTTTAGAACAAGGAGAGGAGCACCTCAACATTTCAGAGACATCATGTTACACCCTCCTTTCATCTCATTAGCTTCTGTAGTTTGTGGAATATATTTTTCTCCTCCTTTTGGGAGAACAGGTGTGGTTCTCAGAACAATAAAAGGGATTTAGGTACCGCAGCTTTAAGCTGCTTTGGAAAGCTTAGCTAGCTCACAATTCAACACTGAGAACTGGGCCATACGTATTCCAGAATTTATCCCAGTGTTCCAACAGACCTGATGCTAGAGCTTTTCACCCACATGACAATAAAAATAAATTCCTTCCACTGTTAACAAAAGGTAAGAGTATTTTTCTGTCTGATAGAAGAGGATCAATGAAAGTGTTCCAGGGAATACAGAGATTTTTGTTGTTGTTGTTGTTGTGTGTTTATACCACTTAAAGTTCTAAAAAAATGGAAATAAATAACCTAACTCTGAAGGACTCTATACCAGCTTTGCTTTGAGACCTGGACTAGTGAAAGCCATGCAACAGAATGTGTTTTGATTTTTTAATTTATTTTTTTAAAATATTTGTTTTTATTTTTTTTTAATATATATTGAGGTACAAAAGGGTCAATATTGTAGTCTTGAGGAAATATTCTAGAGTGTCTTCTAACTAAAAGCTTCTAGAAGGCTCCCAGGAATTCTGATTTGTATTGCTCTTTCCACTGGCCATTGTTCTTTTCTCGTGATATCCAGCTAAGGCAATTTGAACGATCTCCTTCCATTTGCCAGCGGTTGTCATCTCAAAGGTTACCACAGTAGCATCCTGTTGTCAACTTCAACCAAGAGGCCAATGGGTTAATGAGAGTGACTGAAATATATTCAGATCCAGGCAAGTGGTGTATCTAAATCAGGCAGAACTGACAGAACAGTGTAGCAAAGCTCCAGTTGCCACTGCCCGCAGCTGGAACATTTTGATATCCAGAGCTGTCAGTCTCAAATATTTCATGAGCTCTGAGTTCACTTTGGAATGCAGAAAAAGGAAGCAAGAACTGCAGAGCTAAGTTATCTGTACTTTTTTTATATGCAGCTTTAAGATACCAGCCATTTCTGAATATGCATGTGTTTTTATCTAAGCACCATATGGTTTTGCTGACCTATGCAGTGTTGATATTTCTACCCTAATTTGTATGTGTTTTTCTGTGCGGTGCCTGTTTTAGTCGTAGGAAAATGGCTAGAGTGCTGCTGAGTCAGTGCAGCTGGGATAATGAGTTGACCTACTTTTTCTGTCTCATTGGGAGATCCATTCATTTTTGGAAGAAAAAATTAATTGCTATAGATGATCCTTTCCACAGGAAAGTCTATGTGGGAAATCTCTTCACTTATCACTACCTTTTCTTTCCCTTTACACAATATTTTTTTCCCTAAACCCAGCCATAAAGCAGCCTACAGCGAGAATGCTATGAACAGTACTAACTGAGAAAAACACTAGACTTGATGCGTAACAACTGTGCAGCCCAAGGTCATAAAGCAAGTACTCAAAGAACCAAAACAGGGGCTGCAGCAAGTTATGTTTGGTCAATTTTGCATTGGAATGGTGGAGAAGTGAAAAGTCCTAATATATTAAGGCTGTGCTATCATCTTTTAATGTAAGCTATTAACTTTTAAAATGGGCTGCAATCTTGTGCCTCATAGGGAGAAATAATCTTTCTTGTTTCACTGAGCTTTTCTCTTTGACATACAATGTTTTGGTTAGAGCATCCCTCAGTGTTTTTTCTTTTTGTTGCTTAAGCTATAACTGAAGTATACCTCCCCACCTACCATAGAGATGTTGTGATGTATGAAAATGTAGGAGACTTCCTGAGGGAGCAGAATAAGGATTAGTAGGGACAGACTCAGTAAGATGAGAACAGTGTAGTAAAGAAACTGTAATTCTACTTCTATGAGATTCAAAAGGGATAGCAAGAAGGAAGGACATGTGTCTGTGAACATAGTTATGGGGTGGCAGGCGGGCTGCCATAGGCATGTGAACAGCTCGTGAGCCAGGAATGTTCTTCCTCCTCAGTTCTTTCACTGTAGCTGTAGTCTTTGTGAGATGCCAAGGAGGGAACTGCTGAAGATGTGGTGGGTAGTGTTTCAGTCCTGTTTCTCACTGGACTTGCTGCATGTCTTGCACATGAGCTATCAGTAAGTGCCTGGAGAAATGCCCTGTTTGACAAGGTAGGCAGTTGCTGCTGATAGCATGGAAAATCAGTGGATGGTTTCTCATTAGCTCATAATTAACTCTCATAAGAAGGACATGGAACTGTTGGAGAGTCCAGAGGAGGCCACGAAGATGCTTAGAGAGCTCAGGTAGCTCTGCTATGAGGACAGGCTATGAGAGTTGGGGCTCTGCAGCCTGGAGAAGAGAAGGCTTTGGGGAGACCTTCCAGTATCTGATGGCACCCTCCAGGAGGGCTGGGGAGGGACTATTCACAAGGTCTTGTAATGACAGGATGAGGAGTAATGGGTTTAAATTGGCAGAGGGGAGATTTGAACTGGGTGTTAGGAGGAAGTTCTTTACAGTGAGGGTGGTAAGACAGTGGCATTGGTTGTCTAGGCACATTGTGGATGCTTCCTGTCTAGAGGTGTTCAAGGCCAGGTTGGATGAGGCCTTGAGCGACCTGTTCTAGTGGGAGGTGTCTCTGCCTATGGCACAGGGGGGTTGGAACTAGATGATGTTTGAGGTCCCTTCCAACCTAAACAATTCTATAATTCTATGATAGCTGAGAATGTGTACCATCTTTTATAAAACAAGAGCTTTGGTAATTTTGGCTAATATTTTGTTTAAAGTTGCTGTAAGAACGTTCCCTGTAGTTCCTGAGCTAGCTCTGGTGGGTCATTCTAGCATCAAAACCCAATTTCATTTACTGGGCTTTATCTGTGCAAGAGCTGAATGGTTTGACTTATTGTTATCCAGAGTAGGTGGAAAGCAGACAGCATTATTGTAAATAGATTGGTATCAGGTTATAATATTGCCAGGATCTGAAAACATTCCAGTAAATCCTTCAGTACAATCACCCTGAAAATAAGAATCACCACAGTGATGTGCAGAAAGCTGTTAGGCCTGCTTTTATTTGCAGTGTAAACCTTGCTGGTCAAGGGCTTCCTACCTGAGTATCAGGCAACAGGCTCAATTCCTACTCTAATGAATATCAGTTGCTACTCTTTCTCTGTAGCAGAACAGGACACAAATGTAATAAAATCTCTGAAACCTGCACAGATCTTCTGAGAAGTCATTGAATGAAAGGACAGGCTTGTAAGATGAAATACATTATGGAAGATATTTAGTGGAGTTTCAAGGGCATCAATGAGTTCTCCATGATTACCACTCCAGTCCTCCTGAAATAAAAAAAAAAATCAGGTTTAAGTGAAGTCTGCTTAGCTTTCTAGTCACCTTTGAAGTAAATTGATGGTCAGACTCTGCCATGTGTGCGAATCCTGTTTATTTTAGGCAGAAAGTTTCTACCTGTTGGCCAGAAATTGCAAATTAATCATGACCTAGGTGGATTCCTTTTTGCATTAAATAAAATAAAATGTTCCCTTATGCTAACTTTTCTTTATACCTCTCAAAATAGTAAATATGAGTATTTGTAATTTATTTGATAAGAGGATGTCTCTTCCAGCCTGGCTGACTCTGATTCCTGATAAAACTTGTGCTTTAGATCCCTTGATCACTTTCATTCTCCTTGGATACACTTCAGCACCTCAATATCTTTCTTGTAGTGAGGGGTCCCAAAGTGAACCCAGTAGTTAAGGTGTAGCCTCAAAAGGGTTGAGTACAGGGAGACAAGCTCTTCCCCTTTTTCCTGCTGGCCACACTATTGCTGATACAAGCCAGTATGTTATTGATCTTTTCTGCCACCTGGACACACTGCTGGCTCACTGATCAATAGCCCCAGGTTCTTTTCTACTGGGCAGCTTTCCAGCCATGATTTTACCACGTTGAGAGATGTTACGTGACTGAGTGTAGTTGAATCAGCAAAGTGAGTCATTTACTTTAGTGGTAGAACAGAGCACTGATGTTCAGCACTTATTGGTGATGTTGATAGATTTGGGGATGTCTACACTTGGTGCACTCTTATATTTATTCCTAACCCTGAGGTACCTGCCAGGCCTACATAGCAAAATCCAGTGTCATGCAGAGATAATGGCTTTGATCCTAGAAGTGGTATACTGTGTCCAATATACCCATTATACTACCCCCAGGGCAGTGCCATCTTGATAGAGTTATGTTTCCAGCTATGGAATGAGGTTTATGTTAGAGTTAGGTGAGATAGCATAGCATGGTGCATCCTTGCACAGTGCTGAAATATCCTTAACATGCAGTCTTGGCTGACTGTGTAGTTAGATCCCTGCATCTTGAGTACGCAGATCAGCCAAGGGAGCAAGCTTGTAAACTGGCATGAAATTCAGCATTGTAGGGAGATAACATCAAAATTAAGGGAAAAAAAAACCCAAAACACCAAAAATCACTAAAGCAGAGTAGTTTATGTAGAAATGCGGCCATGCAAACTGGATGGCAGCCATTTCACTGCTTAAGTCACCCTGGTACCCTGTTTTTCTAGAGTTCATAAACCACTATGAATTATTGATGCCAGCTGCCTGTGTGGAGCATATTTATAGTGTTTGCTGTGTAACAGTATCTTTCCTATATAGCTACTCAATTCTCATTGCTACAGGCAGAGCCCTGTGTTCCTGCCAGATTACCAGAACGCAGCATCTGCTCCTCTCCCGCCAGCAGAGTCTGGCATTAAAAACAACACGTCTGGCATAGGAAGATCAGTGCAGATTTTCTTCCCTGTGTGGAACAGGCTTACCTGCTGGTTTGGAGACTCCTAGGCCATGTTCTCTCATTTTGGGATCTGCAAGGATGAAAGTAAAGAGGCTGCTATTCAACCATTCCTCTAGCAGATGTAATTTCATGTTTTTTTAGCAACTTCTAATGCATCTCTTAAACTATTTAAATTTTTGCTTGTGTACAGTGGTCCCAGGACAACTTGGGTACAGAGTGCTGAGATTTGCAAACTACACTTCCTGGCTCATGCCATGATCTCTGTAGTGTTAAGTAAGTCTTTCTGCTAAAGAGTTTCTTTGTGTGTGTAAAAAGCCACAGCCTTCTCTGTTCCTGTTACTGATTTGATTTGCCTCTTTTCTCTGCATGTTCTGATTGTCCTGTCTATAGTAGGTAAGGAGCAGATACTTGTTTCTTTATCTCTATGGGCCATTTAACTGATGCTACAATTCAGTGTTCAATATTTAAGTCATAGTGATGGCTTATGTAGCAAAACAATAAAGCATTCATAATTCTTCTCCCTCGCAGGAGAGATAACGACCATACAACTTGCCATAAATTGTCAGCTAACTCTAGATGTACCTGAAGTTCCTCATTTGTTTTGCTCTTCCACAGTCCAGTCACTGTTTTCAATCTCCTCTGAGACTTCTGCCTGCAGTTTCTCTCTAAATCAGGCATTCTTTTTCAGTGCAGTTCTAAGAATCTGTGCTTTTAAAAAATTCTGAACAGTGTTACAGAAGTACTGATATCAGCTTTTGAACACTGCTCCATTTAGAAGATTTAAATAACTTTTAAGTGGACCATCTTCCCTTGCTAGGTTTGGACAAACTATGATGAGGAAGCAAACCAATTGTTATTCATATCACTGAACATATTTCCAATTTAAATAGATACCCATAACAAGTAATTGTTGTATGTGTATTTTAGAATTTAACTTTTAAAATAATTTTTTAAATGGGGGTATTTTTCCAGAGAAAAACTTGATCTTGTAAGCCTGGGCCTGCAAAGCTGTACTTGGAAAAGTATTGGAAAAGTTTTTGGAAAACACTTAATATTTTTGACTATTGCTCAAAAATTTGATCCTGGTGGACTACCATGATAGTAGGAAAGTGTGCATGCATCAAGTACATACAAGAAAAGACAAGCAGAAACATGGAATGTACATTTTGAGGTTTATGAATGGTTCTGAAAGTGTTAATGAACTCTGTGGACATCTCTGAAAAGAATCTGACATTTCCAAAACATTGGCAGAATTCCACATATGGAGAAAATTCTGAAACTGAGCCAGGTGGAAGGGTATTCTAATCCTATCTGGAATTAGTCTATAGGACGGACATATACGAGGAAAAGAAAGACCGTTTTGGATAGTGAATACTCATGATGGCCTCTCAATGACTTCAGTTAAATTCAGTTATGCTTTCTAAAATGAATTTTTAATGGATTTGTGGTGATTCCCCACCCACCTTATGCTGTCAGAGATCTATTTACATGATTTCAAGTCAGAACAAGGTAAAATTCTCCTGCTTGTATACATTGGCAAAAGAAATTATTTTCTTGTTTAGATTTTGAACCTTATCTTTATTTCAATGATATCTTTCTTCCTCTTAGCAAGCTGTTTTTTTTTTTTTTGCAATGATAGTTTATATTTGGATGAATTTGTATTTTCAAGAGCAACTGCAATGCAGTGTATTTAAATGCACTGCAAAGCATGCTTGGCATAATTGCAAAGAAAACAGTAAAATTGCAAGATATTTCATTTGGTATTAACCAGAATACTGACAATACAGCCACAGAAAAGTGCAACTTAGGTGCTCAGATGGTAGAAATGTATCATTATACACAATTAAAAATTTTCAGTAATATTATATGCAACATTTAGTAAATATCTAGAGACTCTTCATATTAGTAGTAGTCTCCAGATGCCATAAAAGTGCATTTCCTTATATATTTTTTTACTTAGAGCAGTGTTAATTGGAACATTAGACTTCCACCCGATAGATTTACCTGACATTATTAAGAGTAACACACAAGACTATGGAAACAGAAAGTTTAAGTTTGTTTGTAGCATATCTACAGTGCATTGTCAGGAATACAGAAATTATTTAATGGATAAAGACCATCAATTACATTTTCGAAGACCCATGCTATATGATAATGGTTTCCCCAAAGCACAGAAAGCTGTGGAAATCTAATTAATAATGGATGTGATTAAACAATTTACAATTGATCATACAGGACAAAATTTTAAGGCCTTTTTTACTTTATTACAAGTTCCTAGTTTAAATTTTTCTTTGCATAGAGTAACACTCAATTGTGTTCATAACTGATCTGTGTAGCCATCTGATTCTTTGACTGTTGCCTTGACCTCTTTTGCCTCTTGTTCTTTTTGTTCATTGCTATACCCACTGGATATGTCACTTCAAATTAGCTTGTAACTTCCTAAGGGTTGGTAGCACATCAGAGTTTATATTTGGAGTTTCTAGCATCATTCAGTAGAAGCTAAACGCAAAGCATGAAAGAGGCCATATATGCGCTCTGTGAAATGAGGCAGAATTTGACCAGAAAACACTTGGAACTGAATAGGAAGGCATGACAAGGGAGAGAATCCAAAGAAATATTATGTTCATTAACAAAATGTAATTGTTCCATCCAATGTGTGTGAAAATGTAATTTATGCACATTTCCCTGTATCAAAAAAGCAACAGGACAACTGATGCATGTGCTGCAAAAGCTGATATAATCTGATCCCTGGAAGGAAAATTTCAAAGCAATAATTAAAACTTTATTTTAAGGCTTTTTCAGCAACTTTGTTTTTGATATAAATGTGTATCTACTTTCACTGGAAGCTGAGAAGTCTTATTTTGAGATCATTGCTTGCATTACATAGAAGAGTTGCAGATTGAGAGTCTCTTTTGCCAGTTCTTTCATTGCAGGCCCACTGGTCAATATGTGGCAAATTACAGTTGGTCATCTTTGAGAGGGGAGAACCTTACTTGAATGCCTATATGCAGGAAGTGTTGTTTGCCAGGATTCTGGTCTCTTGAAGAGAATGGGAACAAAACCCAGCAAATTTGCAGATTCTAAACATAATTTTAGCTCTTCCAAATGTGTTTCAGTGTAATGTTCCGCCTTTCAGCAGAAAATCAATATTACAGAGAAATGCTGAATTTCAGTTGCAATTAGAAATCCCTTAGTTATCATTATCAGTGTGAGTCCTGATGCTGGCTGGAATGGCTCATGTTAACATAGCTGATGGTGACTGGTGTGTGTTGGGTGATGCTCATATAAGCAGCTCTGCCCCCTGAAGGTGACATTCTGTGAAGGTAATGATCAGTCTAGACAATAAACAATTATTGCTATAGGCTGGAATGAATTTTCTTCCTCTGCATACACAGCAGCTACTGGAAGACAGCTTATGAGTAAAGCTCTGTCTCCTAGTGTCTTGGTGCATCGTTGCTCTTTCTTTTTCAAGGTGTTATTATAACTAAACTCTACTTTTAGTTGTTTTGAGGAGAGATCTTGTCTTGAAGTGATTGGTGTTTTTCAAATATGGCATATTTAAGGGTGATTACCACATTTGTGCTCCTCTTGCTAGTGAGGAATTTAATCAAAATCAGCAAGTGTTTAGCATTCCACTGTTTCATAAACTGTTGGCAGCAATTCAGAGGTCTTCTAGTGCAACTGGGAAAATTGAGGGTGTTCAAGGACTAAGAAAAGAGTAGGGATAACTCAGCTAGCAGTCCCCTTGAAAGTATAGGGAAAATGCAGAGGAAAAAGCCACGCACAGATAGAGGGTTATGTACAATTCTGTGCTGAATTATATTCCAAAATATATGGCTGCTGCTTGTCATTTGATGTGACCACAGCTGCATCTAGATATTTAAAATTCTGATATTATTTTTAACTAGGTAGAGCAATCTTTAAGCTGGGTAAGTATGTAAACAGATTGAATGTACCAGTTCTATTTTACAAAGAAAATTGTTTTGTAGCCTTTTTTCCTGTTTGTTTTAGATGAAGCTTACTTTATAGAATTACTGTGGTTAGTTCATTAAAGATGCTAATATGACCATAAAATTTTTAATATAAACTTTATAGCAAAGGGATATGAAATCTAATTTGTATTTTTCTTCTGGATGCTTAGTTTAATTACACAGTGTTACAGTAGGTGGTTTCACTTCACAGTTTTCTGCTTTGTTAGTCTGTTGGAGCACTCTGGTAATTTTTATTTTGCCTTTTCACTGTAGCAAGTATATGTTCACCCAATTCTTTAAAAAAAAAAAAAAAAAGTAATTTTTGAGCTGAAGCCAATATCTAGCAGAGAGAGATCATTTACTCAACTATTGTGCTTATACCAGCCACAATGTAAGTGCCTTTCAAAGCAGGAGCATCCAAATTACTTAGAGAATCTCTTGGCATCTTATGTGACTCCTTCTGCTGGGTGACAGGAGAAAGTACCTAAGCATCCCTATCTCCACTGCTGCAGCCTCCCTTGTGTATACTAGGGTGGTATTTTATGTATAATTTTTAAAAGGCTTGTCCTTTCTGGGTCATGTGAAGACCCAGAAGAAATATTTTGGGATGTTTTTCAATTCTGTGATCACCTTGTCACTGGTCTCTCTGCTATCAGCACTTGTGATGTTTTGTTGGAAAGAGCAGCAGTGCTTCTTTTTGCTCATAGTATGTGCTCATATCCCTGACTTGAGATAATTGAAGGGTAATCCCCTTCCATGCTTCCACCTTTCAGTAGATCCACTCTCATTTATGTGTCTGTCCTGGTACAATCATAGTCCTGCAATACAATACCGCAACTCTCTTTAGGAGTGCTGTTAGCTTGACCTGTATTTTCTTTTCTGTTGCCCATTTGGGTTCTACAACTCTGCTTGCTTTTTAAGTATGCACATATGTATGTTCTTCCTTGTAATTTATATCACTGTTTCTGCCTAGAATGGTGTGCAATTCTTGGTTATCAGGACTACATTTTTCTTCTTCATGTCAAGTATTCCCCTGCAATCTCTCAATTTGATGCTGAGAGCTTTATTCTTGGTATTCCGGTGTACTTAAGATGCTCAATTTATTATTAAAGTAGTTAAACTCTTAAATTTTAACCACATGCTTATCACAATTCAGGATGGATGGTACCTTTAGCATTGTCTTGAATGGGAGGGTGCAAACCTGAATATGAAGGAAATGTATGAATTTCCTTAACTCTTCAGTGAATATTTAGCACATATTCATAACATGTATATGGTTAAATATTTTCCTGAGTTGAGATGTTTTATTTTGATTTTACTTTTATCCAACAAGAAACATGTTTCTTAGTCTTCTAAGTACCTGCAGTAACTGACGAGGAAAAGATACAGTACTTTTACAGATAATTAGGAGATGGTGTAGCAGAAGTTCACTTCTCTATTTTCTCATTAGTCAGGCATCTTTTCACCATTTTCAGCTTTCATAGGAAGATTTTTCTGATCATATACAAGTGTAACCTATACTTTTACACAGAATTGCTAGCTGAGCTTTAGTTATAGCATTGTATTATTGTTGGATGCTATTCCTGAACTGCTTTTGCTGAAGTCTGTGTATGTATCTGTCTCCTTCAGTGAAGAAAGTGTTTGAAATTGAGGGACCAAACCTGTAAAGCTAACGTTTAAAGTGTGATTTTTAAAGTATTTTTTGACCATTATATTATCTACAATGTATATAGACAATTATTGCTAACCTCTTGTGTTTAAAAAAAAATCTGCTTCACTGCCCTTAAAATATTTGTTTATAGCTGCAGAAAAATAAAAATAAGTGGGTGCTATTGTGATAGAATTCATGAAAAATAGAAGTTGCAGAATCCTCTCAAAATATTTCTGCTTGATTTGCTTTGAAAAGCTTGCTTGTCTGAGTAGAATGACTGAAAAATGGTATTGTACAGAAAAAAAAGGTCCTGTTCTGAATGCCTAAAATTTTTGAAGTTATTTTTGAATAGATTGATTCATATTCAGATTAGCTTCCTGCCAGATGGAGGGAATTTACAGTAAATCAGTTTTTGGCAGGAGAAAAATAAAAAATGAACATCTGCTTATTTATAAAAGTTGTCCTATTCTTCCTCTGTATTCGTGAGGCACATATTACCTACCCAAAGAAAGTTCTATTAGGAATAAAGCATGGACTCTTAAAGCTTACAAGGGTGAGGAGGTATTTGTGTTTACAAAGAGGCTGACAACAAAACATGTTTATGTAGTGTCAGCAGCATCTTTGCATAAACAGCTATTGATGTTCAGTGTCTAGGTATCCATTCGATTTCTGCTCCAGCAGTGGAACTTGGTGCAGGGAAAGCTGCACAACTGCCAGAAGTTATTTTAGGCTGTGATCTTGCAGACATATCTATGTAGGCAAAATCATCAAAGTGAAACATTTCACATTCACAAAGAAGGAAGGCTCATGAGTATGCAAAATCCTAACGGCTTCTTTGTGACCCATAAATATCAAATTGTTCTGTGGTCTGTTCATAAGTTGGTACATTGCTTTAGGAATGGGGTATTGGAGTGCTTAGGTATCAGATCAATGTATTTGGGTGGTACTTTGTAATGACCTTACAGAATTGCAGAATGATAGGGGTCAAAAGGGACCTCCTGTTTAAAGCAGGTTCACTTAAATCACGTTGCACAGGAATGTGTTCAGATGAGTTTTGAAAGTCTCCAGAGAACAACACTGAACAACCTGTCTGAATAACCTGTTTCAGTGCTCTGTCACTCCCTCAGGAGAGAAGTTTTTCCTTATATTTATGTGGAATTCTTCCTTTCTACTTTGTGCTCATTGCCTTTTGTCCCATCATTGGGCATCACTGAAAAAAGTCCTGCTTAATCCTCTTTACTCCTGCCAGTAACACCTTAATATGGTAGCTATGCCTGAGGTTTTAATCAGCAGCTTGTTTATACTATTGACTCTTTAATGTCCATGACCAGGGAAAGCTCAGGCACTGACAGTGTCATCAGTGTCCAAAGTATTGGCTTAAAACTGCTGAAGTCAGAGGTTAGATAACCAAAGCAAAAATTAACAGCAAGCTTCTGGTATGAATGGCTTAAGCCAACAGTGCTTCAGTAACTGCAATTCAAGATCAGCAGTGGCCAAAAGCCACAGCCATTGAGAAGGCAGTCACTGGCACTTAAACTAAAAGAAGATATGTCCAAATGGTCTGTTAGAAGTTCTTTTTTTAATAAATGTCTTTACAGTGGCAAGAGCAAATGAAGAAATTCTATAGCTAAATTTACAATCTTCTTGCCATCTAGCTACTCTTTCAAACTTTATTTGCTTTTTTTCCAGGCTTTCACTCTTACTTGAAAGGGAAAGAGTGAGTAAAACCAAATGATTTTCAGGCATGATGAAAATGGAACAAAGCAAACTGCTTTTTCATGAGCTTTGACAAAAGGTTTTATTTTTGAATGGCCAATGAACCAAGTTGCTGGGGATTGATTGGCAAACACTAGGAAGAATCCTTTGTTATTTATTATTGACATATGGGTTGGCTAGACTCTGATGAACCTCTGCAATTTTGTTCTCAGCATCTGTAATAGCATTTTATTAAATGTTCTATAAGATAAGTGAGGGAGTACTTTGAACCCTGAACTTTTGCTGTATATTTACTTACTCTCTGAATAGTCCTGGAGAAAAATTGACCATGGGAGACTGCAGAAAGCTTCTTGCATATTTGAGTAAATCCTCTTTGAAGAATGTCTGAAAACATGTAAAGGTAGTCGATAGGCAACCATGTTTATTTTGTTTGTCAGAGAGGAGAACTTGAAGGAGTTTCTGGTATTAGGTTAGGAAAGAAAATTGGAACTGAAACTGTTCAAAATACAGTTAAAAATGTGGTGGTTTTTTTTTTTTTTTTTTTAGTACATATTTAAAATGAAAAATCAATGTTTCATTTTGAAACGGCCTATCTCAGTGTTCAGTAGGAATGGTTTAGCTAAAGGCAAACCCACTCAATATTCCCTTTGAGTTTTCTTTGTTTTCTTTCAAGGAGTAACTATCCCAAACAATAAAATTCAGTGAACTTACAAAAGCTGAGGGGGAAAAAATAATCTTTGTTCCTTATTTATTTAACAATATTGGAAAACCTTTAGGTAAAAAATGACACCTTTTTTTGTTCCCTTCAATTTTTTCTTATCCCTAGATGTTAATTGAAAGTATAAGCATACAATAAATAGATGTATAAGTAGGTAGAATATTTTTCAACAATTTTATTTTCTTTCTTAATTTGTCTTAAGAATAGGAAAGCTTTCACCATGCATTTTGTCACAATTTGTATTTAAAATAGGAATAAAATCAGTTCACTCTTAGGAGCCATAGAAAGTTATCAAGTGGCAATAATAATAACAGCAAACCAATATTTTGTCCTATCACAGGCCCGAAGTATTATTTATTAACATAAATTGATTAAGCTCAGTAACAAGAGCACCGTGAACAGTGGAAAACACAGCCATAAATATTCATGTGAATGTTAAGTGAACCAATTTCAGGTGTCCGTGTTCCTTCATGAGTTCTCTTGCTCAGACTGGGCTTTTGTCAGAGTAAACACAGGAATAAAAATGTTACAGCTAAATGTTTTAGTAGTTATGGAAAACTTATTTGCTTCCCACCAAAAATTTCTGCAGGAATCTGCTTAGACCCATGTGTATCTAATCACGTAATAGTCGCCTGCTTGGGAAAGTTGATGTCTAATTTGAAAGAATCCACACACCACCACCTGTGGTAAATGATCTCATAAGAGAATATAAAGGACAGATGCCAGAAACCAAATGATCTGTAAGGTCTGATGTCATCTGAGTCACTTTGAACAGGGACTTGCTTTTCTTTGTGTTGTTCTTTTCAGTGTGTCTTCAGGGTAGTAGCAGCAGGGAGACATAATCAAAAGAAAAGTGTCACTACCAGGTGTAACAGAGACATGGTATTACAACAGAAAACAGTTCCTTTAATTGAGAGAAACTTTCTACTGGTCTTAACTTTTTCATGGTTGTGAAAGTTTTCTGTAACTGTAAATCTTCATTAAGCTTTCTACATTATGGTGAACTACTTAAGCTTTATCTCCACAATGGTTCTATTTTCAACAGGTACAATACAAGTGGGAAAATCACAAAATGAAGCAATTGTGAACCATTCAAGTGACCTTGCTAAGGAAGAAAACATAAATAAAATTATTATATTTGAATTCCATTCTGATAAAGAAATATATTTCAGTGTAAGAAAACTTTGGTAGAAAGTCAATCATTAGCTTGTTTCCCTATTCTTTCCCCAAGAACAGAGTATATGATCTTTGAAGGGTTCTTTAATTTCATGTCTTAATTTTTGTTTAAACCACTGCTATTCCCTCCACTGTTAACAGCCTTACAAACTTTGAATACAGAGTCATTATTGGGATTATTTTACAGAAAAAAATATTGTCTGGATTTAAGGCAGATTTTGTGGTGTCTGTACTTCTCCCTGATTAAAGCGTGGAGAAGGTAGGTACAAAAATAAAAGAGAAAAAAGAATGCCTTAGCTGATCAAAAAGCTGTCCTGTGAACACCAAGGCATAGATATAGTTGTTACACATCTAATTAGAGGAGCAATTTGGCTCCTTCAGTGCCTAGGTTTTTAGTGGCTCACTGGGTATTTTCTGCTGGAGGGAGATGGTGAAACAGTGATGTCCTCTTTCTTTTGAGCCTCTCATATTGAAGGTTTTTATGTCACTTTTTGACATGTAGAAATATTCTTCAACAAAATGTAGCATTCAGAAATACAAGAAAGCATCATACCCTGGACAATCTAAGCCCACATTAGAAAACTTCTAATTATTGCAACAACTTAAGCTGATTTTACATCTTTGTATAGGCAAGCTCTTCATGTCCAACAGTGGCTTTATATAGCTGGGAAGGAAGGAGTTATACAGCACTAGCAAAGGAACACCAAGCCTTCAGGAACAACTTCAAGTCAGATATTTTAAACAACTATCTGTACTATTATTTTGCGTTCTTCAGCACTTGAACTCGAGAGACAGAAATCACCATTAATGTCTTGCTTTAGAAAGATATTGAGGCATCGTCATCTGAGCCTCACAGTATATTTACAGCACAGCAGTAAGCACAGACATCAATCTTCCAACTGTGGTGTGACTTCAAAGGTCCTCAAGAGAACCCTGTAAAATCTGAAAGGACAGTTGGTATCGCTTTTCCAGAATCTCCTATGTGTACACCATTAGGATGGCAAATTCATAAGTCTCTTTGAAAGAGAGTCTGCTGTGGGAGTGAAACTGCTTTTTCGCTTGGTGAAAAAGACCTTTCCCACAGTTCCATTACTTGCTTTGAAGATAAATCTGGTGGAAGAGGTTGATTTATGCCCTGCCTCTATCAGATATGCAAAGAGCTTGTGCATCTTCCCTCTGAATGTTTTGAGCAACAGACAGTGTTTTCTTTATTATTGCAATGTTACATGAGTATTGCAAAACACGTTGCCAGTAATAAAATCTTAAAAGCTTGCCAAAATCATTAGGTTCTATACACTTTTTTATTAGACTGAAGAAGTGCTGCATGTTCATCACCAGCTGTTTTTCCAAATGTAGTAATGCACTATAGAGGCAGAGTGCTGAATCCAGTAAGCATGTTGAAAACATAACATTGCTTGTCTTGTAAAGAATCACAGATTGGAATAAACATTTTCCATTGAATTATAGGTTCTAGCCTCTATTACTTTAAGAATATTTTGTGGTAATTTATGGAGTTATTCATAGGCAAATAACCTTATACATAATTACTTTACATTTGATAATGAACAGGAGAAGCAAAGCCAATATGGTCCAAGTCCTGCATGCATATAAGCCAGCTGGTAAATATACATTACTCTTGGAATAGCTGCTTCCCCATGAGTTTGGGAACAGTTTATCTGTAATGTCACCTCCAGAATTAGAAAGTCTTTCCTCTGGATGACTAGTGTGCAATCCTGCAAGAACGTGCATCTCTGGGGACCAGTACTTTCAGATATGACAGCACAGTGATGGCAGCACAGTTCCTGTGTCACTAGGTAGAGATATGAACAGCAACATTTCTACTCTACTGCTAATCCATCCAGGCTTTATACAATCAGTAACTGATGAAGTGGCTCTGCTCATTTCCTGTCTTGCTTACTGGAGGAAAATTGAAGTGCAAGTTTTCACTTATATATGTGCTGGTAAAGATGATACTAGTCACAATGGTTGGGGTGGAAAAGAGGTGCTTTCCAGTAATAGCAGGAAGGAGTTCCTGTGAAGCTATCCTCTGAGACCTTTTATTTGATTACTCCATTTCTAGCTGGAGCTTGTTTTTTTCTGAAAGTGTGGCATCTGAATCTCACAAAAATACATCTGGTTTCCTATGCTTTTTCACTGGCCTTTACTCTGAAGTTTTTCCAGGTCCAGTAGTGTTGTTCTTGCTAGTGAGGTAGAATTCTTAAACATAAAAGCAGATTCCTATATAGGGAAGAAGTATCTGGAAATTATGATACCAATGTAGTAGTATCTTCACAATCTGCAGAAGTTGTTTAAGTGATAGGTTGACTGAATTAAGTGCATGGATAGTGCTCTATGTCTCTTATTTTTGGACTTGTCAGCCACTTTCACTTTCCTTTTACATTTTTCTTCCTTTTTGTGATCTTTCTATTTTTCTGATAGCATCTGTGCTTTCCTGTGGAGTTTACACTTTGGCTGAATTCTGCATGGTAGTGAAGTAACTAAGGGCAATGTATTTTTTAGATTATCTGAGCTAAAAGCTGATAAAACTAAAATGTGTGCGGGCAACATATCTTTTTATTACTGAAACGCTGTTTAAAATTGGCTGTTGGCAAAATCAAAGAAACTTCACTGGTAGTCCTTTATCATTGAAACGTTTAAAAAACCCAACCCAGTAAAATGACAAAAACCCAATTCCCCCAAACATCACAATCAAGGCAACTTCAGGAACACTTCAAATAGCTGATGGATTATCTTGCCAGTTGTTTGGACAGCATGAAGTCGTAGAGTAGAGAAGCTTTCTGTCTTGCCAGAACTCTTTCTAGGTACTTTTTGTTTGTCTAATGCTGTAATCTGTGCATGTGTGTACTGATGTTTGAATCTAAAGTCAGCTGATATTGGCTGTAGAGTAGCTTCAAAGAATGTGGTTTCTCAACTGTTTTTAATCTGACTTTGCTGCTGTGTTGCCTGTTTGCTTTTGTATGGCATCTATGTGTGCTATAGTTGTCAACTTTCGTTGTCTTAGTAGTGATTTCAAATTATTACTAAAAAGCTTCTTCATTGTCTTAACCTGGACAGTAGTCAGCATCTACAATAGCAGTCTATTCATAATAATTTGTTCCATTAAGTCAATTTATTACTATTTCACTAAGTATTACAGTGTTGTTAGGATAATAATTAATACTGTTTTCTAGTTTCCCATCTTGCCCTTTCACAGAAATAGTATCATCAAGAAAAAATAATAAAAGATTCAGACCACTTTAGAGAAGAATAAGAAGTAAACTGAAATGTTTGGAGAGCTCTCAGTGGTGATTTCTGAGCTGTGAAATAGAACTGCCTATTACAAGCCATGTAGTTCCTAGTAGTGCTAGAATTACCATATTGATATTCAGTGCACTGCCAGACTCAAGGAAGGCAACATACATACAAAATGGGGCTGATGCATTTCTGCTTTTATGCCAGAATTTTGCCACTGATCTAGTGGAATTCTTCTGAACCAGATTTAGTAGCAGTTTGACCAGAATCAAGCCCTGAGTTGTTACGATGACTCTTGTCCATTGCGAAAAAGTAGCTTTGGATCTCTCCTGCTGTTTTAAAGGTTTTTGAAAGGCATCGATAAAATTCCTGTTTATATACATGAAGGAGCCAAAACCCTCTCAAATGAATATCTCACTTTTGATGTCAGTAGGAGCCCAGTGCTGCTTGCCAGCACTTTTGGAAACCATTCATGTGATGAATGTGGGTAGCTGCAGTGAGTTATCTGATATGTACCATAGTACCTATTTAATAATTTAATTTTTATGAGACCAAGTGATCTTACTATTTTTTTTTCATTCATATTCATTGCTGGACTGGGGAAGAAAGAAAAAAAAAAACCAAACAAAAAAAACCAAACAAACCAAAAAACAGCCCAACCTGTGTGTTGTGCCTGACAAGACCAACCTCCAAGTGGGAAAAATTGATGGAAATTTTCCAGTAAAAAAAAATAAAAAAATCCTAATAGACAAAATATCTTTGCTCTTTTGCCTTCCCTACAAGAACTCATAGAAGTGACTGATGTGTGTCACTTATGAATAACAAATGTCATTCTCAGATATATAAACTATGTTGTGGCACTGCTTAGGAGTTGAAGAAGGCAGCATGTTATATCTGTGCACTATGACATCTTTTCTGGTTCTCAAGCCTCTTTCACATGCAAAGGAGTCATTACCCTTACAGGAAAGATTAATAGGTGGGGAGTTTGCAGAGAAGATGCTGCTGTAAACCTGCTTGGAATCCCACTTGCAGGATTGGAGCCATGTTTTACAGTAAATGTTACTGCCTTTGTGCTTTTTTTTTTTCTTTAATTTTCTTCTTTTCTTGTTTGAAAGTCAATACTGAAGAGTCATAAAATGGATAAAGTGTTACAGGACAAGTGTCTTATCAAACAGTGAGTAATGCACTCAGCTTGACAGAATATCTCTAATGGCACTGCTTATGTTTTTAAAATACATTTTTGAAACATTATAGCAATAAACATAAAACATCTTCTTCACCTCGAAGAGAAAGGCTACACCGCTGCAATACTGTTTTTGTGACATAAGCCATATTTCTCCACTTAGATTTATAAGTGTGAAGAAAATTGCTCTTCTAAAAATCCGGTAATACAGACAAATTATTACTGTAGCAAAAGGTGTTATTAATCCATTACTTCATCTCTAGTTGCATAGACTCTGTTTATTATCAGTACAAGGGACATGACCTTAGCTTTCTCTAAGCAATCCTGGAAGCAGCTGTTCTATGACAAGAAGTTAATTGCTTATTTTTTTCTTATTTTTAGGGGATGCTTTGAGGTCTTGATGTATTTTTAGATGGGATCCACTTAGCATACTCAAGTAATGCTGCATGTTAATACAGCTCTCTGTATTGTTTCTTCTAAATTATCTTTGTGCATTCAAAAGCAACAAACAAAACCAAATGAGGAAATCATTGTGGAGGCCCAGTGAAAATTTTAGGCAGCACTTGCAGAAATTAAACTTTCAGATTTTATGAATTAATTTACCTTGTGTTGCACTGAATCAACAGAAAAGTAATCTCCAAAGATTAAGCCTGGCTTTTGGTGGATAGAGGAAGTTACATTAATCACACAAAATACATACTCCTGAGCTGTTAACAAAGTAGTCATACTTTACTTGGGCATTAGTTTCAACCTTTTGCCTCCTGTATGAGGAACTGAATATGAGAAATCATTATTCTTACTGTCCTGTCATGTCCTTTGTTACTGTGAGTTAAACAATATAGCAGATCTCTCACTGTCTTTTGCTGTAATACTGGCACCACACGGCAAGATTATTATGCATTGTACCTCTAGAATTTATACATCTATAATAAAGTGGAAAGGTATATCATTATAAAGGTAATGACTTTTAAGTTACTTAGTTTCAGACCAGATGAAAGGTGGCAGTTACTGTTTCTTTGTTGTAATTGGATTTCTGCCTATGGAATTCTTTGTTTCATGGTGAAGCATATTCAAATCCTGTATTCTAAACTGACTTTAAGGCATTTATAATTGTGGCCTTTTAAATGAGACAGAAGAAATGTCTGAGTGTGTGATGAAATTTAGTCATGAAAGTGGTGGTCTTAGTAAAGAGACTGGAAAAATGGTCATGTGAAATGAATCCTTCCCTGCTTCTATTTCAAGTTTCTTTATTACTAACTGTGCTTTTTTTTTTTTTTTTTTTTGTTTGGACAGCTTTCTTGGTCTCTTTGATAAATACTATAAATTTACTTTTTGTAAATGGTGTATTCCCCTGAAATAAGAACAAAATAAAAACAATCATATAATACTAGACATTTAACTTTCTGGTTTTCCTGGCTTTCTCTTTATTAATTGAACCTGCTTCAGCAATGCAATTTTGCTTATATCTGCATTTCAAATTCAGACCTATTTTCCTTGATACAGTCACAAAATGAAGCCAGCTCAGTGTGTGCATTGTGTGTTTGTGTCAATGTGTATATGCTTTGTTATATTTAGTATTTCCTTTATGCTAGCAGAAATCAGCAGAAATGTAAACTGGGTTTATAATAGTGTGTTCTCATGAAAAACAGTCCAGCCATTTGTTTGTGCCACAAATGGCTGCAATTTCTGCAATAAAAATGCAAATAAAGACTTTTTTAGGTCAGAACCTGAAAAGCTTATTAATACATGTATTAATAAAAATAAACCTTTTTTTTCCTCAGCTATAAAATTCAAAACCTGAAAGCTAATGTACTTCCTTGAATCTCTTTCTCTGTGTACTTTAGTTTCTTTATACCATATTACCAAATGAGTTTCTATTCATCCTTCTTGAATTTGCTCTTCACAAAATATTGGTTAATAATTCAAAGTTTATTCACCCACGTGCTCTTCCCTGTGAAGTATCACAAGAACAGAGTTCCAGGACACTTTTCTGTGTAAATAGAACTTGTCATGTATTGTCCCTGGTAGGAAGATGCAATGGTTAATTCAGTCATGCTAGTGAAAGCCTATCCAGCAGCTGTAGCTGTCATTTTGGTGAAACAAACTTGCTTCCAGTACTCCTCTAAAACAAGAGACCAGTTAAGAGGTTTATTTTATTATGAACTAATATTCAGTTGCCCAAGGTTAGCTTTCACATTTCTCTTTTTTTTTTTTCTCCTTCTTGCTAACTGCATCACAGTTATTAGACTTTTATATGCAATATTCAGAAATATAATTTCAACCACATCATTATCATAATAGTCTGCTAGCTCATTAGATCAGCAGATAGCTATTTTTGTTTCCATATAGAAAGATTCAGAGTTTGCAACATCTGTTTTTATTCACTTGTATATCCTGACTCTGCACAAAATGCTATGTATTAACTTACAATATGTAAGCAAGAGTAAAACTTGGATAGTCTGAGGGGGTGAGATATAAATTTTCTTTATAGGATCTTAGCTGTTGCACTGAAACAGAATGCAGCACCTGCACGAGTCCCATGCTAAGGACCTCCCTAAAGACTGCCATCACACATAGCACACAGAATTGCAAAATCCCACATGGCACTAAGGAAAAGCCAAATGTCTTTGAGGATCCCTGAATCATGTTCACCTCAGAGTAGAGAGGAGGGGGTGACAGAAAAGAGAATTGCTATTTTACTTGCAAAGCTTCTCTTAGCTCCTGATATAGAAGGCTTTGTAAGCTGGAAAGACAAAAAGGAGGAAGTCTGCTCCTCCAGTAAACGCTGAAAGCTCTTAAGGAAGACCTTTCAATAATGACCAAGTGAAGAAGTATCCAGATGTTGCTGCCCTGAGACAGGATGTGAACTGTCATACTCATGCTGGAAAATACAATATCAGTTTATATCATTGCTCATATAAATAAACAACAACAAAATTAAATCCTAATAGAGACCTATGTTAGGATTTTTATCCTAGAGTGAAAGCTGCCAGTCTAGTAAAGCTGTAGATTAATGGAAATGGAATTGAAATAATTCTGATCACAATTTACCTTTATTATTACAGATTTATATATATATATATGTAGTATATATTGTTAAGGATTTCTAGTCTGTATCTGTTCCTTCCTTTAGATGTGAAGTAGCTGTCATTTCTGGAGCACAGTTGCTGCTTTTGCTGGAACTATGATGGCCAGAAATCCACTGTGCTTACAGGGTGGAATCATACTCTTGAACTGGTAATGAGAAATCAATTATTGAGATCTGGTGGACTCTTTTTTTTTTTTTTCCTCATTAGATTTATTAATCCCAAGAAAAAAAAGTATTCAGAGTTCAGTTCCTTCAAACACATCCCTTGCTACTCATGGCTTCACATTTTCCACTTAGCGTGTTAGTCTTCCTTGTAATCACAAGACTTCTGCAGGATGCCTGTTGCCCAGATACCAAGTCTGCCACTGCTTAAGTTAAATGTGCTCAGGCTGGTAGGCATGCAGCTGTTCAAACTTATTTACTACTGTCTGAAGAGAAAATTACTCTACAGATAAATTTTGCAAAGTATAAAATACACATGATCCAAATATTCACAAACAAGCCCCTAATGGCTTTCTTTGAAGTGAAACTGAATTTTCTTTTCAGCCCTATGTGGTATAATTGACTTACAGAAGTAATGCCATATCTATTCTTATAATTAAAGTAAGGTGAATTTTTTTTACAGTAATAAATATATTCCCTACTGTTATGGCACACTGATGATACAGTGTACAAACCTTATTAAGACTTGTTTTCACTTGATAACAATGCATGACTATAATTGACTTTTGTTTGATCCAGGATTTCTCTAAATTAAAAAGAACAAAGAGTATCAGATAAAAATTAAATAGCACAAAAATGTATATTTCATAATCCTTTTTGAAATGCAAATATGGTCACAAAATGTATTTCGTGTATGTTCTCAAGACATGTTTGATATTTATAAAGACTGCTCATCACTGCCTTCAATTAAAAGTTCTCTTCTCAAGTATAACCTCTGTTTTTCATATTGTAATTGATAAACCTAATCCTTTCATTAAGATAAATGAAGCCTTCCCTGAAAGCCATGACTGTACCAGATGGTGTCTAAGAGAAATATATAGTGGTTTTGACTGTTAAAATTTTAACATGGGCGCACACAATACAAATTAGTAAGAAAGAGAAAAAAAATAGATTCTGTTTGCATTTTGTTTTTCTAAAAATGTTTGACTTGTGTCAATTTGAAATAAGAATAAATTAAAATAGTCTCTGTTATCCTACTTTGCTCCTATAAAGTCAATCAGCAATTTCCATAGCAATAGTTTTCTATCAAGTTAAGAACATTTTGAAGACATTTCACTAATTTGGATATTGATGTGGTGAAAAGAATCCACCCACTAGAATACATGAGAATGGTTGTCCATGACATAATATTTACAGCACATGAAGAAACATAGTCCAAAAGAGCAAAATGGCAAATTATAGTGTGGATTCTACCCAAGCTATGGTAGCAATCTGAGTTGTAGCTCCTGCTTTTCATGTTCGTCATAGAAGGTCTGAGCAACACAGATGTATTTGTTGTCTCTGGAGGGCTAGCACTACCTGATCACTGTGTGTTCTGCAGCTGTAAGTGAAAATCCACACCAGGTAAGTTTGATTTGACATTTTGGGCTACATCTAGAAGCACCAACCAGGGAATTTATATCAAAGAAAAGAGCCTGTGGGAATGTAAAGTTGGTGATTGAAAGAAAAATAATCTCAACAACAGTCTGTAGTATGTCATATATCCATTAAACCGTGTAGACACATTTCCAACTCTAGAATTCTTGTCTAATGAGAAGGAAGCGATCAACCAGCAAATGTTACTGTTCAATATGCACCTGTCCAGTTGTCTCACTTTTGCTGGAATCACAATTAGAAGATAATTTACAATATTTACATAGTAGAGCAAGTATGGGTAAAGGCAAATACACAGAGTACTTCAGAAAAAGTCAAGAGTGTAATAGCATAGCTGTTGGCCTTACTGTAATGTTTTTTGTGTCCAAGCCCTTATTTTCTCTTTCTCTGTTTTTCAGGAAATGCTCCCCACTCATTAGCTATTTTGGTTTACATCCTCTGAAGGTTCCAGCACAGCTTCTCTGCTTGTCCAATCTGCTAATATTAACATAGTGATACAACTGGTCAGTGCCAGGCTAGTTTGGCATGTCTGCCTCTCTCTGTGTAAGGAAGATCATTTTGCTGTTTGGACATGACAAACATGCTTTATACTACTCAAGTTTCTTTGACTTGCATGCCCTTCCCTCTCTTCACATCAAATCACCACAGCCCTCTGAAATTCTAAAATGTGTTACTCAGTTACCCTTATCAAAAATATGAGCTGATTTTTTTCCCCTCTGTTCTGTCTACATAATGCCCTGATTTCCTAGAAGCTTTGCTGTGAAAATGATCACTAATTCTTACCCATTCCCCAGCACCTTGCCCTGAAAATGTGATCTTTTTGAAGGCCTGGGAGATGACAAACTACACATAGACATTCTTTCGGTAGCTTAAACCAGCACTTGCTTCTTAATCTACAGCTTCACATTGATTAGATGGTAGATTTTATAGATTAACTCCTGACCTCTGAAGTACTTTTGTTCTCCCCCATGCTGTTGGGAGATTTATTGATTTAATTGAGGGACTCCTTAGCAGCGTTTTTCAGCTTACATATGTCTCTTCCTCCTTAAGCTGCTTACTCAATTTTCTTGGTCTCTAGGCTACAACTAGTACTTTCATAGAGGTTATAAGTTACAACAAAGACTCAACTACTCTTCAAGAATCTCCTTCTTATTAGCTTGACTTCAACTTACCTTTATCAATAGATTAATTTCTCCTATATCTATGGTACAGAGGAATTTCCCTGGAGATGTGTATGGATTAGTCACAAGGATATGAAAGTAATTTAATTTGAAAGAAACAGGTCATTTTAAAAACACAATGGCAGCTTTGGGTTGTATTTACTGTGGAGTTTTGAGATAATTTTTTTTTTTCTCCTGTCAGCTGTTTCTGCAAATTAATGAAGCACAAGTTAATAAAAATAATGAAATATAAAGATATTACACCAATACAAAGCCGTCTATCATTGCTTTCCTTTCTTTTAAAGCAACAATAATAAGTGCAACATAAAAAACAGAGTGAATTTGTGCCAGGCCAGGGAGTCGACTTGTTCAAAAAGTGTTTGCTGTTCCTCAGGTTATCTGAAGGTTTTTAAATGGAAATGCAGGATGTGTGGCAGTAGCCAAGAACTTTTAGAAAGAGCTGTAAAAGACTCTAATATCACTGCACTGCTACTAGTTAGTTTCTAAATGAGTTTCAGTGACTCAGGAAATGGTTATAAATGACCTGCTGGGGAGAAAAAGGAGGTAATTATAGTGGTGGCTTAGCTGCAAACATTACCAGGTTAAATTGCTCCGGTCTTCAGAATTGTCTCAGACTAAGACCTCTCATGCCTACTTGTTCCTATTGTTCATTTTATTTTGTTTGTGTAGCCTAAGAGGAGAAAACACAGTTGTTCGCACCACTGGGAAGAAATTATTTACTGTGAGGGTGATGAGGAACTGAAAGAGGCTATTCTAGGGGGTTGTGGATGCCCCATTCCCTGGAAGTGTTCAAAGCCAGGTTGAATGGAGCTTTGAGCAACCCAATCTGCTGGAATGAGACTCTGTCCATGGCAGGAGGATTGAATTAAATGATCTCTAAGGTCCGTTCCAGGCCAAATGATTGTGCCCAACATGTAAAGTCATACTGGCTAATTTGAGGCTCCACATTTTTGTTCTTATTATAGAAATCTTCATCAATTTGTAGCCAAGCAATGATAAATATTACCATATTGGTGTACATAGAGAAATTCCTCACTGATGCAGTATAATGCATTTTGTATAACCTTCATTACATTAGCATTACAGAGATACCAAAACTTTCTATGTTGCCAAGAGAGATTACACAACTTTCTTGAAATTAGCAGAAACTCTGAAGTAGCAGAAATCCTTGAATTGTTCTGACTCGTGTTTGCTGTTCTTCGTGTTTCAAAAGAGCGTAATTTGGATTGTCATTACTAGAATATTATTTCCTCTTGCAACTATGCTTCAGTACATCTGTCCAGTTTAATTTCAGACTGGTTTGAAATCTGGTCTCCTTCTGCCCCAACTAAAGGAAAAGTGAGGCAGAATACAGTTGTTCTTTTCCTGTAGTGTATATTTATGACAAATATGAAAAAAAAAAAATCTAATGGAACGAAGTAGCTGAAGGCAATAATTGGCTTTGACAGTTACAAGTCCAGTAAAGAAATAAGAATGGAAATGTCCGTGTAGCATGTTACTTTTAAAGTCCCACAGCTAAAATAAAAAGAAAAAAAAGAGGTTATTCTATTATTTAAATGCATATTATTGATTTGTTTTATTAAAGGACCAAAGTGATTCAACAGGAGAACATACTTACTGTTGGAAACTTCCATCAAAGGAAATTTGAAATATAGAGCAATATATCAAAGTAGCCAACATACAAAACCAGTAAAATCACAAAATATTGATTTCCAATCCTCTGCCAGCAGCTTCTGGTGAATTCTTATAATGACATTTGAAATGCTTCCATCGTTATCTCTCTGCCCCATACAGGTGCTGCAGGGCTGACAGCTCAGATGCTTGGGTTTATCAGGCCATGGGCACAGGTTATAGGTTAAAACACCAATGAGTAAAAGTATGAGCTGAGATGCTGGGTTGGAGTGTCTGATGGATTAAACACCTAACTCCTTCTTCCAGGTCTAGGAAGAGGGTTGGAAAGAAGGTGAAGGCAGAATGATTTTATATGTCACAGAGCAGCTTTATCTTATATAACAGGACCCACAGTGTTAAATACTTCAGCTGTGACACACAGCATGAATTTACATCTATTTAAAGTATTTTGAATCCATTTATATCTTCTCTGAGCATGTGTGCAGTGCCTTAGTGGCCTCGTTAGGGACTTGTGAAAAAAAAAAAAAAGGCTTTGTTTGTAAAACAAAACTGCTGTAGATTTTCAAATGCCAAACTGGCCTCTATTTAAAGAAAATCCTTCTAATAAATAAATAAGGGTTAACTTAATTGACCATGTACAGAATATTCACAAAACAGGATTATCTTCAACAGTGTCAGTACTGGGATACATAGAAAAGACCACAAGTATAAACAGGGGTTGATGCTCTTCACACTACTTTTTCAGCCTCCTATGGGTGCCTTAGATCTTATTGACCTGGAAATGGTGTGCTTAGAAACTATGGATTTTTCCTCTATGAATTTTTGCAGTTGGTTCTTGAAGTCTAGTGAATATTTAGCTTCTTCAACATCCTGCAGTAAAACATCTCAAGACTTAGACGTGTTTGATTGCAATATTTTTTTTTCCCTTTATTTTTTTATTCCTTTAGAATTGCCAGGCACTTGATGACATTTCTTAAGTACTGCATCCCACCTATCCTCCAGTCCTATGGTACAGAGGCAGATTTAAGTGGGAGGTTGCTATAGCTGTAGTTTATTTTACATGATGTTACTTTAGATTGTTGAGTAAATACCATCTGGTCCCAGCAATTTGCTACTGTTCATCCGTTTTATAAGCTCCTTGTGTTAATATTACTATTTGAGGTAAATCCTTCAGTGGGCTATATTCAAGTAACATTCTTGGTAGTCCTCCCAGATTTCTATGGTGAATATAGATGGATGTTTGTCTTACATTGTGTTCATCAGATCACTCTACATAGCCACTGGCAGGTTTTCCAGTAATGTATTAAAATTTATTTATTTATTTAGGGTTTTCATACATTTTCCACACTCTTGGTTTGCTTTATTGTAATTTTACATATAACTTGGTAGAATTTATTTCTTGTGTGAAGAATATTTCAGTTTTTCCTAGAGCCTTTATTACTTCAAAGAAACTTTGTCTGCCATGTTGGTTACTAGCATCAGATATTTTTCTTCCCTCTCCATAATTTTTTTTTTTTTTAATACTTTATGTGCAATATGACCCTCAAACATACCCAATTTTCTCCTGATAGTCTTCTGATAGGTGCAAATAAGAAGCAAAAAGAGAATTTGGGAAAAAAATCCCGCCACATTTGTATCCTAAATATGACAATTTTTTTCAGTGAGGCATACATCTTGTAAGTGCAGAAACTTCAGCTTCTATCCCTAAGATACAGTCTTGTCCATGAAACTAATTTTGTTTCTTAGAGATACTTATGTCATGTTGGAAGAACTCAGACTCTCTCTTAGTTGGGGATGGCTGGGGTAGGATGAGTGGTAATGAGCACAAACCAGAGCAAAGGGAGCTTCACCTAATCATAAGGGAAACATTTCCTGGGAAGGGTGCTGGAGCACTTGAAGAGGCTGCCCAGAAAGGTTGTGGAGTCTCCTCTGGAGACTTTCTGAAGCTGCCTGCATGTGTTTCTGTGTATCTCAATCTAGATGAACCTTCATTAGCAGGCAGGTTGGAGAAGATGATCTTCAGAGGTCCCTTCTGAAACCTACCATTCTATGATTTAGTGAAATCTAGACTTGACAAGAAAAACATTAAGAGCAACAGACAGCATCATTCAACTCATACCCATTACAGCAGCTCCAGAGAAGGTCGGAAACCCATCAGTGTATGCAAGAGGCTCAGAAGCGGTACGATTTTCCTGTTTGCTTGCTAGTGTAAATGACGCAACTGCACAGCAGCTCTGTGTAACTTAACCTAGAGCCACTGCTCAAATGCTTATCAATCTACCTACACTTTCACTTTTCTGACAATCAGTTAAAGAATGTGACTGCATCTATTCTTTTTTTTACAAGTCACTTCAAATCCCATGTTTTGCTCTTTAAAAGGTTATATTTCTGTATCCTGCACTTGTGAAATTACAGATTTATTTGCATTTTCAATTTGCTCTAGCAATTATACTTTCACTTCAAATATGCCATTTGCAATTTCTTTTTCTCCTTATTGTAGAGAGCCCTATAATCACCCGAATGTTATGACTTTAAGATGCCCTTTATCATGGTTTACTTTCCCACTCGTTCAGGCACAGATTTGCTTGTCTTATCATGTGTATCTATGTCCTTCATCATACTTTCCTCCATCCTCTTCTGTTTTTTCAGAGATATGTCTAGGAAAACAAAGAAATGTTTAAAAAGAAATCAATACTTTAAACAGAAGGTAGTACAAATTTGGACAAAGTGGTTTTTAGTTCACTTCTTCTTGGACTTAAATAAATGCCTTCCATAAGATTTATGAGATTTTTCACGAGATTATTTAGGAGAATGGTATTTCAAATTGTTAAGGGATCCAAATAGGAACAGTTTCCCAGTGCTATATATATGAATAGATATATGACCAGTAATTACAAGCTAGAGGAATCATCTCCAGAGCTGACTGCCTGCATAAAAAAACTTCTGAATGCAGAAGATAATGGAATCCATTCAACCGTTTGACACTACTGTGCAGTGCCTAAGCCCAGAGCTACAAAGGAAGTTTAAGGCCTTGTGGATAGTTTCTTCATACTTTCCTCCAGGGATAGGCATGCAGAAAGTCTAAATCCAAGCTAATGTTGGGGCAACAGCTCTATGGTTTTGTATAGTAATGGAGGTGCATTATGCTTGTAAGAGAATGGAAAGCCTGTGTATGGTAGATCACAGTAAAGTGTAAGATACATCAAACCTAAAGTGGAAATGGATCATTGTTGCTTTCCCTAGCTAATTATTTAAAAAACCCAAACAAGCCAACCAAAACCCATGAAATCCACAACTTCTCTGTGAACAGCCATTTTGCTTTTATGTTCTCATCAGGGGCTTTCAAAGCAACAAAAAACCAAATGCCCAGAGCTCATTATGGCTTCATCCTATGCGATTATTGTAGTGACAATCCTCTGGCCCTTTTTTACAGGCTGGGATTTCACCCTGGCTTACACAGGGAGAAATATCATATGTCTCTGGCATGATTTCCTTTGAGTTACAGCTAGAGGTATGATTAGAGAAGTGACAACCAAAGTGTGTCAGGAAGCCAAGACTTTGAAACTGCATTGGCAGGCTAGAAGAGAATTAAGTATCTGGCTTTGAATTAGAAGTAGCATATCTGAGCTACTAGACCAATGAGTTAATTTATCCCTTCGAGAAGAGACTGTCTTATTAGATTGCTTTGAGGAGAAACTGCCTTATCAGGCTTGGATACCACTCTCTTGACACAGTGGGGGAGAAATGTGCTTGGCAAAGTTGTTAACCGTTACACAAAGGTTAAAGGAAATGTTTCCCAAAATAACAAAAACTTGTGGTGTTTTCTTCCATGTCTTTAAATTTCAGAGAAAGATATTAAATCTCTTTACTTGTAAGTATTCCTACAAAAATTTCACTTAACACTGTACATAAAGGTCTGATGTTTGCTTCATTGAGAATATTGCTTACAATAATCTGAATATCTGATACTGCATTACAGCAATGAAGGGAGCAGCCACAACCTCCCTGGGCAACTTGTGCCAGTGTCTCACCACCCTTCACTGCAAAAAACTTTCTCCTACTATCCACTTTCAATCTCCCTTCTGCCAGTTTAAACCCATTACTCCTTGTCCTGTCACTACAAGACCTTGTCAACAGTCCCTCCCCAGCCCTCCTGCAGGACCCCTTCAGATACTTGGCTACTCCAAGGTCTCAAAGCCTTGTTTTGTCCAGGCTCCAGAGCCCAAACTCTCATAGCCTGTCCTCAGAGCAGAGCTGCTGCTGCCTTCTGAATATCTTCATGTCCCTCCTCTGGACTCACTCTAACAGTTCCATGTCCCTCCTGTGTTGGGGGCTCCAGTACACGTACTCCAGGTGGGGTCTAACAAGAGCAGAGAGGGAGAATCCCCTCCCTTGCCCTGCTGGCCAAGCTTCTCTTGTTGCAGCCCGGCACCTGGTTGCTGTCTGGGCTGCACTCACTGTGGGCTCGTGTTGAGTTCTTCATCAACCCAGATCTCCAGGTCCTTTTCTTCAGGGCTGCTCTCAGCCATTTGCCATCCAGCCTGGAATTGTGTTTGGGATTGCACCTACCCAGGTGCAGGACCTTGCACTTGGCCTTGTTGAATTTCATGAGGTTGGCCTGGGCCAATTAGAATTCTTCCAGCTGGAAAAATTAGATTGGTACTTGATTAGACTGATAGTTGATACTCAAAAGGAGACCTTCTAAAGACACTTACGCAGTTTGTGCTCTTTTTTTGGACTAGAAGTTGTCTGTAGACTGAAGCCAAGAGAGAAAGCAGTTCCACTTTCCACACTGCTCTATAAAACTTAGAAACTGTCTTTTGGATGGTGAGTTTAAGAAGGTTATTGCTCAATACATTTAGCAACTTGTTTGAAGACATCCCTGACAGCAAGAAAATTGTAAACCATAGCAAAAAAAAAGCCCTAGATGATTTAATGTCAAGGACAGTACCCCACATATTTCTGAAGGTGTCAGCAAGTATCTGGCTACAAGTTTCCAAAAGGTTGCTATATTCTACATTGAGTGTTGAAGTGGCTGCTTACTGACAGCAGTGGCTCACTATATTGTTTGTCAAAAGGGATCATGCAAGGGAGTGACATCTTTAGTGCAGTCAATGAAGTTTGTGAAAACATTACCTTGGAGAAGCTGTTTTTCAGTGACCATTAGTGGTGCACTGAAATGGTTTTGTGATTTGTTTTTTTTCCAGGGAGTGAAGAGTCCAGTGTCCAGGTTCGCTGACTCTTTGCTAAGAGGCACTTTGTCTCAAAGGCAGTAACAGGAATTTGGAGAATGTCCTGGAAATAGTTGCCAAAACTGTAAATTGAACAGTGATCTTAGTGCTGAACTGCTGCCAGTTCCAGGCACTGCTTGATGAAGATCGTTCACAGTACTTAACTTTGCTATTATACAATGTCGTATGGCTTAGCAGGAACAGGAATTTGATGGGTGTGTAACATGGATAATGAAACAGGATTTTTTTTTTTTTTTTTAATCTTTGAAATCGCTGTTAACTAAAGAAATTGGAGGGTTTTGCCAGTCTCTGTTTTACCATAATGATATCATAATCCAAAGTGTGAACTTTATGAAAACTCTCAGGGATATATTTCAGTATTATAATGGATTACATTCTTTAGAACCTTGAGAGCTGATGATTAAACAGTCTCACGCTCTGAGTTTTGTGTTGCTGGATTTTTATCAGGAAGTGCTGAGAGCAGCAAAGCTTGTCTGAAAAATTCTTATGTGCAAGATCATACATTTTGTGATTTCCTCCCAAAGACTTATTTCTTATAGCGTTTCCATTTTGCTCAAACTGAATGTATTCAGTTTGGAGAAAATTAAATATCCGAAAGGTAGAAAGCAATGTCTTATCCTAGATATGTAGCTCAGTATAAATTGGCACAAAACATGGAACTGCAGAGCTTTCAGTTAAAAAATGCTGGGGTTTGATTCCTATTCATGGGTTGTAGTGTTTAATGATTCTCAAGCTGCAATTCTTAGATTACCTGCACTCTGTATACATTTTGAACTACTTTCCCCAGTGTTTGCCTTCATCAGACTGACCTTTCAGCATCATGCCAATAACAAGCAGAGAAGTAGGCGTATCTGCCACAAAAAGCACAGTTGAATTTTTTTTCAAACAATGTCTTCAGTGAAATGTGGGCAGGTGGAAGGTGGTGGCTTCTGAATGTGCCATTTCATTTAAATGTAGTTACTCCAATGGTTCCTGTGAACCACAGGAAAAGGTGTTGCTTAGAAAGCTTATGCTCGTAATGCTAAAGGTTATTTGTGTAATTTGGACAGGATTCAAACCCTGTTTTCCAAATGGATGCTTTGTTCTGTACCATGTGCTCCCTGGACTTGAATTCAAATTAGTGCCGTTGCATGTACTTTCAAATGCAGCAAATTATGCTGGAGTCAAAAAAAAATCAATACCTGAGAACAGTTGGATGTATTAGCTTAGAGACTGTGACATATCTCTTACATATGACAACTTGCAATGATTTAAGAAACATTTCCCAAGCTTTACTGACTTGCTCATGATTTAATAATGGTATTCTGAGAAGTGATAATTAGGTTATGTACAGGTTATAGAGAGGCAGTGGTGTCTAACAGGTTTTGTTCTACCTGTTGGCACACACTTTTTGTACCATACAGGTTTTTTTCTGAAGTTAAGGTGCTTATGTAATGTGGAAGCTTGCCAGCATTGCTCACATGTGTAAAAAGATGTATTGCAGTTTGGCAGCTACCAGGCTTTTCCTGACCTGTTTTTTTATGCTTTGTACAATAATAAAAGAGCTGATAAATAAACATATCTGTCAGCTCTAATGTGTTTTATAATGTAATACATTTTTACAATTTTTGACTAATAAACTCTGAGCTACCTGAAATAATGGGTGTTTCTACTATATTTAGTCCAGTGAAGGGGCACTAGAGTTGGAGTTAGAAATCAGGACTTTCTATGTCAGCTTTACCACTAAGTTACTATGGACAAATAATACTACCTTTAATTTTTTTTCTCCAGCCATTGTCTATCTTGACACATGTGATGGTTTGGCCCCTGATTGAATTCACCCAGACTAGACTCAGCCAACTGGAAGTTAAGGAATGAAGCTTTATATTCACAGCTTAGCACAATATACAAGCAGATATACAAATATTTACAGCTATATACAGAAACACAATACCCCTCCCAGAAATCAGAGTCCCCAAGAGGGATTCCCAACCACTCTTCCACCTTCTCCCCACCTCCCAGTCTTATCCCAGAATTTGCCTTATGTGCGAGGTAAATCAGAGAGATGGGTGAGGGGGGTTAGAAGCAGAATTGATTAGTTGGGTTACACAGATCCAGCTAGAAGCCAGGGAGAGAGAGATCAGACTCCACAGACAGAGAGTGACCAACACCGACTCTGCCTTATCTATGTTTGTGTCCTTGCTTTTATGCATCTCAGTAAACTTACGAGTGAAGTTTCACAGCCTGTAATCTAATTTTTCTCATTAAAATGTTCCAATTAGCCTCAAACCAGCACAACACAGCTATATTCTTAAATTTTGGAATGTATTTTGACATATGTAGCATGGTAAGGTATATTCTATCTAAAAAAGGGCTAGTGTACTGATATGAGTTACAAAATCCCCATCTTGTTCTACCCATGACAGGTGAAAGGGCTGAAGCAGATGTTTAAAATGGGAAATGCTTTTGAATAAGGCCTTTAGCATTCTAGGTTTGGAGCTCTTTTCTTCATTTCATTGTTGCTTGTCTTTTGATTCATGATAGCTGTACTCAGCATCCTCTCCGGCTCATCAACCTTCCACAGCTAAAGGTTTCCAGCTTTTCACAGCTTGTTTTGAGGAGTCCTTTTTTCCCCCAAATGAACTAGAATGATCCTGCTCAGCTAGAGGGCTGTAGTGTAGTCCAAGTGAGCTCACATAACCATCTGCACCTTCCCTGGTGACTCCAGTACTTCTGGCACATATGTGTAAGGCACACTGGATCAGCCTACCCGCTTTGCTGCCTGACTGCCCTGCCTACATAGGGCCTGAAGCATAATGCTAATTTGTTCCTGTTTGGTCTCCTCCTGTCTTTTCATTAAATGTGACTTGGATTTTACTTAATCTGTCATTTATTTTAGTATATTTATTTCTTGATCATTAGAATATATGACAGATGACACAATTTTAGGGCTTTCTTCTTCATGCACAGCCT
This sequence comes from Psilopogon haemacephalus, assembly GCA_013396835.1. Classification (NCBI taxonomy): domain Eukaryota; kingdom Metazoa; phylum Chordata; class Aves; order Piciformes; family Megalaimidae; genus Psilopogon; species Psilopogon haemacephalus. The sequence continues at coordinate 446,040 of VWZI01008852.1, read as the reverse complement.
TCATCTCAGTGCATAGCACTATTGCGTTGTCCTCAGATGGTTCTAGAAGACTGCTGGACTACATAAATGAGAGAATAAAGTTCAGAAAGATCTAATTTCTCAGCTTCTTACATTCTTCCATCCAATATGATTAGTTGTTACCAAGTTGGGTATTGGAAGAATTGTTTATGCATGGTAACAGCCATAAAGAAGTTCATGGGTGAATTTTAGGGCTAAAGTTACACAATAATGACAGCATATTTTATGAATTTTAGTCAGAAAACAGTTTAGAATCTAGTCTATACTATGAGGATAGGTAATTTCCTAAGTATCACAGAGGAAATTAAATATTATAAGTGGCCTTAATCTCTGAATGTGTAAATTGCTGTTATAATTCTATAAAAGCACTGTTTTTTTGGCTCACATCTATGTGTCTAAAAAGAATTCTAATTTAAGTGTTCCAGAAAAAAAAGGAAAACAATAAAAAAGTGAAAGAATGCATGAAGAATTCAGCTATTACTTTCTTAGGCAACTCATTTTTTACCTAAGTAATACAAATTAGTCTGCTGTTTGATTAGCACAAATGTAAACAATACACCAAGAAGAGAAAGAATTTTATAATTATTATCATGGTAAAGTACATTATGTCAAACTGCATTCAGCGAACAGCCTATTGCTGTGCCCTTGAAAATGAATACCAGATATATCTGAAACATGCAAACGAATCTGAAAGCTAATATGGACCTAATCCAAAGGCTACTAAAACAAATGGAAAGATTCCCAGTGACTCCAACGAGCTTTGGCTGAGGGCCAGTGAAAGTAGCATTCAAGCTGCTGAAATGCAATTGGAATTTTATGTTGTAACTTGCTAAGCTTTATAGGAGAGGCATCAGCTGTCCAGGGTCTTGCAATAGAATGCACATATTTGGGATGTCACTTGATTTGTGATCTGATTGTTTAAATGTGCAGAGAGATGACCATCTTTAATGCAGTTATGTAGCATATAGCATATTTGCAGCTCGGAGAATCTGTGGAATCTCAAGACTGTTGATTGCTATAGCAAAAATTAATGAAGATGTCAAAGTAAAAGAACTACTTCATTGGCAAATATCTGTAAATGAGCCCAGGCTCTATGGAGAGTGCAATTCTTTCTCTGTCGTTTCTCTGTCTCATGTCATTAAATATGTCCTGTGAGAATAATAATATCTGCAAGGGCTTATCATTAGTACAGGACAAACATTCGCATCTTACTGATGGAAATTCTACCTAGTTGGTGCCTAATCAACTCTATTTTGGAAGCCAGGTAGAAAGGTTTTCAATGTTCTTGCTAGTTACACTTCTTACCTGAGTAGCTGGCCAGGTTTCTTGACTACATGTTAGTGGCAGCATGTTTTGAAAATAATTATTCAGTTGATATTAGGCAGTATTTCAGGTGGTAGTTAACTTCTTGTAAATTCTGAGCTGAAAACCTTTACTAAGCATTCAGAACTGGCACTCTGTGGTGGTTTGGCAGTTACCTGCCCCCACCACCCCCCTGAGTTTGAAATAACCCAGGCTAGACTCAGACATCTGGAAGTTAAGGAAATTAAGCTTTATATTTACAGTTTTGCACAATATACAAACAGATATTTACAATATATAACATATTTACAGATATATATCATAAAAAGTAATAAAGAAACACCACACCCCTCTCAGAGATCAGGGTCCCTAAGAGGGATTTTTCAACCACCCTACCACCTTCACCCTTTCCTGGTCTTATCTCACTATCTGTCTTATGTGTCAGATAAGCAAAGGTAGATTGGCCAGGGGGATTAGCAGCGGGAAAGTAGTTAGTGAAATTATTCAGCTCAGAAGGCAGGGAGAGCGAGAGATGCAGCAGCAGCCACAGCTCAAACCTTTTTTATATTTTTCTTACGTTTTTACAAAATCTTCCCTTATGCCTAACTATCACAATAAGACATATCAAAGTGAAAACAGGTATTTATTTCAGAACAGGCTACAGATAAAGCTGCAAATATTCTATTCAAAAATATAAGCTTCTAATCTATATTAAAGTCCTCATTTTATTGTCTTCAGGTTTTAATCTGGTTTTTATTTAATTAATTGCAGTCCAGCATAACTTTTCTGTAAGCAATTTTATAGTTTCTTCTTCCAAAACTTCCTATTCCATGGGGAGTTTGTTGTTGTTGCTTTTTTTTTTTTTTTTTTTTTTTGTTGGCCAGTTAAGATTCAAATGTGTAAAAGGAAACAACATCATTACAAAAAAAACCAAAACAAACAAAAAAAACCCAAAACCCTGAATGTGCATTTGACCTTTGACAGAGAATGTATATGAAGTTACGTTGAGAGGCCTTTCAACTTAATTGAACCTTTTGCCCAATTTGTTGTTTCAGTGTCTGATTTATCTCTGGATCAAGAGTGAGCCATCTCTTTTTCATCTCTTCTTGTTAAAAATACCATCTTTTATCTTTACTCAAAGAAAATGGTTTAATTTCCTTCTTTCATTTTTTTTTTTTTTTACCACCCTACAAAAGAAATGTGTTGCTGGGTTAAGAGAGATGGAAGAGCATTTGTTCATGTGCTTTATCAAAGCTGAATCCTCTCATCAGTTCCTGGAACAGACTACTAATATAACCTAGACACTTTCAGTGCAATGATATTGACAGCTTTATTATTTAAAAATAGCTCATATGAAATGTATTCCTTGATATAGAGATATGCAGGAATATCAGCACATCCTCCGAGAGGAGATTTTACCTGCTACAGCACTGTGTGTGATTTTCGGAAAGACTGCAAATAGCAGTAAATTAAGAGCAGACTTAATGAGTTTGTGAAAGTGCTGCTAAGCACTGCTTCTTTCCTTTCTTCTGCAGTTCAATAATAATTTTGGTTGCATGGTGAAACAATTTGGACATCTGTGTTATGGTCACTGTGAAGGCATTCAGCCTGCTCCCCTGAAAGTGCAGCTGTGACTCCAAAGGATAACTGTGGTGAAGAACCTAGATCAAGTAGTTCTTGCTGTGATTTCGAAGTCTTGCCATCTCCAGGCTGGCTGCTCTAGTATGAATTTCACATTGTTTAAAAGGCCACATAAACTCTGTGTGATGGAGAGGATACAAATATGCTATGTTTGCTTTCCAGCTCTTTAGAGTTATTTTATATACTTTGTCATTGTTAAAATTAATCTACCAGAGAAAACGAACTTCCTGAGATGTCCAAGGCAAAGGATGTTCTAGGACACTAAGACTCTCCTTATCACATGTAGAAATGATTTCTACAGAAAGCTTATAGCAGAGCATAGCTATGTATGCAAGTATAAGATTTAAGAAGTTGTTTTACTGATGTGCTAATTTGAAGCAGACATAAGCAGAAGACACAAGATATTATTTGCTTCAAACATTTGTGCAACATTTGCCGTTCTTGTATTTGATTTAATGCAGCAGATCTGCTATTACCACACTGAAATACTTGAAAATGTTCTACTCAATCCTGTTGTCTAAAAACATGTCAAACTTTGTGTCAAGTGTGAAGATTGAAATTGTCAGTGGAGCAACTGCAAAATGTCACTGCTAATTGCACTTTTAAAGTAGAGGAAATATTTGAATTATTTTCACTCAGATTTAAGGGAAAAAAATATGTGATTGATATGACAACATAGAGTTTCATATTAATTCATGATTTGACTAGGAAATAACCCTATAGTAAAAAATTAGCAGGCTAGTAAAGAGGACAAACAGTTCAGCCTGGTTCTTGTCATTTCTTCATCACCTCTAGGTCTTTGTGACCTTCTAAAAGGCAGAAAGTCATTCCCATTCCTCACTCTTTAGTAGCTAAAAGCAACAAAACTGTGCCAGCTGCACTTGCTGCAAATGTGACCCATTTGAAGAAGTTCATTGATTTTCACTGACAAACAAGTTGCTTTCCTGATTAAAGCTAATTTTGCTTTTTGTTAACTAAGTGAAACCAGAGAGGCAGTGTGGCTACACTGCTATGTTTTGCTAGTTCACATAAGCCAAGAATCCAGGACAGATTTGGAGTCAAATACTATCAAGGAATACTTTTCAGTTACTTTTGAATAGTTTGAGTCAACTCCTAGACTGAGGAGGGAGGGGACTAGTCAGTTTTATCTTTGCAGTTACATGTCTGAGCATAATTAGATCTGAGTTGGGTTTGAAGGTGGAAATGGTTTTTGGAGAAAACTTCTACCAGCTGAGGACACCTGTAACTGCAAGTTCTTGTGAAGCCAAAATTTTGTGGATCCAGATCGTGATTAACTGTAGATTAAAGAGGCAATAAACAGAGATTGTTTGAAGTTCTTTGGAAAAGTAAGTTATCTTTTCATATGTACTTTTAATAAATGTTTGAAGAAAGTTAATTGTTTCCCTGTAGCCAGCATGGTAGGTATGTTCCTTGTCTCATAGTAGCAAAAAAACAAACAGAAAACAAGACCCAAAACTTTGCAACATGTGCTGAGTAATAAAGTGTAAGCCACACTAAATTTGCCTTTATCCAATTAATTCCTCCTCTTTTGATGTTACCTTCTTTTGAGCTCTTTTCTATATCACAGGACGGCAGGTATCAAAATACATGTTGTAGCAGTTCCTACTGTGATACTGCCTGAAGAAATAATATTTTCTCTAAAAAAATTTCCTTACATAAAAATTTCAAATATCAAAGGATTAAGTGTGTCCATTCTAAAAGAGGAGTTTTATACCACGCTTAAAGACTTTTCTTCTCTTTTTAAAAGGAAGATAATAAATACATGTTTTGCAGCACTATAGCTGCCTATTATACAAGAAAGCTATGAACTAGTGTGGCTTTTTTTTTACATCTTTTAGAAATTTCAGTAGTACTCTAATCAAAATGGAAGTGTGCTGCTGGTATGGAAAATTAAAACTTCAGAAGGAATACTTAAGGAAAAGCAGGGAAAAAGCTAACAGCTGGATCCAGGTTGCCATTAAGTACTTTTCATAGAATCATAGAATGCTTTATATTGGAAGAGACACCAAAGATCATCCAGTTCCAACCCCCTGCCATAGGCACAGACACCTCTCATTAGAACAGGTTGCTCGAGGCCTCATCCAGCCTGGCCTTGGACACCTCCAGGGAGGGAGCAGCCACAACCTCCCTGAGCAACCTGTGCCAGTGTCTCACCACCCTCACTGCGAAGAACTTCCTCCTAACAGCCAGTTTAACTCTCCTCTCTGTCAGTTTAAACCCATTCCTCCTCATCCTGTCATTACAAGGCCTTTTGGATAGTCCCATCCTAGCCCTCCTGTAGATATTGGAAGGCTACTATAAGGTCTCCTCGAAGCCTTCTCTTCTCCAGGCTAAAAAGCCCTAACTCTCAGCCTGTCCTTATAGCAGAGGTGCTCCAGCCCTCTGATCACCTTTCATGACACCATCCTAATGGTATGGAATTGCAGACGGAACTTGCAAAACCTAGTGGGCAAGAAAAGAGAACAGTCAAATTCGCTAGGATGATGCTTCTAGGGAAGGAGAACTTAAGCTACACCTACATAGTGCTAAGTCACGATTGACTGTTCTGTAAAATCAATGCTTAGTGTACAAGAACAGAAAAAAAGCCAACAAAATATTCAGGGATATTGGAATGAAAGTAGGTTTTATAAACTAACTTTCTGTTCATATTTACTTGTGTATTCTCTGAAAGAAAAGTCACTAAATTTCTTCATCTTTTGAAGGAGGTAGAACTTTTTAAATGCCACATGGGTAAGCATCTTTCCATTCAATCAGACTTCAGTGCACGAGGAAATTCTCTTACAGTCTTTTTACCACAAAATTAATTTTAATGCCTTTGTTCTTAGCTAAAAATTCACAAGATTGAATGCTATAGCAAGGCCAGCTGAACTGTCCTTGCCTACGATAAGACAAGGACAGTTAATTTGCTGTGACTAATTGGAAAATATACAGCATATTAATATGCAAAATAACATTGCAAGCCGCGATTATGTCAAGCAACAGAACCATGTAAAAGATTGATGTTTAAGACATCATGCTCTACTCTATAATATTTTGTATACTTGGGCTGCCCAAATGAGGGAAGCTGTTGAACTGGGGATGAGAGGCCCAGAATTAACAGCGTACAAAATGAAAAGATGAACTGAGAAAGGGAAACAGATGGTCAGACATAGATAAGTCCATAAAATATATCTAATTGTATACTCAAGCAGTCTAATGCCAAAGAAGCCAATTGGAAAGAAATATCTCTATAGGTCTGGCTACCTGTTGAAGTCTGTTAGCTTTACACCAAAAGGTGAATGCGTATTGTGTCTACATATTCTGTCCAGAATACATAAGCAACAGGAGCCTGTAGGACTTTTTAATAGAAACAGAGAGCAGAAAAAGACTTTCTCTTAGTGTCTAGGCAATGTTTCCTTTCCTTTTCCACTATGAAGTCTGCAGAGGTAGAAAGATGGAATGGATTTGAGAAGCATATTTTGTAATCTTATAACGCTCCAATTTAGACATATCTGAGTCTCAGCTGAGATGGGTGCAGTTAATGAAACAGCACTATGACCAGCAGATTTCTCTCTTAAGTAGGGAGAAAAATAAGTTCTCCTGAACTTCCCACAGGAAACACTGGCATTATTTAGTTGTCTAAAGACCATCCTTATTGCAATGACATAGGGGCATGAAATACTGTTTAATTTTCAAACTCATTCAGTGATATTTCCCTTTCCAAAATTTTTGTTGGAGTAGGTTGTACCATCTGATGTAGCTTGTGGCTATGTGCTGTTTTCTCCTGTGATGGGTTAGTGCATGCTTTATGAGATAAAAGTTACAGCGTTCAGTGAGGCTGCAGGTACAGAGCCTGTTCCCGAACAATGTGTGTCTTTTTCCTTTCCATCTGACTTAGGCTAGTCCCCTGCTGTGCCTGTGGCTTGTGACAGCGTCTTTGCTCTTCTGCACAGATACTTACCGCATTCAATTGCATGTTCAATAAGAAAATGGATTCTTGAAGTGGTTTTTCTCACATAGAAACCTTATTTTTTTTCCTCCCACGATCACAGGGTGCTGTCTGTGTTGCAAAAGAAAAGAGTGAAATATATCACTCTGTTTTTCAGACACTTGTCCATATTACTGGCAGCTCTAGAAACTTCTGTCTCTTATTCTGTCTATGTTTTGGAGTGATGGTTCTGCCCCAGTTCTCTCAGATATTCCCATTTTCTGCTGACTTAATAACTAGCTTGTTCAGACAGAGGAGGAAACAAAATACTTTCAGTCTGCAGCTACTAGGAAATCTACATGTTTTTCTGTAGCTATAGCTTCAATATAACTAATAGCAACAGACTAATGTAACTGCATTATACTGCAAGGGCTTGGCTTTTTTATTTCAGTGCCACATCTCTTTTCCCACCACTCTCTCAAACTCTCTCAGTATCCATGTTCCAATTTCCCTTCTTCCATCAGCAGCCATGTTGCTGCATGTTTTCTTATTCAGGTAACCTGAGGGTGGAGGAGATTATAATGGAAAGAAAGGTGATATGCTAAAAACACATGACAGAGTTGACATAAGAAAATTAAACCCTTCTGTATCCTCTGATTCAAAGAATCCCTCTGCTGACTTTGGAGATGCAAGTTCCACCTTGTAGCATGTGTATTTCAGTACATATTAGTGATGGTCACTGCGTTCTTTGTATAATTTATGCATTTTGTTTACATATTAGGGTTTGCGATATAAGACTCTGATCTCTCCATCGAACACACCGGATACTTTGAAAACATTGCCTAGTCTAACATATATCCCTTAATGTTTACATAATCATTAAATTGAAGTTTTTCACCCGAAAAGTAAGTTATCCATATTTTATTGTCTGTTGCTGGTTAAAAAGTCTGAAACAGGAGATTGGGAAAACAGTAACTGTTTATTTTTTCTATATTATTTAATAAATATTTCAGACTTGAGTTGTTATTATTTGTTGCCTTTAGACTTTGAGTTTATATATTTAGCTATAAGTATATACATTGGACTTAATGAATATCAGCAAAAGAGGATTTGTCAAAGGCCTCTTGGACATAATCCAAGGAAAGCTTTTTGACACTAACAGGGCTTCAATATGCAACCTTTTCTTCCTGCAGTCACAAAATGCCTCTATCCCTTAATCCATTTGTTTTTATATTAACCAGCTAAAATTGGCCCAGCTCATGCAAGATTATTTCTGCTCAAATTCTAATGCTTTAGCTAAATTTGTGCCTATGAAAACTTGTAATTTTCCTTGCTTGATCAATGTGCTCATTCTGAACCAATCCTTGCTAAAGCACCCTTTGCTGAAGAGCCTGTGAGCTGGAAATTATTTCACTTTGAAAAACATCCAGTGTATTATTAAACCATTTCCTTTGTCATATCCCTACCCTGTTACTCACTGTTCTTTTCATAGAGGCTAATTAAACGTTATGCTGCTAATCAGTGTTGATAGATACAAAGTACTGTAATGTCTTCTGGCTTTATGGATTATGCTAATGGCATTCTGCCTATTATTGATAATTTGTTCTTCAGTTACTGTAGGGGGAGGAAGAAGTTGTCTGGTTAACTGTAAAAGGGAGCTATTTGGTTTATGATGCATTCAGCTGTATCACCAGTTGTCTTTAGCTATTAAAGTTAGTCTAACTGCAAAGATATAATTTCATCAAGGTCTGAAATTTCTCTAGTAATTGAGATGAAATTTGTATGTTCAGACATCTAGGATACATCATGAGTATCAAAAGCTTGATGGCAATGAGCTTATTAAGTACTCAATGTGTTAAACCAAAGAGAGAGAAAGACATGATTAAATTTCACACTGAAGTTTGTTAAGGTGCTATTAACTATGCAGAGTAAAAGACCGTGACAGAAGTCTCACTAAATTCTGTAAGGTGGAAATCTTCAACAAAATCTCTATGTACAGGGACTGCCTCAAGTATCTCTGCACACTGCAGCGTACTCCTCTGCTAGCTGGAGAATGTCAGTTACACAAATTCATATGCTCTGCTCAGAGAGGTAATGTGCACATCTGTTTTCACCTACTGTGATAGACAGCATCAGATTTTCTCCAGTATGAAACACATTGGGGAAGAGTCCTTTAGCAGCCTATTAAATTTTGCAAAGCTTTCTGGGGTTGCACTAAAGATTCCAGTTTTATTTAGCTAGTTTAACTGTTGTGTTGCTCAAGCAGAACAGGCAGCTCTGAGACAGTAAGAACAGAAAAATGTCAGATATTGTCAGCTCTAGAGTTAGCTGAAAAATGCACACAATTATTTTAAAGTGAGAAAAGATAGTTCCCTTTTCTGTAGTTCCCTTTTCTTTTGCTTCCTGATGAACTTCTGCTGAGATTAGAATTTTGGTACACTTTAGTAAAAAAATTAAATAAAACACGTAGAGTTTTTCATTAAACTTTTCCTAGCACTATTTAGGAGTCATGTCAACACTTGAAAATAAATGGAAGGTTCTAAGCAGTAGTCACACTAAAGAGCTTACACATTTGTCTTTTCTTTCTTGAGGAACAGTTCAAGCGTAAAGATTTAGAGTAGATGAAACTTCACTTTCTTTCAGTACTTTAAAATTGAATTAATCTGTGGATACTCAGTGCTGATAAAGGAAAGTCTTCCAAAAAGAACTTGAAAACTTGCTGAAGGAGACCAAGAAGTGTTCCGTGAAAGACTGACTGATGGAATAGGATTTTTTGGCAAACATATTCAGTGACAATCATTGCATGTACTGTAGCTATATATTTTTTTTTTTTCCATCAGACTACTTTGCAAGCAGTGGATATAAGTAGTAGATATCAGTAATGAGCTCAGTAATCAGCTCAAGTTTTCTTGGAGGTTACCAAAACTCTACAAAACCTGGACCTCTTAAAGGGGCAACTAGCCCAAACTGCCACAGCTGGTATCATGTCAGTGAAGGAAATAATTCAAAGTTCCTTCAGGAAACCCTAAGACATTCTGCTTGAATGCCATAAATGCCACTGAAATGCTGTTTCAGTAAACCAAAACACTGAACAGTGCAGTTTTCTCTGAATACAATTCTTATAATGGATACCAGCAAAATATGAATGGCCAGAGTTAGCACAATATGAAATTATTGCCATATAAATAATCTTCTTTAAATTGACTATTTTTTTCTCTCAGGTAACAGCAAAGTAGATTTCCTGTATATTTCTTATCCGCTTTAACTTTCATTAATCTGACTGCTCTGCAGATGCACTTTCCAAAGCTCTGTGGCACTAATAGGCTGATGTGGCTCTGATGATACTTGAGGCCTCATGGGCCTCCAAACGTCCTCAACTCACCCTCACTCTCTGGGGTCAGGTCCTGTACTTTGCTATGTCTTGCTTTGTAACCAAAAGTTGAGGAAAATGTGTGCAAACCCACTGGAGTTTAGACTGAAAAATAACCAATGGATGCTTAGCTTGAAGTCTGCTGTGAAGGCAAGCCTGAAATTATCACATTTGCAGCAGTGAAATCTATTGATTCTAGAAGGATACAACAGTTTCCCACTGTCAGCATAACAGTTCACGGGTACCTGGATTCTTCTGGAACACAATGTAGGAGTAAATCACACAGTGTCCATTTACACTACAAAGGCACAGTACTTTAGCAGGAGAGACAGCTTATTTGGTAACCACAAGAGACAAACTGTGGTGTTAGGAGTGGCTACCAGGAAGAAAATGAATTATCTAAGTATGGTGCAATGGCAGAAGTGGAAGTTTCCCAAAGATGTAAAGAATTCCTGGCCGACCGTTAGTTGTCTCTTTTTTCCATGTAGTTTCTCTCAGTTCAAAAAGAATTTCAAATATGATCTGACCTTTTAGCCCTTTTTTTTTTTTTTTCTTTCATTAACTCAAGCACTTTTGTATGTGCTCAACTCCGGTTTTGACAAGCCTTTGATGTGACATGCAGTGCATGTGCTTTACTAAGCTAGTCCTTTGACTTGGTCATGTCTTTCACCTCTAATCAAGCTGCTAGTCCAGGAAGGCTGTGTTTATGTCTGCAGTGCAGGTAAAAATGGTGAAGAGAAGGAGGAGACCAGTTTAAAAGAGCCCTGCTAGAGTAAGCTGGTCGAGCCTTAGGGAGCATCGGAAATACACACAAAGAGGATGGGAGAAGCATGTGATAGTAGAACCCCTTTCAGAGTAGAGCTATGGGAGAAGCATGTGGTAGTAGAACCCCCTTCAGAGTAGAGCTGGAACGTGAAAGAACTTTAGTACCTTTGTTCTGGGTCCAATATCAGGATAAACTGAGAGATTGATGTGGCAGAGCAAATTCAGGTATGCAGTTTCCTGAAATGCTGGCATTTGTGATGATGACTGAATAATTTTATTCTAATATAATGAGTGGCTAAATTGTATGTAAGAATCTGGTCACAAAGTAGGTTGCATTTGTGCTATTATGCCTGTATGGCAGCAGAGAAAGGAGCCATTTCACAGCTGGCTAGTGGACTCAGAACCTTGAAAACAGCTTAATAATATAATGATCTCAAGTTTCAATTAGAAAGAGCTCCAGCTTGAGCCTGCTCTAGCAAAATATCTCACAGTTTACCAGTATTGGGTTTTGTTGCTGTTGTTGTTAGGGTTTTTTTGTTTGTTTGTTTGTTTGCTTTTTTCAGTAGAGGAACACATCTTGCAATTTAAAGGAATAAAAAACTTACTGTAAAATTGACAGAAACAGGGAAAAAAGACTGGAGAAGACATGGCATTGTGGAAAGCTTCTAATACAGAGTATTTATGTCTGGTGAAAAATGATAAAAGAAAAAGCTTTGGTTCTGTGACTTGATTTAGATGTATGTTAAGACACTGTAAATTAACTAACAATCTGAGGAATGACTATAAAAATAACATTGTGTACAAGGGGGAAGAGAGAGGAGGAGTACACAGGAAGCTTATAAAATAAGCAGTCAAGAGTGGCATAGTTCTTGAGGAGGATGTTTTCCAACATATCAGAGACACCTATAGTCAAAACCAGCCTGTGTACTGCTGAGTTTGTGCTTGGAGCAATGAATATCAGATGAGATTGTAAAATGTGTACGAGTCAGAAAACTTGAAGGGAAGTCTAAGGCAGTGTGAGGTGGCTGAGCAAGGCTCACAATAGAAGTCAACTGAGAGACTATTCTGGCAGCTAGTGAAGCTTAGAGAAGTTTGCAAAACTTTCAGGAGTCCCTGTGGGTTTGGGGGCTGTCTGGCAATGTCCCCAGGGTCTCAGGCCCTTAGGGAAGAACCTTTCTAACTGATTAAAAAAAAAAAAAAAAGAAAAAGTAAAAGAAAAAAAAAAGGTAAAAGTAGTAGTCCCTTGAGATCTGTGGTGTTTGCTATAGCCTATTCAATGACTTGCTATTCTGAGGTGATTTGCTGTGGAGCTGAATACTTTATAATGGTGAAAAAAAAAGTGCTATTATTTATACAGCTGTCATGAAAGGCATGCTTTAAAAATTCAGGAGTGTGACACAAACAGAAGCAGATAGCTGGACTGCTTGGTTTCATGATCTATTTCTATCTAAAGAGAGGTATGAGATGTTTTCAGGTTTCTCCCCCAGTAATTTTTGATAGTCACCTTATTTCTGTAGTTGAGATTGGCAGCTTATATGTTTCCATGAAAATCCTATAGATTTATGGAAGTGGCAGGAAAAAAAAAATTGTATAATTCAGTTGAAAAATACAATCAATCAAAAGATTTGAATCCCTTGGACATAGGGCTTCATTAGTTCAGTGTTCCCTGAAGCCAGCTACTAAATTTTAAAATATAAAGCATGTCACACTAAAAATGGAAAGAAAAGAAGGAAGACCATGCTGAACTGCAATTTTCCCACTCCTTGAAAAGCCAAATCCAATACAGACAGAACAAAAAAGTGCTGTGTGGATGAACTTGAAGTTACCCATGCTGGGTTAACAGAGGCTGAGATATTGCCAACATGACACAGTTGCTTTCCTTCTCAACCACCTCAGCTATTCACGAACCTGAAAGAAAACTCCCAGGGAGGGCTCATTTTTCAGACATTCTGCAATTGTCATCTTTTAACTTTTAGATATTCAATAGAAGTGCTCTACAGTAGAAAGAATTTAGAAGAGTCGTTTTTGAAGTGCAAGGACAGATCAATCAAAAGTGGTTACGAAGATGAGAGCAGCGCTGCCTTCATTTCATAATATCTTTATGCAACACCTAAAGCCAAGAGGCTCAGATCTAACTAGTCTCAGACATAATAATTTGAACTTATACTTGTTTGTGTCTCAGTAGATGACAAGGAATCCTGCTGGACAGGCAGTCTGAAAGGAATCCACTGAGGCCTTAGAATAATGATGTGTTTGGAAAAAATGGCTTTGTATTCCATGATAAAAGTGGATTGTGTGCAACCAGCATTCCATTTCACTTCTGATGAATTGATTCGACTTGATCTTTAAAGGATGTTAGAGCATTGAAGAACCTAGAAGAGAAGGAAGTATTTCAATGCAAACAAATTTTGAAGTCATAATTGCTATTATTTAAAGTTTCTGGATACAGTATTCTTTGCTGTGAAAGACTTTCAGTGACATGCTTGTATTACAGATGTTTGCATTTGAGTACTTTGTGGAACCAGCTGGGCTGCACCATTGATGGCTGGACTCTCGTGACCCTATCTCAGAGAAAGGCTTCACAGGAAGTTCTTTAGTTATATCTAAGGAGTGAGGCAAACTGACACTGAAATGGCCAGAATGATTGGCAAAATATCGATTACAAGTTGGTGCAGATCACTTTGATTGTACAGTGGTTCTTAAGGCAGTCAAGGCAATTACTTAGTATGTAGCAGAGAGAGAGAACATTAGAGGATGAGAGAGAAGAGTGAAAAGTGAGACAAGGTCAAAGGTGAGAGGAGATGCTTTCTTGGTGGTGGGTGCACACAAGTGGTTGGTAGAAGTGTTCCTAAGGAAGGGTGGATTATGTGCCACTTCTGTGATGGCACAGGCACACTGGGCACTGTGGTAGTCACAAAGCAGTTAGTGCCACTAATATTCTGTGTGGCTGCTGCTTCATCTTTGTTTCAATCTTGTCTGTGAAGCAATGGCCTTGAGTTGACACAGATGAGGTGTAGGCCAAGTGGTGCCTGAACTGTAGCATACTGTTACAGGAGTAGACTGTCATGGATGCTTGAATACAAAGAAAGGAAAGCAGAGAAGCAGCCTGTCTGAGGCAAAATTCTGTCATAGCAGGGAAACAGATAATGCAGAACAAATGTCTATGGGGATGTAGTTCTCACACCACCCAGAGTTCTAATCAGATTGTCACAGCAGTTGGCAGTGTTCCAGTGAGATCTTCCTCTATGGTGGTGATTTTAGAAAAGCAAATGCGAGGAGAGGAGAAGCAGAGAAGATGTCATGGATAATTGTGCCAAGCACTATGGCTAAAATAAGCACCAGAAGTATGAATCCTATTAATAACATAATTGCAGTAGCATTAATCACGCCCCCCACCAATAGTCCTAAGAACCTTAAAATTGATTGCACACAGAGCTCGGTTCCCATCTGTTGAACCAATCTGCTGGTTGCAAGGCCACAAGCAGTTTTCTTCATCTGGGTACCAGGCTTGTCAATAGAGGCCGAGGTGTAAATGGTGACATGCTCCTTCAGTCAGATTCAATAGCCTACATACACCCTGCTCCTTCAATGGCAGCATATTCAATGCTGATTTGTTTTAAAAAGACATTTTGACAATTTTTACACTTGTAGATGTAATTCACCAAAAGCATACTGGGTGAAAGCCTTGCCATGTTGGATTTTCTAGAACTATTTGGTGTCTAATTATAAACTCACTGAGCAGCACAGGAGGTTCCACCTCAACACAACGGGGAACTTCTTTACTGTAAGAGTCACAGAACAGTGGAACAGGCTCCCCAGAAAGGTCTCTCTAGAGACTTTCAAGGCCTGTCTGGATGTGTTCCTGTGTGATTTGAGCTAGGTTGTATGGTCCTGCTCTGACAGAGGGGGTTGGACTCAATGATCTCTTTGGGTGCCTTCCAACCCAGAGAACCTGTGATCCTGTGGGTACGAAGAACTCAAAGTCTGTAGCCATTCTTTGCCCCCAGGTAAAATAGTCAGGACAGGTAATGAGTCTTAACCCTACTGTGGCCACTTCTTAGCAGCATGCAAATGAAAAGGTGCAATGTCAGAATATATCTGCAAATGGATCTCTGTGTTAGTTGATTTAGTATAATTGAATACCCTATTTGGACAAAGCAGAGGCAGATTACCCCACATTGTAGACTGTCATGTTTTAGGAGGTTCAAGTAAGTTCCCATCAGAGCACCCCAAGAACAATTTGAGTGGAGCTGGATAAATGCTTCTATGATAAGTCCATTCATCTGAGAAATCCATCACCCTTAACTTATTTGCTACTTCCTAGAAAATGGTAGCTAGTAGCAAGGTCCAACCCAGGTTCAATCTTATGTAAAGTCAGTTTTCTGACAGTGCATCTACTTGGACTGCAACTGAAAATCTATCCAGACAGTCTGAATGGACAATTTGGTATTAAGTCTCTTAGAAGTGTGGGCAATCTCTGCCAGCAGCATGCTAATGTTCAGGCTCAATTACTTTTAGTACTTCCAGCATTGTAGAAAGACAGAAATAAATTATTAGGTTGGAGCTACAAAGAGAAAAGAAGTGATTCTGGTCAAGGCTTATTTCATATTCACAAAAATGAAAACAGAATTAATATGTTAGTATTTTCCCATTTTTCTGAAAGAATTTGTCTAATGTTCTCTTCTTTGACTCTCTGGTTTTGAGTCTGTCTGGATATAGCAGATACACAAAAAAGGATTTGAGTGTAAACTCTATCCGAGTACAAACATCTGTTTGTATTTGTCTTCTAATACTAGAGGAAATATCATTACTAATCCTGTAATACTGTATGGAATTGAAGTATGATTCACATTGCAGCTCACAGTTACTGAAATGGAGAACATGACAGAAGAGAGAGTGTAACATTTATGACTCTGGGGGGAAAAATGCCTTCACATTGTTGCAATTTTTCTAAAAGCATGCTTTTATATGCATCTTTTTCAGAGTTTGTTTTACTGGAACGCTGACCATTCACACATTTACTGCTAAAGCATTTCCTTCTGTGCTACTCGGTTCAGTTCTAGGCAGTGTCAGATGGAGAAGATCCTTTCAGTGCTGTTGCACAGATTTACCAAAGGAAAATATGGTGATCTCCAGTGTGTTCCCTTCAATGAATATAACGTTTTCATAGTGGTCCATGCATTTCACTTCTCCCCCTGTAAGGTTCAAAAGCTTTCTTTTTTTCACTAGCTTGTCACTTGCATCAGGTAGCTGCTGCCATCCTAAATGCATGGATGTGGCTAAAATGGATGTGATACCTCAATGCTCTGGTTGCTCTGCTTTTACAAAACTGATCCAGTTAAGCTAAGCCCAGGCACCTTCAGATAAGTTTTTGTCAGTACTTAAATGACAGAATAATGCATCAGCATTCCAGTAAGGCACATAGTGATTCATTTTATACTTGAAACTTCTTAATTTCCATATATCACCTTAAACTTCTTAATTTCCATATATCACCTTGTTCTTTATCACTGAAATTAAAATTGTGAAGAGACCGGAATTCGTATTTCAGTCCTGTTGATGTGTTTATACATTTTGTATTACATCCTTGGATTTTTCTTCTCTCTGCTTGATATTAAAAAATGGTTTATTAACTCAGTGCTGCTGATTTATTTTTATAAATGTTTCAAGGTGTCTGAAAAAATATTCTGAATTTGTGATGGTCCTTTGAGATCTCTGATTCATTCCATGCCAAACAGCCTGAATTCTGATCATAGGAAACCATTTCTGAATTCTTGAAACTGACCTACAGTATCTGTGTATGGCTTAGGAGAAGCTTCAAAGGTTTGGGAGGAGAGAGACAAGGGCACTGCACTCAGAAGGTTCTGACACAATTTATCTTGGGTTTCCAGCTGCATCCATAGGTTCCCACAGAGTTCCATATTTTAGCTAGGGCTAGTCCAAGTCCACAAATGAAAAAGTAATCTAGAGCTGGTCCATGTTTATTATGAAGAAAAGTATTGCACTTCCTGCAATACACTAATTCAGCAACACTTACTGACCCTCTTCACTTCATGTTCTTTCTTCTCCTCGGTTCCAGGCTTTAGATTTTTTTTTCCCTAGACCCATCCTGTTTGAGCAGCTCATGCCAATTAACTTCATGAGCATTCTTCAGGGATTTTTGGTTTTTGTTTTTTCCCCCCAGCTAACTTCATAGATGGTTCTGTGAGCTGGCCTTCAAAGCTACTGAGAACTGATAGCTCCTTGTAGAACCACGAAACAACTGGGGAGTTTAGCGCTCTTTGAAAAATGTGGCTGTGTGTTTATCACTTGTATTTGATCAGCAGGCTTCTTATGTCAGGATTATACTGATATCGACTGGTAGCCTTAGCTCAGCTCTAAGCACGGCATAACTCAATTAGCCAAATTTTACATCCCTAAGCTCTCCTGCCTTCTTTCTTCTCTGAGCTTTCTCTGTGGATCAAACTCTTCTCTTGGAGTGAGAGAGCCAAAAAGCTGAGCAAGCTAAATCTCCACAGTAGTTTCGTTCAGGATTTGATTAAGATGTGCAGGACTTGGCAAAATGAAAAATAAACAACTAAATGAGCTTTTCCTGAAATGCTCTCCTCTCACAAAGAAGGTGCAGAGATAAAAGAGAACTTAGGCTAAGTACAAAATTGAAATCTGAATTGTAGATAAATAAAAGAACATTTTTCTTTTAAATTCTGCTAACCCTTTTTCTTCCAAGAGCTAACTGACTCATTTGAAGGGGAAGATATCCTTGCTTAGACAGCAAGGAAACTAATACTGAGTAATTAATACTAAAATACAAGCATTTTCTCTGTTTTGTCTTCTTTTTTTTTTCAGCTATATTAGGGTATATCCTGATTTGTTTTGAGTGGTCCTTGGAACATTAGGCACAGATGCAACATATTTGCAAAAAGCATGTTGAAAATCTCATTTTTCTTGAGCTGCAACAGTCTCCTGCCTGTAGGATAGAGAGTACTTCTGGGACTGAGTAGCATCCAGAATTACTCATTACATGTAGAGAGAATGTCCACAAAATCAAAACATGACTTTTCCCCCCAACTTTGTAAAGAAAGTTGCAGATCAGAAATGTACCTTGTAATCCCTCTGGAGCTTCTTCCAGTGCAAAGCTCCATTGTGGAATTACCACCTCCTGCAAAATAATGCTCAGGGTCACTAAGATAGAAAAAAGCTCCCCTGTCAGGTATGTGGGCTATAAATAAACTCTCTTGTGTCCCAGTGGCATGGATTGAGTCCAGCTAGCCAGCAGGAGAGCCACTATGCATCCCAATCCGGTGGGCTGTGGAGGAGAAAAATACAACAAAAGGCTCAAAGGTGGAGAAAAAGGACAAAGAGGTCTCAACAGCCAGGTATGGTCATGGTCAAAAGACAGAATCAAATTGGGGGAAAAAAAATCAGTTTAATTTTAACAAAACCACTACAAATTTGTCAGTTGAATCAGAGTAGGTATGCTGGTTTGAGGCTAATTGGAATATTTTAATGAGAAAAATTAGATTATGGGCTGTGAAAAGAAAACAATGGTGATGTCTACTTCACTCCTAGGTTTACTGAGATGTAAAAAAACCAAGGAAATATACATAGATAAGACAGTGTCTGTCTGTAGTCTGTTGGTGTCTGTCTCTCTCCATGGCTTCTAGCTGGATCTGTGTAACTCAAGTAATCAATTCTGCTTCTAACCCCCTTGTCTGATCCTTCCGACTCACCTTGCACGTAAGGGAGAATCTAGGATAAGAAAGGAGAGTGGAAAGAAGGTGGAAGGGTGGTTGGAAACCCTTCTTGGGGACTCTGATTTCCAGGAGGAGTATTGTATTTCTGTGTTATTTTTAATTTGTATATAGCTGTAAATATTTGCAATATATTGTAAATATCTGCTTGTAGATTGTGCTAAGCTGTGAATATAAAGCTTCATTCCTTAACTTCCAGCCAGCTGAGTCTGGTCTGGGTGAAATCGTTGTTTGTGGGAAGGGTGGGTAACTCCCAAACCATCACAGTAGGACAGTGATAAATACAACCAGATTTTAAGTATTCTGTCCTCTCACCCATCCCTTCTTCCTGGGCTCAGGTCTGCTACCTCCTCCCCAACCAGCAGTGTAGGGACAAGGAATGAATGTTGCAGTCAGTAGCATCCTATTCCATTTTGGTTTTGCTGTTCCTTCTTCCAGATGGGAAGAACTCCTCACAGTTCTCCACTGCAGCAATGTTACATCTCTCCCTTAGTAAGTAGACCTCCAGGAATGTATCCAGCCAGTGTAGGTACCTACCAAAGTGTCTGAACTGAAGAGTGATCTGTTGCAGGAATCATCAGCAGACCTGCAGGAGCTAAGATGCTGTCAAAACAGAACTGTGCCTTTCTGAGCAGCTTTTGTCTGTTGTGTAGGCAGAGAGGCTCTGCTTGGGAAAAAGAAAGGCAGGCTGTTCCTGGCTGACTTCAGACATCATAGGTCCAAATGCACACTGTTTTTCTGGTCCCTTGCCACTCCTGCCACAGCTAACACTCTCTTATCACAGTACCTTCTTTTTTGGTTTGAATTTCTGCCATCTCAGCACGTCAAATGTCTCCTGATATGAGTATACGTATGACTTGCAAATAAGAGGAGAAACTTTAGGGTATCCAAACCCTCTGTAAGGTCCAAATAGATCTCAGTCTAAGTGGTTCTTCATTGCTCATGAACAGTGTATAAGAAATATATAAATAAATTAATAACTGTTGAAGGTTTCTTTCTTATTTCCCCCCACTGCCCCTTCTCCCCTGATTGATCTAAGATGAAGAATCAGCAAAGAGAACGATGGTAGCCTTAGGTAAAGTGCTATGGAGACAAAACTTTAAAGGCAGAAAAGAGAAGGCTGAAAACTTTCAGCACAGGCTGTCTGCCTTGGGCACCGAATATGAATCTAGCAGGTCTGGAAAGACTTCATTGATGACTAACAACTGTGTTCTTCTCTGCAAACCTTTTGTAATATCTGCTGCAAATTAAGTTTTAATACTTAAATAAGCATGTGGGGTGAATGAATACGCTTTTTGATATCTCTTGTGTATACACATTGCCTGTATTTTTCCATGGATCACTTGCCTATATTATATTAGAGCAGTGCACGGGTTATGCATAGCTATTAAACAATGGCCATATGGGAGCTGATATAACCCAACTGTTAGATACATTTTTCTCTTTAAAGACACTTATATGCAGGCAAGCCTCAGGGTGAGCTATGAAAGCATTAGAAGTGGCTAAAGCAAGAACTATTTCAGACTAATGCTAGCGTAATAAAATAATTATATGTGGTATTGGTTGGCTTGTTCTGCTAACTAAAACTGTGCTGCATCATAATGATGTGATACCAGTATATCAAACAATATTGCCTTTGAAATAAGCATGCTTTGAAGCTCCTAGACCATATTCAGTGGTATCTCTCACTTCTATTTACACTGATATGGCAATTAATCATATGCAAAACTTTTGCTGCAGCATGGTAGAAAATTATGCCTGTGATTTAGGGTATTTGTTTGAACAGCACTAATATTGGTTAAGATTAGATTTATTAGTATGCCTGTGAGACCACAAATATAACCCAGCCCTTCTCTGATGCGAAGAAAGTGGAAATGCACTGAAAGTCTCTGAAAAAATGCTTTCAGGTTTCAAGGTACTACAAAGTTGGGTTGCAGAGCACAGTGTACTAAAATGGCGAGTTACAGAATGGCTTTTGTTTTCTCAGAGATGCTGCTGCCTAATTGTAATATGGACCTTCTGGAAAGTTTTCCTTTTTTATGCCACATGTATTTACCCCAGTGCTGTCCTAATATCTGACCACAGCACCTCTGCTGTAACCTTTTCTGATTAGATATATTTATCCCAACAAACACCAAGAAGATAAGCTAAGAAAAGAAGAGTAGTTAAGGTAAAGGAGTTGTTACCATAAATCATATGGTGAGATAAAAATTATCTGTTTGCTCAGAGGCACAAGAATTAAGTGGAAGTAAGTAGCTGAGTCATATGTTAAATGTGAAGTGGATGATTTTAAAGACAGTGTATTTAGACTAATAGTATTGTACAATAGTAATTCATGGAGCATTAATTAGGGATTGTTAGAAAGTAAAAAAAAAAAATCAAAAGAAAGCACAACATCACTATCAACTCATTAAAAACATGAATATTCAAGTGTTTCTTTTGACTTCATTATACCTGAAGAATCATAAATTCCTAAAAACAAGCACTCCACTCCCCAGATTAACTGTGAACTAGTTTTCATTACTATTTCTTTAAAATCTACTCATTGGGTAGCATAAGAATTGTGTAAGTTGTTCTCGTATCTTATTTTTGTTTCTTCATACTTACAACAAGTTTTACTACAACAGGGGAGGGAAACCTGTATTTTATACAGTGCTAGTAAGATCTGATAGATTCTTAAATGCAAATCAGAAGTACTTGAAATATTTTCAACTACTTTTAGGGTTACATCAGGGAGAAGAACAACATAAAAGAGCTTGCCCATAGTCACTGCACTTATTAGGAAATGTCTCAGAAACCTCCCCAGTGAAATGCAGATGAGATTCATAAGTCAATATAGGAGACACAACTGAACCAGCTCTAAGAAGATCCTTCTCCTAGAGACATCTTGACATGCCACTGTTAACTTTCTGCTTTGAACTTCTTTCATTATAAATTCACAAATCTGAAATTGGTGTGTGTTATGAATTTGTAAGTTGAAGCTATGACCTGTTTAATTCGAAGCAGCAAAACCCAAACAACAGAGCAATTATTTGTAGGCCTAGTAATTGGTATGTTGCTTGATGATGAAAATAAAAGTATGACACAGCAAGCTCTGTTTTAAAGATACTTTTTACTGATAATGTCTAAAGTGACTGCCAGAAATGTCATATGAGGCTATGGATAATTAATGAGGTATATGTACTAACAGCAGCAGATACAACATTTTTTGTGATGTTAGATTCAGGATTGGTGCAGATCATAAAATTACAGAATCATAGAATGGTTTGGATTGGAAGGGACCTTCAAAGGTCGTCTAGGTACTTAGTGTGAGACTCTCAGGATCTAGCTGAATAGGCTCAATTTGTACTTAAAAACAAAGATTTTGCATAGTGAAAAACAAAAACAACAACAAAACCCAAATTTGAATGTAATGTCAAGTGGTATTTTTCAAGTGTCTTCTAACTGCAACTTTTTCTAGGGAACTGGAATGAATTTGTTTCAATTTGGGGATTATTGAGAGCTATACTTAAGTCTGTGAGTCTCAGTTTACCTCCAAATAGCAATGTGCAATGTTTTGTAAGTTAATTCTGCTGTTGTCTTTTTTGTTTGTTTGTTTGTTTTGAGGTGACAGTAGCAGAACAAATGGAAGGAGATAAGATGTTAGGAGGAGGAGGCTATGGAATTGCTTCCTGTCAAAAAGGATAAAAGCACTTAACAGAGTAAAAGTTAAAAATCCATCAAGATTAGTTCCCTGGGAGTTCCCACTCTTAGATCTCTCAGGACCTTGCACAACTGTGAGCAGAAAAAAAAGGAATGTGTACAGTTACGGATAGGAAGAAATCTGGGTTCAAAAAAGCCTTCTATTCAACAGATGTGCAAAACGATTTGAGTGCTCATAAACCAAGATAATTTATATATGGAATGGGAATTTAGACATCAAGTTAAGCTATGAAATTATGCAATCTTTATTCTAAAACACTTGAGGTATTCAATACAGCCTCAAATAGCTTGAATCACACTTGTATTGGAGGATAATAACAGAGTGAAAACCTAATCTAAGGCTATTTTAGTGATCTTAGCCAAAATCATTGCATAACTACTAGAATTTACGTTTTTGAAGGCAGTTTGATTCTCCCCCCCCTCCTTTATGTGACCTTTTATTTTTCAAGCAATATGACTCTTTTTTTCTGTTCAAGAGAAATAAAGCCTAGAGCAATCTAGTTTTAGAAGCTGCTGTAAAGAATACAGTTGATTGGAATAGTTTGCCTGAACTCTACATTACAGCTGAGATAGCTGTGTGCTGTTTTTCTGATTACATCTTACCATATGTGTAGAATGGTTTAGTGGCCTCCCTACTTGGACACTGCAAGCAGTCTGTGAAGAAACAAGGAATGAGGTGCAATGGTAACAGAACTAAATGGTATCACATGCACAGTACAGGCAAACAAGACTGGGCAGCACTGGGGAAGTTAGAATACACAACTGAATAACAGTGACAGTGTCCCCTTCCTGCAGACAGGCTGCATGGCAGAAAGCAGGAGGCATCTTCTGAGGGGACACAAACAGAGTGAGAGTAAATAGTGAAGAGGGAAGTGATTTCAGGGCATTTTCTCTATACAGCACCCCCAAACATCATTATACTCAACATTAATATGTAGTTGAGCTTCTGTAACTGTTTCTGAAGAGAAGCTTATTAATCCAAATTTTGTGTCTTAATTTTTTCTACCTGTGAGCCTTCTACCTCACTGAGAAGGATGTAATTATGTTGGTAAAAATAGCAGCACTCTAAACCTATCTCTTTGAAACAATTTATTTCAAACAGATATTTTAATTAGTGTTTTAACACTTGCAAAAAGCCAAGTTTATTCACAACTTTGTTAACCAAAGCTAGCCTGTCATTAAGCAACATTAACAAAATACTTGTTGCCCACACATCTTATGCTAACTGATGCACTCTATAGAAATACAAATACCAATTTATAAAAGCAAATAGCTCCAGAACAGGCAGTAGAATATTAATTCCCACATTGCAATGCTAGCAAATAGCAGGAGTAGTATTTATGAACTTGCAGAGCAGTTGAAATGCCAGTGCTTATCCACAGCAATATGCAGGTATGCTGGAACACAGAATGAGGGCTGTGAGTCCACCCAACTAACTGGTGGCTTGGGTAGCCTGTTATCATAGTTATCTGCAGGTACACACTGGTGCAATGCAGATTACATGTTGCAATTAGAAATGAAACACCGATGTTTCACCAAAATTTCGTGTCAGAATGTAATTCCTGTATTATGTGAGAGCCTATTATAAACCCAGGGATTATCAGCAGGCAGCATTCCAAGTACATTTTAGCCTTAAAGGTCCAGGCTTCAGTAGTTTCTAAACTAGAAACACCTTTTTGTTACTCACACATTCTTGCCTTGCTTGGGTAGCATCAAAGAACAAAAGAGAAAGAATTAGAAATTCTTTAATCAAATAACTCTATTTCCTACAGGAAATTTGATGTTCCTCCACCTCCCTTCACCTCCCCTTTTTTCCCCTCCTTCTCCTGAGTTGCTGTTACCCTCCTCTTATTCTCATGGCTCTTCTTGCTGCATTCTTAGATTCTGTCCATTTTTGTATATCTGTCAAATTGCTGATATTTTAAATACAATACATAGAAAATTTAAAACTTCAGGAAAAATGGAAGGACTTTGAAGTTTTTTCTTACCTTTTAATGTGTTCCCACTGCACGTAAGATAAAAGCCGCCAAAAATATTTCCACACTCAGTTGCTTTGTAGTGTTTGCTTGAGTCTCAAGAGGGAAAAAAAAACGGCTTTTGCGTTAGGCCCTTTTAGCCTTTTTGGGAAAGGTAACAAGATCTTCCCAGAATAATCAGAAAATGGACAGTTTGTAAAAGACTGAACACGCTACTAAGGACTCCAAGCATGTTTTGGAATATAGGTCAAAAATAAAGAAAGTTAAGGTACAAAAGTGGGTTACCCTGAATCTTATTTTCAGACCACCTTCTTGGTTTTCCTCTGCACATTAAGAACTTATTCTGCAACAATCCACACAAGGTTACTTATAGAATCCTGGTCCAGTAAGACATGGATCAACATTTCCTAAAAAATTTTCGTTCTGTCTCTTTTAGCGTGTGTATTTGCATGCTTAAATATTATATTGTTCCTATATTTTGTGATGTGGTGGGGAATAAAAGCCAAGGCATTTGTATTGCTTCCTTCCATTGTCTGTGTATGAAAGGCTCCTAAATAATTTGATTGAGAAACTGAATCTATATATTGTCTGCCAATGTGTCAGTTGAGTATCTGGGAGCAGAATTTTTAATACAGCAGACTCTGTGTTTTAGGTTTTGGGCTTTCTCTGCTCCCTCTTCCCCAATAACAGGTGACTGCCACTGTTAGATTTTGTAAGACATCTTATTAAGGCTGCTAGTTACACTGGTTTCCGTGAACTGATTAATTTGTGGAATCATAGAATC
Organism: Psilopogon haemacephalus; assembly: GCA_013396835.1. NCBI lineage: Eukaryota > Metazoa > Chordata > Aves > Piciformes > Megalaimidae > Psilopogon > Psilopogon haemacephalus. The sequence goes on along the minus strand of VWZI01008852.1, from coordinate 420,803 downwards.
ATAGAAGGGACCTCAAAGATCATCCAGTTTCAACTCCCTGCCATAGGCAAGGACACTTCCCACTAGAACGGGTCCCTCAAGGCCTCATCCAACCTGGCCTTGAACACCTTCAAGGAAGGAGCAGCCACAACTTCCCTGAGCAACCTGTGCCAGTGTCTCATCACCCTCACTGGAAAGAACTTCCTCCTAACATTCAGTTTAAATTTCCCGTCTGCCAGTTTAAACCCATTACCTCTCTTCCTGTCATTACAAAACTTGTAAATAGTCCCTCCCCAGCGTTCCTCTAGGCCTCCTTCAGATGCTGCAAGGCAACTATAAGATCTTCCTGAAGCCTTCTCTTCTCCATTTTTACCTGATAGTAACATGAAACTTTATTTGCACCTTAATGTCCTTATTTGTAATTACCACTTCTCGGGGCAGGGGGGGCGAAGGAAATGGAAATGGAAGTTACAAAGCAGTTACAAATACTAGTGGCACCAGAGTTCTCTTGCACTTTGGAGTTAGACAGCAAATTTGTAAGCATTTCACAGTTCATATGCACAAATGCTTGGTGCGAGTGGATGCTGAAATGCCGTCACAGGGAACACATATGTCCTAGAGCTGGTGATTGTTTACTTGGTGCATCTGTGAAGTGTTTGAATTGCAAATAGAGATGCAGATGTTTCATACTGACTTGCTTCTTCATGCTCACTACTAAATTCCTCACAATTTAACAGACAGGAGCTCAGTTTCCATTTAATTAATATGAAGTGATAGTTTGAGTAATTTCTTCACTCTTATAAACATGTAATAAAGTCTTTTTTAGTTGTATTTGTCTAAATTCTGTTAGTGTCTTCTCATGGGAATATTCTTTGATGTAACACAATAATTTAGTTCTTGGTAACTGATTTTTTGGGGCATTTTTGGTCACTATTATATTGTGCTCTAAAATAAAAGCAAAGCTTAAAAATAATAATTTGCTGTTGAAACAAAAACACATATATGAAGAATATAATTACAGCCAGAAAAACATGATATAAATCCTTCACTTTTAAAGAATTCTGGTTTGAATAGAAGTTTAATCAAATTGCATTTTGAGTGTTTGAGTTGAAACAGAAAGAAAAGCTCAGAGTATTAGCTTTGATCCTATAAACCCTTTAAGTCCTTTGTCACCTGAACAGAATCTGACTGATGTCAGTGCCTTGAGTCCTCAAATTATATAGCACAACGCACAAGGAAATTAGCCTTTGAAATTTTGGCAGTCTATATTATGGCCTTGTAATAGGTCTATGTGAGTCTCTCTTCTCTTCAAGACATAGGGAACAATTTCTATAACTGATGCAATGACAGTGGGGACTGTGGCTGTCTGGAAGGATTAAAGCTGGTGGAGAATTACTGTAAGATGCATACTGTATGAAGTCTGATTGATTTATGTTTATCATTCATATGTTTGCAGCCACCGCTCAGGTTCCCTTCAGCATGCTGGGGATTTTCCAGGCTGAGAGAAGGTGCTGTGAAGATATCTGGTGATTCACAGCAGGTATTCAACTGCTGTATATTATTGTGTAGTGGTTTGGGGAGTGTCCATTAAGAAAAGCCCACAAAACTAAACTCAGCAGTGCACGCCTTGGGAATACAACAAATCCTGCTCTTCAGAATCATTCTAAAGAGACTGCCAGAGAGAAAAGGACTATGGTAAAAGCAGATGTATAGCACAAGTAGTCACACATGCCACATATAAATTGGGACGGATTTGTTAAGAAGCAGCTATTGATTCGCGTGCTTTTCCCTTCTGCTTTGATTGATGCTTTCTGTTCCCTTTTCCCACACACAATTATTCATTCCTCATTTTTCTTACAGCAGTATTCTCATTTTCTTCATGACCCCTCAGATTTCAACAAGGCATCCACTTATCCTTCAGAACTGATTTACCCTGCGCTGCCTTTAAGTAATTAGCTGACTAAAACTGAGCAATGTGTGTGGGTGTACTTAACAGAAGTAAAGAAACAGGAGGCAGGAACTGCATGTTTTAGTCTTCATACACTGCCTGTATCTTCTATGTACATAGGAATGAAAACAATCTATGTCAAAAATCTGGCCAGAGATTGCTTAACTCTGAAGCATACTTCTGTGGAGCAAGAAAACAGTGAAAATTAAATTAAAATTAGATTCAGGTGGGTATTTTGCAAGTCTATTTTGTTCTTGTTTCTGCTTTTTGTGCTTTTGCTAAAATAAGATGATAAATTTAAATTCACTATGACGCTTCTTGTTCTATATGCACTGCATACATCTTCAGGTTGTTTTGTTTTCTCTTATGTTTATGCAATGAAAATACTATTTCCAAGTGGAAAGTGTAAAAATCAATCTGGTTTGTTTCAGAAATTTCCTTTCCCATATGTTCAATGTGATTATTCAGTAATTTGATCCAAATTTAAATGTTCTCTAAGTTAAAAAAAAATATGCCATGCCAAGACACTCCAGTGTAGTAAAACAGGTAGTTCAAAATACTAAATAATGAATAACTCATAGACTAAGTACAACCCTACTGTTCAGGCAGTAATTCTAGCATTCTAGAACATAGTATAAATGCCTAAATGAGATGAGTCACCCTGATAAAACCGAACTGAAAAATTACCTTAACCTTTTTGAAGCAATGCAATCTGACATTTCCAAAATGAAACAAGAGCCAAGAATTCATGTAGACTTTTGCCACTGAAGCTGTCATAAAAGTCAACAAGTGCTCTTGACACATTTTGCAGGAGAGGGCATTGTATTTTCCAGTTAGAAAAAGATGCTGCTGTTTATCATACTCGTTGCTTGGTTCTGCTGTTAAAGAGATTTGGGAACTCAGAGCATGTGCATTTTATTTAATTTTTTTTGCCATCTATTTTCTTAGAACAGTTTTTCACCTTTCATGATTTCAATCCTGAGTTAGAATCGTAGAATGATTTGGTTGGAAGGGACCTACAAAGGTCATCTTGTCCAATCCAACTTCAGTGAAGAGGGAGATCCTTCATTCAGAACCTTGCCATGTCTGACCTTGAATATGCCCAGGTATGGGCCTCAACTACCTCTCTGGGCAACCTCTTCCGGTGTCCTATCATCATCATGGTAAAGAACTTGTTCCTGACATCCAATCTAAATCTTCTCTAATTTCAAACCATTGCCTCTTGTCCTATCCATAGAGGCTTTTGTAAACCGTCCCTCTTTGGCTTTATCGTAGGCCCCTTCCAGGTGCTGGAAGGCTGCTATTAGGTTTCTCTGGAGCTTTTTCTTCTCCAGACTGAACAATCCCATCTCCCTCAAGCTGTTCTTGTAGCAGAGGTGTTCCAGCCCCCGATCATGTCTCTCTTCTAGACTTACTCAGTCCTTCCTGGACTCAGCACTCCAGAGGTACCGTATTTCTGCAGCACAGCTGGTCTCGGGTCCCCAGAAGACTTTTCATGGGGTTTCTCTTTCCTTTTTGTTAAATAGTAAGGGAACTTAATAAAATATTTGTCACTTAAGAGGTTACTACTTGTACCATGTCTAACCATGTACAGATGTTGAAGTTACAGTTGACAATAACTTTCATTCAAGTGTTCCTCTGTAGAAAAGGAGCTGTGGGTGTTTTCTTTTTCTCCTCCTTCTCTTTTTAAATCTCAGTAACTTGCTGTTGCAATCAGACACAAGCAACTTTGACAGAAGATCACTGAGTCTGATTCTGTTCTCTGCTTCATTTGTCTAAATCAGAAGTCATTCCACTGCAACAAATGAAGTCACATTATGGCAAAACTGGAGTTGGAGCAGATTCAGAATGACAGAACAGAAGCCTCCTGATCTGCTAAATCCCAAGGTGGTGGTGTATAGACAGAGGAATGACGTGGCATTTCAGAGCTAAACTTGGATAAAAATGTCATATTGGTTAGATCTTGGCAGATGAATGAAAATGGTTACAAAGAAAGCACTAATTAAACCAACTTTCTGGTTTTCATCTCTAAAGAGATCAACTGCTATATCAACTGCTATTTCTTATACCTAGAGGAAAGATTGCATTTTACTTCTGGTGGGTTTGACAGAAACAGTGAAAAAAATTACTCTCATTTCCAAAAGATTTCCCAGAAGATTTTGTTATATGACAAACCCCCAACAACAAAACCAAAAACTCCACCAGTCATGTCACATATAATACAATGGCACACCAAGAGGAGTATTCTGGATTAGATTCAAAGTCCATTTTAATGAATTCAGCTTTTTCCCTTGACTTCTTTGAAGTCTCAGAAGCTCATACTGAAGAATGAACTTGAACATACTTGCTATCGTAGAAGACCTAAAATATTTCATAATTTCTCTTTCTCTCCCACTTCTTATAAACCTTCCTAATGATTTTAAGTGGGCCTATGACTGTCTTACTGAAGAAAGGGTTGTTGTAGCCTTGAAAAGAATAGGGCGTTACATTCTGAAATGCAGATCCACGTGAAAGATTTCTATGCAGAAATACAGTTTTGGAACTGGGAGATTAATTACTTGGTTTGGGAACTATTTGTAATAATCCTCAAGCCTTTCAAGGTATGTAATATTTCATGATGTTACTGGCAAGGATTGTAAGGATGGCAATCTATTCAAATGTCTATCAGTAATGATTTAGGTCAGAGGAAGGTGAATGGCACTATCGCAGTCACATTGAGCCCTATTTTGTACAGTAAGTGTGAACTCTAATGAGAAAAGTGAGACGTTAGGTTCTCTGTACACTGAAGATTTGAATCTGATATTGGAATGCTGCATTTGCTCCCTGTCTGTATATTTATGTAAGGATGGTAGACCTTTGAGTAGAGAAGAAATTTAAAAGTCATATGGTATAATATCAAAGAGGTCAATTGTTAAATTTATTCAAATCAACCAACCATGTGTTTGGTGTCGTCATCCCCCGCCACCCCAAGCTGCTTATATCTATGATATCACAGAAGGAAAGAAATTACAAGTTTCAAGAGAGCATCAGCAGAAAAAAAAATACAGCAAGAAACAAAGGCTTGAAGTCAAATTAGAATCCGTGTCTGCATGTTTAATGAAAAATTACTAGAAAGAATCAGAGATAACAAAGAATGACTAACCTCAAACTGTCATTTGAAGTGGTGGGTCTATCTGTCTTTCAGATTAAAACTCAATATATTGTGGATGATTGATGCTCAGCACGGGAGCATCAGAATCTGGTTTGCATGAGAAGTCAGTCTAGATGAGCTGTCCTTAGAGCCTGCTCGGCCCTGTTATTACTAAGAGCTGTGAGGAAACAATTGCTGTTAAAAGACCCTGCTGCTCAAACTAAAGATATTCTTTAATAATTTGATAATTATATATACTTATTTAATATAAATATATATCCACAAGCAACATCTGTTGCTAAATAAGCTTGTTGTACCACCTAAACTAATCAAAGCTGGGTTTCCCAGGCACATCAGTAACATGGGTTCAAATTGGCGGAGAGGAGATTTGAACGGGATGTTAGGAAGAAATTCTTCACAGTGAGGGTGGTGAGGCACTGGAACAGGTTGCCCAGGGAGGTTGTGTCTGCTCTCTCCCTGAATGTGTTCAAGGCCAGGCTGGATGAGTTCTTGAACGTCCTGATCTAGTGGGAGGTGTCCCTGCCTGTGGTGGGGGGTTGGAACTGGATGATCTTTGAGGTCTCTTCCAACCTAAACCATTCTATGATTCTATGTTGGTATATACTCTTGGAAACTTAAAAATGCTGTATTAGTTAGGATAAATTTAATAAAGATAAATGTTGTTAATTTACTAGTGTCTACTAACTGCTGTTTCAGCAGTGAATGTTGCATATTCATAGGAAATTTCACTAAAAGAGAGGTAGTGTGATATAAAATACAGCCAGTGGAATACCTCAGTCTCTGCTGTTCTATCACGCTTGAATACAAATACAAGACGGGATTCAAAACAGTGTGAGTATCTGGATTATATTCTGATGGAGGTTTGAAACTGCATTTTGTATTTCAATTTATTAAGTTTCAAATGCTGACAAACTTGTGTTATAATAAGCTTGTCGTATAAAGATATTTTGCAAGCAACAGGAAAGGAAAATTTGAGTTAAGGTCAGGTTGAAACTTCCAAATTAGCTATCCAGGAGTCAGGGAGGCTGTTTGCATTTTTAAAATACAGGCAAAATATTCTCTTAGGAATATATATTTTTTTTAATAGGATTATGCAATCAACCTTACTCTGTGTCTATATTTTAGATACAAAGTGTCAGTGTGTAAAGGGAAATTCACCAGGTTCAACCAAGTTCAGTGACCTTCACTGTAGTATCAGAAAATTACATCTCCTGTTTTCCGTATTTAATTTTTTCTATCTTAGAACATTTCTCCCCCTCTCCTGTTCTGAGTGGTTAAATGGCAAACACATAACCAACAAGATAAAAATTAAAAAAACCCAAACCAAACCAAACAAACACCAAACAGGATGTAATCCAGGAAAACAAATGCTTGAAATGTACAAGTTGTGCAGGATGCTTATTGTATAATAATACTGTAATACAAAAGTAACTCTGTTCTGAGATAAGAGTGCATGGTCAGATGCTCACCTTTGACTACAGCATTTCTCTGAAATACTTAAAGCTAGACAAACATTCTAATAAATTCTGCTTACATCCTGACTGCTAACCTGTAACTCTGCTTCATCTTCTTATAATGATCAGGAGCTGCTGCAGTGTGCCTTTTCAAATTCAGTTTGTGTGCTGCAGGAGTCTGAGACAGGTGCACAAATGTCATCCAGGTACTTTTATAGGAATTAAACTTCTGTCTTATTTTTATGCCCCGTGGTAGAAATGTCTACTGTAAGGTACAAAAGTTTTTAAAGGGAACAAGAGTTATGATAATAACACTGATAATCTGCACATGTATAGATTTGAAATAATTTCCCAAAGATATATTAAAGCAATGGCTGTTTTGCTGGTAAGGAAAATAAGACATTGGAGGGGTTGTAGGAGGGGCCTAAAAAACAATGTGGATCTGACATTTGGGGAAAAAGAAAAAAAGGGGGAAAAAAAGGAAGAAAAGAAAAGAAAAGAAAAGAAAATGAGAAAAGAAAAGAAAATGGGAAAAGAAAAAAAAGGGCGAGTAAGATTCAAGAGCTTGGATAATACAAAATTTCATAGCTCTGCATCTATTTCTACTGACTTTAAGGATAATACTGATCTCTAGAGTCTTGATGCCAACTCCAATTTCCCTATTTTGAAATACCTTCAATACATTCCTCTCACACTCTACCAGTAAACTTACTGCCTTTTGAACTGCTCTCAAGTTTCTTTGGTGTCGTTTTTTCTTCTTGGTGAGGACTTCTGGTATATTGTTACTGTCCTTCAGCAGGAAGCTAAGAGCTGCACCAAAATGAAAGGGAACAGAGCTGAGTTTATTTTATTTTATTAATGGTGAAGCAAAGAATAAAATGACAAAGTTTCTTAGATCCAGTTATCCCCTTCAGATGTGTTCCCATGTGGAGTGCCTATGCTGGACACATAGTTGGAGTTTTTTTGTGTGCAGCAGACAGTGATATAGTCATAATTTCATTCCTGCATTCTCCCTTTTATTGTGGACATTAGAGACAATATAAATAAATGGTTTAGAATAAGCTATTTTGTGAGGGGAGAAGGTGAGACTTCACAGATTTGGGATTTGTGAATAGATGCAATGAGCTGAATTGCAGCTCATTCCCTCTCAGTAGTTCTTTGGAAGGATGTCTAGTTTTGTATGTTTTACATACGTAGCATAAGGAAACAGTCCCCACTTTGGAAAACACCTAGGAAAAAGAGACCTTTAATGAAGATCTGCCACAGCTGTGAGACTGGTTGAATCTTTTCTAGAATCCATATTAAGCTGTTATCAGGTTGTCTATCTTGCTGAAGTTCAAGGTTTACTTAAGTATCTCTGACCTTTCATCTGAGGTCTCTTTTCTCCTTGATGCTTTCTAGCTGCCCAGTCTTAGTTATAAGCTGCTGCTCAGATGGTTTCTCCCTTTTAATAACTTGTTAACAACCAGTGAGCTTGACTTCTGACCTTTCTGCTTCTTGGCACTATCTATCTGCCAAATATCAGCCCATGTTCCTCCATGAGTCTTGAGTCCATTATGGGAACTTCTGGAGAGAGTTGATTTGGATAACTTTCAGTTTTTGATGCTGCTGGTTGCTCCTCTTGTCTCAGGTCTTCTGAGAGATGCCTTTGTGCAGGCAGAAAACATAAAAGTTAAGGTTAGCACATTTTGCTTAGTCGTTCTTCATGCCTTGTAGATACTTTGTCTGTTCCCTTTAGCATTCTGCAGCCTGTAACAGTCTTGGTGAAATGTTTGAGGTTTCCTACGATATCACTTCAAAGTGACATAGGAATGAAGGATTGTTCCCCTGGCTGTTCCTCTGGGTGTATTAAAATCGTAGGATAGTTTTTGCAAAGCTTGAACATGGAAGGGCTAATCTGCAGGTCTCTCTGGTCTCACTCAGCCCAGTGTTGGTCAGCTCTCTCTATGTAACTGCAAATTTAATTACTTCACAAAGGCTTTGTTGTAACTTGGCTCATCTGCTCTATAGGGACTTGGCTGTAGGTTGCTAGGAACAGCCAATCCCACACCTATATGCTGGGGCACTGACTGACCATCACTAAGAATAGAAACAGCCTTCTCACCTGAAGCAATTTGTTGACCCTGATTTAGCTTCTGGAGGCAGGCCTGAAAGTCAATAATCAGAGCTGATCTCCTGGCATTGTCCTGTGAAGTAACAGCCAGAGCATGCACCCCCAGTGCCACTCAGTAATTGTTTGAGAATAAATCCAACAGAAGACCTTTGGATATAAGAATTATAATTTTGCAAAACAGCAATCACTACAAGCATTACCCTTTAGCTACTGACAGCAAAGTTCAAAAATCTCATCATGTGCTGGTTTCACAGCAGCTGATAAAGGTTAATAAAATGGAAGTTTAAAAGGCAGTCTTTCTAAATATTGGTTGTTTTTTTTTTTATGCTCAGAAAGCTCAGAAAGGATGATTCCCATTATTTTGGGTTGACTTAGCCCACACATTCCATTCCTATTCCTACTGTATGACTCTCGCATCCTTTCTTCCATTCCGTGGAGCCATAAACCATAGTCCTTGCTGCTGTTACAGCTGCCACAGGCTGCACTTTCTGAAGTGAAATGGTGTCTGTAAATATCAGTACAAGATCAGATTTGTGCCATGGCCTCTAGAGAAGAGAACACCTGCTTCACTGAATTATTGATGTGGACTTAGAACTGGTTCCTGTACAATATTTGTAATGGGAATTAACTGACTAGAGAATTAAGATTTTGTAGTTTACCTTTATGTTCCTGTGTCACTGAATATACCAGTCTATGCTGTAAGTCAATGACATGTTCCGAGAGGGAAGACTTTACTCAGTTTTCTAAAATCCTCTGGTTTAAATAGGCTGTGCTTTTTAAAGTTAATACTGGATTTATGCCAACCTGAGTGAGAAGTGTGTCCCTCATGTCCTGTTTCTCAGTAGGAATGCATGATGAGAGAGGCTGCATGAAATTTTGCATGTTACTCAGATGCTTACTTTGAGATAAATTATGCTTTTATGTAAAAAGTATGTAAATACCTTGAATTTGTGACACTATACTGAGTTCTACTGATTTAAGACCAGAAGAATGGGTTATTGAATTGAGTCCATTTTACTCTAAATCCAATCTCTCTCTTTTCTGCTTTGCTGTTGGTAGAAATGGGCCACATATGAGTTGTTAATTTGAAAATAGTTTCACAGTAGGTATTTTCTTAATTTTTAAATATTTTTCGTTTACAAACCAGGCCATATCTGAGCACCAAGGGTGCTCATAATAGGTTAGAGTTACAATATTGAGATTTCTGGTCTTAAATTCAAGAGAAATGAAACTTCTGGTTTTGGTCGTTGTATTTCTAAAATCTTTTAAAGTGAGACAAGGCAGTAACAGATTTTAAGCTTATATCAATGCTATGTATATAGGAGTGGTTGGTTATATAGACTTCATAGTGATAAGATACATAAGGCCACTTCAATTCCTCTATCAAGTTCTGCTTGAGGTATCTTGATTAACATTCATGTCAAAAGAGAATAACGGCAGAAATTACATAAGACATTGGTTGAGCTGTGGTATCTGTGCAATTCTGTCATGCAACACAATTATTATGTATTAATTACATATGATGTTCATTCAAAGTCACCAACCTCTGCTAAAGGAGTGGTCCAATTTCTCAAGTGATCTGATTTGCCCTCTTGAGTCTGTAGGTATTCTTCCTCTTAAGAAAAAGTACTCTGGCCCTTTTGCTAGAATGAACTTTTCACTCTGAGGTTGAAATCAGGGCACTTCCCATGAAAAAAGGGTGGATATGGGACTATAGATTAGGTGAAGCAATTCAGCTAGGAAATACTTAAGCTCATTATGATACACTTAGTAGATTTTATGAGAAAACAGCATATTGCATTTGTATAATGACTTCTGTCTGTGCCCTCTAAGAGTTCTGTAAAGGTTGCAAAGTTATTAGCATACTCAATATGCAAGAATGAATATGGAGTTGGACAAAGAGATTAAGCATTTTGCTCAGGTCTGTATAGTGAGTGAAAAAATGTCATAGTAGAAAGCCTAGTGTAGTGACTTTTGACCTGCAGTCTTACCAGTAGACTATAGTGCTATGACATATTTTTGATAGGAAGAAATAAATCTTTTTATTTTATAAATTCCATTTTTTATTTTACTCAGTACTGACTGAGCTTAACCAAAAGGAGAAGTTAATAAATACAGGGGATTTTTTTTTTTAATATATGACAATTTGTTATCTATCTTAATAAGATTAAAATAAGCAATAAAGCTGTCAAATGCTGTCACCAATAGCACACGAGGTTTCAGATATAATAGCAGCAAAATGTCATAATATTATGTAGTCAAAACACTGTGGCAATGAATAAATATTCTTGCCCATAACAATTTTAAGGAAAATTTACGTTTTTAAGACCATCTCTTTTATAGTTTAGGCCTGTTTGCAGCATAGCAGGAGGAGCTGACATTTCAAATAATTGCTGCTGCAGCAAAGAATGTAAGCATTTATCACAATATGCCAATTAAGCTTTGAAAGATACTCAGTATCTTTAATGAAGGCTGAAGAAAATCACTCTGGTAGTGTATTATGTGCTACACATCTCTGCCCCCCAATAATGTTTTGATCTTTAAGATCAAAACGTCTTGGGGATTTTTCAATGCATACATTAAGTATCTAATTGTGCAGATCTGGTCATGTTTGGAGACAATCAGCAGCAGTCAAATGGGGGAAGCAGCTAGTGAATCGTTGTGTAATTTGAGTGATTTACATTTTGGCATGATGGCACAGAGACATGCTGCTTTTTCTGATGCTCTCATTGAGTGCACAGCTTAATGACATTTGATCTTTTCAATTTATAGTCTCTCACATATCTTTTATGTTTGCTATCAAAAGGATAATTTGTAAAGTGAATGTTTTGTTGATCTGAATTGGCAGAAGCATTTTTCAATCTGCCAATTTTTCTATTTCAGTGAGAAAGAATTAAATTTATTAGCCTATAACTTTCTTTCTTTCCTTTAATGGTGGGTTTATTATTCTGCTTAGCATTTGCACAGGCAGTGGAGTAACTCTTTAAGATCAGAAAGTGGGGAAAATGAAGCATTTGCACCTGTTTTGAACCTGCTGTCACAAAACCAGCTGTAAATCAGGTTGAGTCTTTTGGTTATGGCTTATCAGAGCAAGAGGAAGGTATTGCTGATACCAAGGCATTCCAGATGCATGCCAAAAAGCAGCAGTAGCTGATCCAACAGTGTTGACCTAACTGTGTATTTGAGTGGAGGAGTTAATGATAGATGAGTGCATTCCTAGCCACACATTACTCTCTTGGATGGCATACAAAACCTTCCATGCCTTAACTATGGTTGCTTGTTTAAGCCTGAGCTAAGTTATGGCTGACTGACATCAAGTTTCAGTGTTTTTAGTTTGTTTTCTGTGATTTTTTTTTTTGTGATTCCACTGTGTGATCTACTGTTGCTGTGAGTGACACTGTCATGTTTTCTTCTAGCAGTCCATTAGTGTTTGTCATGAATTGTTTGGAAGACAAATGTTTTGCTTTCTGTTTTTTTTGTCTGATTCTAGACATCTCTATAGCCCACTGCTACTTACACTAGTTAAATAAACAGAATGGAAAGGTCACTGGGAATAAAGCAACTAAAGATTAATAATATATTTGTGAATTAATTCCCCAGAGAAGAGCCTATCTAATAATACCACATGACACACAGCCTAATGCCGAATTCAAATGTTGAAAAGACACATTTTGCTTGAATTTAATTGTTAACAAAAGATCCTGTTGAAAGCAAGCTAAGGGAGGTAAAAAAGACTTTATGCAGAACAAAGACAGGTCCTGCAGCAGAGTGTTTTTGTGCATGGAGATGATATCTTTTCAGCTTTTAATGAAATGTCAGAGATGTTTTGAGTCATAAGTAATAATCCTACAAAGCCAAAGCAAAGGGGCAAAAGTATTAACATCCAGAAATGAAGAGCTAGATTCTGCAGGTGCTGAGCACTGCTGAATGATGCTAAGTGACAACAGAGTTTGTTGTCTCCATTTTGCATCAGTAACTGCCTGCCACTGTCCTGCTTATCTGGCTTTGCTTAGATATACTCTATTATTGACACTTCTGTATTTCCAGAGCAAGCAAACAGTGAAATTGCCCACACATTTTTACTTCCCCTTGCTTGCACCTACTGTGATATTTCCATGGGTATATGCTTTCATATTTCTGGTTTGAACTGAATTGATATACTCCTTAAGTTTTCCTGAATAGATTCAGAAACTTCAAACGATTTTCTTTTTTTCAGTCATGCTTTGCGAGTCTCCACAGTGGATGGACACCAGGCAGTCTGTTTAGCACTGTGCTCAAGTGCTGTCACTGAGTCCTCTGACAAGTGTTTGCATGTCAGTGGCTTGACAAATGTTTCTGCCACTTCCCTGAAAACTTCAAGATCTTTGTTCCCCTCTGTTTTCTTTTCTTTTCCCTCGCTTCCGCCCTTCTATAGCATGTAGGTAACACACAAGTGTTAGAACATCAGGGCATATAATGCATATTTTCTCTTGACTTCATAAATATCACCATCAAACTAAACATTTTCAATAACATATAATTAAATAAAAAATCTAGAGGTTAATTCTAACTATTGGATTAATCTTAGCTGTGTCACAACCAGTTGTAATTCTATTTTCTTTAAATAGCTGTTGGATTTTGCTTGTGTGTGTTCTTCACCAAAAGCCTGAATCTGACCTTATACTTAATCCAAATAATAGTGGCTGTGGTACTAACGGTGCAAGTACAAGGCAGAAGCAAATCTGGTACAGCTCCCACTGGCTCTGCCAGGGTTCTATCCACAATGCTTCCTGTTTCTTTTTTTGTTTGTTTGTTTCATAAGGTTGGAAGGTTCATTAGACATGAGATAAAAACTAACCGAACCTCCGCCAGACTGCAAAGTGCAAATTTCAATTTGACTGGGACATGAGGGTATTTCAAAACCAATATTGAAAATACTTGTTTTTTCTTTTCTTTTTTTTCCCCCCTTTTTCTTTAAGAGGAGAAAAACATTGCAAATTCCATAGTGGAATAGGGGCATATTTCTGAAATGTAATCATAGATAACGGCAAACATCCATAAATAAACAGAAATAAATCCTATGTTTGATGTAGGTTACGCTTTTCAGTTTTCTGGTGTCACTCAAACAACAATGTGGCTGCTTTTGTTAGAAACAGTGAGAGGTGACTGGTCCCTGTTTAAATCATATTCTGCTGAGTCAGAAAATGTCAGAAATACATCACTAGAGAAAGTAAAGCATTTAAATGCATAAATCCATGGAATTCTTACAGTTTCCTCATAACCAGAAAGCAGTAGGCTAGTGCCCTGAGGGGACTTTAAGAGAAGATTCTGTGCTGTTTCAGCTTCCTTTCCAGTGCTGGCATCTAGACAAATATAAACATTTATAGCCTCATCTTACCAGAAACATTATCACTCTGTGAAGACCTACAGTCATGTGCTGTGACAGAAAAGTACTGAAAGCTGCATTTCCCAGTGAAACACAGGCTGTAGTCTCTTTATGCAGAAGATTCTGTTAAAGAATTAGGATTTAAGACTCAGTTGTTTTATCTGCTAACACTTCATGCCATTCAATGTGACAATGCCAAAGATTTCTGAAATATGGTGCATTGAAGACGCAAGATATTGTCATAAAGCTGGTGTGTCAATTGTTCTCCTGTGCTCTGGAGAAGCTTTGGACTCAGCTAGGAAGAAATCTTCAGAACTTCTGATCACTCAAGTTGTTAATAAAATGCTACATACGTTTAGTAGTTTTCATTAACAAGGCTATATGAAGTAATCAGTATTAAACTTCAGTGACTAGAATAATTTACAGCATACATTTTAGAGGCATTTTACAGTATTTTTCTTTTAGTTTTTTTTTATGAGTACAAACCCCAAACTCCTTAAATATATCTAAACCATATTGCCAGCTTCATTTAAACAGTTTACCTAAACAGATATTTGTGGAAATGACATAACTCCTTGTAAGGATATAACAACTCTTACTAAGCTGTGGGGGCTTCTTGTATGAACACTCCTTAGAGCTTTTCAGAAATGCTTGCTATGTACCTGCAACATAATAATTTTGCCTTGCAAGGCCTTAAGATCTACAAGATAAATTTACATTGAGGTGCACTTTAAAGCACTTGATATTGACATCACATGTCTGATTTGATCCACAATACTTTGTAGTGAGGTGAGTTAATAACAAAGATCAATCATACCTGTAACAACTTGAGCTATTTCAGAGAAGAATCTGTCTTTGCAATTTGAAATTCAAAATCTAAGTTTCCCTCTCTCTGATTATGAAGTGCAGATGTAAAGGCCTATCAGATCTTAAGGTCAGAGATGAAAGCTATCCATAATTAAGTTATCATTTATTTAACCTATCTGCTCAGTGCTCTGGATGTGCTTGGGTTTAATTCTTTTGAAACTTATTTTAAAATATAAAAAAAAAAAAGCAACCCACCAAAAAACCTCTTCTCTTGAAGCAGAACAATATATAACTGAATATTTTTATACAAAATCTTTCAATGCAGTTTTTTATGCCTCTGAAAAAAACAAAACCCCCCCCAAAAAACTGAACCGTAAGAATTCTATCCTTAAAAACTTTGTGCATAGGCATCAAATATCTCAATTATTGTACCAAAATATCCATGCCAAAGAATGAATAAGAAAAAACTCAGACAGCTGTAGTAGGGTGTAACATGCTGATGAGAGGCTCCATTGTAATGGATTCTTCATACAGCCCACATTGCTTCCTATAATTGCCTGTTTCCTGTCCCAGGGAGGAATCTTAGGCTTGGCACCAGAAAGAATCTGGGCCTTCATACTTTTACGGCACTATGGTGAAGTGTTGGCTCATTTCTTCTGTCGTTATGTATGCAGGGTAGGTGGAAATGATATATGTATGCCCTGAAATTTCATTCCATTCCCCTATTTGCTATCATCATTGAGAGAATGATTCCTGTAGGCTGCCACATTCATTCATCTTGGAACAGGATTTTTTTTCCCCCTCCCTGTTTGATGATCAGCCTAAACTCCTAGCTTGCGGTAATGAAAAGTTATGTGGAGAAAAAAGATGTACGTAAAGCAGTGCAGGACTGGAGATTAAACTCCCTATTGCAATTTATGTTATGCTAATGAGGGAAATAAGATCATTCAGAGCAGGATAATGCAGTGATATTACCAAGAAACCTACATAATTTGCTATGGGGAGCCTTTACTTAATACATCATATTTCAGCAAGAAACTTAATAAAAAGAAGCTTAATACATAAATACCACCAAGAAGCACAGAAGATAATGCAGCATTTGATCAGACTAATACATAAACACTACTGTGAAACCTAATTTCTAACAAGGTTCTCCAGATTCAGAATATACATATTGCTTATTGTTAGGGCTGAAAGAATAGCTTGATAACTGAGGGAAGCAGAAGAGGCACGAAAAACATTTCCTATTATTTGTATTCCCAGGTTGCCTATAGTGGCAATATAACTTTAATATTTGATTGAATGGTCTGGATATGAAAGTATTTCCCTTGCTAAGTAATCCTAGTCCTTAGCTGCATTACTGTAAGAAGTGTTACCATGGTGCTATTGTGAGACTTGTCCCATGATATTTTCCCCCCTCAGTTTTACTGATTGCTTCCATTTTTAAAGCCATCCAGTTTCATTGAAACATTGTGCTAATAACGTATTTTGACTTCTATCCCATCAGGGGTTATAAGAACATATAATGTTACTTGATATTAATGGCATTATGGGAATGTTGAATACCTCTTAGAAAACCTGCACTGTCCATCTGAAACAGTCATCTTCATGCCTTTTATTGGAGTTTTTCATCCAGAAGTACCTTTCAACACTACAGCAGGCAAAGCAAAATCATAGAATGCTTTGGGTTGAAAGGATCCTTCAAAAGTCATTCTGTCCAACCCCCAAAGGAAAGGCAAAAGAGTTAAACGAGATAATAGTTACATGAGTTAAGAATTCTGACTTGCTGTTTGGTGTCTATATTTCTTTTCTGCATTGTATCTGGAGGCAGTGACCTTGCATATAAAAGTACAGTTGCTATGAAGTTGTGTAAATTGTTTCTGATCATTACTGTATTTCTGTGCATGTTAAGAAGATTGTTTTGGTGTTAGGGGCAAGCTAAATTCCCTTTGAAAAAAATATTGTAAGTAAAAAAAAAATTATTAAAAAACCAAAACAAACAAAAATGGTTTTTCAACAATCAGCTAGTTTGAATCTTCAAGTATCTCTTGCAAGGGGTAACATGAAATAAAGTTCAACTTATTTTTTCCCAAGCTGATCCACCTGATCTTGGTTCCTAATTATACTAGGTTAAGCTAAAATGATTCCACAAAGGTCGCTCTCATAAAAGAATTATTGTCCCCAGTGGATAGCAGCTGTTATAAAACAGGAGGTACAACTAGGTGAGATGCTAACAAGATTTACAAACTAGCCTGCCATTTCGAGATGATCTCCATTAGTACCTACATAATCAGAAAGAAGACGTGAGCAATTTCTAAGTATGTAGAGTGCTGGAGTCCTGAAATAATTTTTTATTCCATGCTATTTACGAAAGCGTGTAAGTAAAGAATATAATTGACGTTTTGTGAGATGCATACTTCATCTTCTAGACAAGCTAACGTTATGCAAAAAGACATTTTTATGAAACGATCAACATTAGTTAAGCAGTCTGAGAATCTAGACAAAGCTAGTCATGCTCCTTTTTATTTTTTAATGAATGGCAAAATGTGTTTCCACTAATTTATTTCTGTGTTGATAGGTATTTAGACAGGGCAAGCAGGCAGTAGATAATGTTAATTAACTCTTACTTTCAGTGTCTGCAGGATCTAGATATTTGGCACTGTATACAAATAATGAGAAATGGAACAAAAGTTTCTCACAGGGAAAGCAGATTCTCATAAGTATTGCTTCTTGTCATGAACCGTTTTGGCCTGATTCTGCTCACATAGTCGTATCTCACTGGACAGATTTTGTCTTTACATGAGACAATGAAGAAATGCCTGCTTTCCAGCTCTGCAACATGAAGAGTGAGGTCTACTTACAGGGCTAGCTCACTCAAGGGTCACTTCACACAAGTTTCTTTAGCCAAGGGAGATACATATTCCACTAACCACTTGCTTCCCCTTCAGTGAAGGCTTACTTGCAGCATTGTGCCCTGGGCTTTCTTCACCTCTCACTCTGTGTTCTAGCTTCATCTGTTCAACCCCATGCATCATACTCCAACCAGCTGCAGTGGCTGCTTTCACATCCCTGTCATAGCACATCCCTGTGTTTTAGAAGGGCCTTTTCTCTTACTGTAATCTCTGCTGTATCAGTCAGTTCTGCATGGAGATATGTTCCCATACAAGAAGTTGTACGTACTGGAAGAGAAGGAGATCAATAGGTCTGACTGCTAATGCAGTTTTGCTGGCAGATCCTTTGGGTATAGTTCCAAAGCTCATTGAAACAACAAATCTCTGAATCAGTGAGTTTGAATCAGGTCCATACACCCCTGCTGAAAAATTTATACAGATCTAGCTCTGTGAGGGAGTTAAATATCCACCTGATAGTTTCAAAACTATATTTAAATTAACCATCTCAGTGCAGAGAAGCATCCTTTATTACTTCATAGGGCTTTGTACTGAAAAAGGAACTAACAGATTGGATTGTACCCAGACACTCACCTTTGCCTGGTTATCACACTTTTGCAAAAGTCTATACAGCAATTAAAGGTCAGACCCTGAGCTAAGTTAGAGGATCACGCAGAAGAAAAGTACCAGCAGGCTAGGTCATGATGATGCCTCACTGCATGGAACAGTACCTACTATCAATAGCAAGGGCTTCTCCTGTCAGTGGCCTAGGACCACCTTACTTGAGTAGATGTATTATAGTGCATTGCTATAAATGAAATAACTCAGCAGCCTCAGGTGAACAGAACGTAGTCCGTTTTCATGTTTGACAATGCACTTTGGCACAGAAGGTTCTGGGCATTTAGTCATATCTGTTTTAATTAGTTCTGTAGCTTTGATTCTCCTTCAGCTTTCACTTTGCCAGGGGTTTTCTTTCTTCTTCCTATACATTTCCACTTAATTTTAGACATGATCCTTCCTTGCTTTTCCATATTTCCCCCTCCATATGCTAATTGGTCTGCCAAGCCATTCTCAGTCTCCCCAGGGCCAACATGCTTTTAGCTGCACTCCATGACCTCTGCCCTGTGTCTTTCTCAGTATTTCTTAGATGTCTTGCTTTCGCTCTGTGTTGTACCCTCTTCAAGAAACCTGTTTGACTATGGAAAAAAAGGCATGCAATGAAGCATCAATAAAGGGACAAAGATCAGGTACCTTGAGAAGGTAAAACATCAATAAAAAGGAAAGAATGTCTCTGAAGAAGATAAAGCAGCATGATTCACAGCTCTGGAGAATGCTAAGCAGGCATGAAAAGTTTTTAAGGTAAATAATGGCCTAAGATCAAAAAAGAAAACAAAAGCAGATGAAAAATACATCAAAAAGAATTTAAACAAATCATTAGCAAGACACCCTCTTTCTTGAACCATAGGACACTAAACAGCATTTAATTAAAAAAGCGTGTTTGATCTTCTCATACGACTACTTTCATAATATCTTGTCATTTATTTTGGTGATATTGAGGCCAGGAGGGCTGGTGTCCTCAGCTGAACAAGATTTAAATAGCAAAACTTGTGCTGAGGTCAGTGAAAAAACTTTGACTTACTTCAGTGGATCCATCCACCTGCCTATTTTTGGATCTGAAGCGCAGTATTTTAACTTGACACCTGCTGCTTTATCTCATGTTCCCTCACTTACTGTCATAGCTGGTGAACATAGGAACTGGAGCTGTGTGTGCATAGTGACCTGCTAGGGGAATCCCTGGCCCCTTTGGTAGACAGGATTGCTTTTTGAACAGATAGATAAAATCAGAGGACTGTGCAGAAAACATTAGAGGAAATCTTGGCCATTGAGCTTCGGGCTTCATCAGGAGGAAAATTAAAGCCATTCACATTAATGCACAGCTGGACAGTAACAGCTGAATAACTTTTTCTCTTTTCAGAAATAGATGGTAATTTTAAATAAAAAACAGAAGTTCATAGAGTAATGCTTTTGCTTTACATTTCCTGGTCAAAATTACTTGTTCTGCAATGGGAGTTATTAAGTAGGCCAAAGATCTTTACAATATATCATTGTTTGCCAGCATTAAATCAGAAGAATGTCAAACTTATAGCTGGATTGCTCTCCATTTATATCATCAAAGTGTTCGGTTGATGTCTTAGGTGCCTTTTATACAGTGATTTTTTTTTTTTACAAATATTGATAGTGATTCAGCTCTAGGGCTTAGCTAGCATGTTATAGATGAGAAAAAGAAAGTAAGAAAAGGAAAAATGTACTAATGGTTGTTCTACAAAGTCAAATATGTGATTTAGTGATTGGTAAGACCCCTATAAATCACTGAAGATTGTGTTTTCAGCAACCTTCTGAAAATGAATTGTTAGTCCTCTTTAACATACCCAGGCCTGCCTGGGACACTTGCCTTATATAAATCAATTCTTTTCATATCCCATCTGCTATGAAATGTAAGTCTTGATTCTTGGATTGCTAAATCTCTTCCCTTAGGGAAGAAGAGCTGAGCACTGTGGAAAAACATTCCTCCACAGCAGCACAAAAACCCTGGTTAGCAAAACCTTTAGAGAAGAGAAAGGGTCTCCCACCATCAGTTTTTCTGTTCTATTCAGAGTATTTGATAAAAAATGACTTTACAAAAAAAGTAGAGTTGCATCCTCATCAAGTTTGCAGACGACACCAAGCTGTGTGGCACTATCGACTTGCTAGAGGGCAGGGATCCATCCAGAGGGACCTGGACAGGCTGGAGAGGTGGGCCCAGGCCAACCTTATGAAATTCAACAAGGCCAAGCAGGGCAAGAGAGGGGATTTTGCCCCTTTACTCTGCTCTTGTCAGACCCTTCCTTGAGTACTGTGTACAGTGCTGGAGCCCCCACCACAAGAAGGACATGGAACTGTTTGAGCCAGTCCGGAGGAGGGCCACAAAGATGCTCAGAGGGCTGCAGCAGGTCTGCTATGAGGACAGGCTGAGAATTGGGGCTTTTCAGCCTGGAGAAGAGAAGGCTTTGGAGAGACCTTATAGTAGCCTCCCAGTATCTGAAAGGGTCCTACAGAGAGGCTGGGTAGAGACTGTTGACAAGGTCTTGTAATGACAGGACAAGAAGTAATGAATATAAACTGGCAGAGTGGAGATTGAAACTGGATGTTAGGAGGAAGTTCTTTCCAATGGGGGTGGTGAGACACTGGCACAGGTTGCCCAGGGAGGTTGTGGCTGCTCCCTTGCTGGGTGTTGAAGGCCAGGTTGGATGAGGCCTTGAGTGATCTATTCTAGTGGGAGGTGTCCCTGCCTATGGCACAGGGGGGTTGGAACTGGATGATCCTTGATGTCACTTCCAACCTAAACCATTCTATGATTCTAGAGTTAGGTCCTTAATGAATCATGGGTACATATTTATGAGGCTTTTCATTAATTTTCTATGTAATTAAAAAAATAAAAGAAACCCAACTGTAGATAAACCACACTGAAACTCTTGAAAGTGGAGATCCTAGATTTCAAAAACTACATTTTAAAGATGTAGTTCCCATAATTTTTGTTTGGTTTTTTGCTTCTTGGGGTTTTTTTTGTGTTTCCTTGCAGGCTTGTAAACCACAGGCCTCGTCCTGCCTGAGAATATCAGAGGGTAGGGATTGCAGAGCTAAAATCCCCCCTGCAGTGTGAGTTGCTTTCTGAATAGTCAAATGAGTCGGATACTTCTGCTTATGAGAGTAGTGCAACACTACACGACACAAAATATTCGGTTAGATTTAATAATATTTTTGTAACTGCAACAAAGAATTCTGTTTCTCAGCTTCTATAACACTTTTTTTTGGAGGTACATTACCCCTATAATTAAGCATGATGAAATGATAATTGCAGTGTTTTTGCAAAGTAATTCCATGGTTGTTTATTCTTTGCAGAATGTAGACGGCATTTATTTTGCATGTGTCAAGGAAAAGCTCCAAACTCTAAAGAAGTTGCTAAGGAATAATTGCCACAAATTTATGAACAAATTGCTAGGTAGCATGTGCCTGGGTCTGAATAAGGTACCACACGTATTTCTAACAAGATGCAGATGATTTTTCAAAAAGGCATTACTTTTGGATTATTTATGGCAGGGGAAAAAAAATGTCATGGTGAGTGAAAACATCTGTATGCATTTATGGGTAATATTTTATTGAAGTGAGCTACCACTTCTTTTATTTACAGCATAGCTCTTTTGTCAGCACTGCAGAAAGCTTTTTACACCTAATTCTGGCAATACCACAAAACATGCACTGAGGCTTTTTTGCTTTGATGTCTTCCTTTGAGCAGATGTAACACTGTAACTGAAGGGTTGGTAGTCCTGTACCCTGCCGCTCTGTGTGTTAGTTAAAAACACTCAAACACTTCATCTGGATCAACTTTTTACTTTGGATCAGGACTGCACCTGTGAAGCAAATCTAATTATCCATGCTTCCTGCACTTTTGTTTCATATCCCAAGTCTTGGATCAGGACTGCACCTGTGTTGCAAATCTGATTATCCGTACTTCCCACACTTTTGTTTCATATCCCAGGTCCTGGATCAGGACTGTACCTGTGTTGCAAATCTGGTTATCCATACTTCCCACACTTGTTTCATATCCCAGGTCCTGGATCAAGGCTGCACCTGTGTTGCAAATCTGATTATCCACACTTCCTGCATTTTTGTTTTGTATCCCAGGTCTTGCATCAGGTGCAATGGATTCCTCTCATACTGGAACAGGTTGCCCAGGGTGATAGTTGAGGCCTCATGCCTGGAGATATGCAAAGTGAGGCTTGAAAAATCTCTGAGCATCCTGATCTAGCAGAGGATGTGCCTGCTCACTGAAGACCTTTAGAAGTCTCTTCCAACTGAAGGGATTCTAGGATTATGTGTTATTCTATGACCTCCAGCAGTGGCTTCCAAAATCAGTGAATCAGTAATATGTTTTACTGGACATGTTTCCTCTAGCTAGACTACAGCATTGGTTCAGAGATGACAGCAATCTCTGTCTTGTGGTATCTAGGTATTGTAAAATCCTACTGGAAAACTGTGTAGAGTGCACAGGTTGGAGCTCTCTTTTATTCTATATTTGTTTTCAGGCTGCTTTCAGATTGTAGTTGGTTTATGCCCTGTCTTCTCTAGAGCTTCTGTCTAGTAAAATGACTTTTATTCCCCTAAGAGTTTTCTGCTTGGAAGGAATGTCAAAAAAGTTACAGAAACCAAGACAAGTATTAAGTGAAAAAGGTCTTGGGAGGTGAGAGATGCTGTGTATATCCTGTCACTGTCAAGTAAAAAATTACAACTCAGGTGCCTAAATCAACTAATTAATCCATACTACATTAATTATGGTAATGAAAAAGTAATCATAGCTTATTGGCCTAAAAATATATCAAGAGAATGAGATAATTTTTCAAGGCTGTCTGGTGGCCCCAGTCCAGCTGCTCCAAGAGTCTGCTGGAGGTACAAAGCAGAAATGAGCAGTGACTGGAAGCAGGAATAAATCTATTAATTTCCCCCTTTCCCCCCATTCTCTAAGGCAGTGAAAATGATGTCTGCCTTCTCTTGATAACTAATTAAAAACTCTGTTGGTCATCATGGAACACTTAGGTAAGCTTTTGTCCATTCCTGACTTTGTGTGACATTTATGGGTTCCTCAGATATTCTTATAAACATGTTCCATGGAAGGAAAACCACAGTACCTCTGTCTAAACACAAATTTCTGTCTGCATTAAACTGCATGCTTGCAGCTTTAGACAAGGCTTGCAGTCTTTCAGTGATTAAAAGAGAATTCTGTATTAGTTTTGATTACTGTGGTAGCAAAGACGGAGTCAAATGTATCTCAGTCAGAACAGAAGGGATGTTAAATCTGGGATGCCCCTGTTGGTTTCCATTTCTATCTTTCTGTTTATCACAGCAAATTATAGTCCTGAAGAGACTAGTCTGGATCTAAAGCTTAACCTATATTCCCTTAACATCTGTTCCTAAGTAGGGAAAACATATGAATTTGTACATGCTGATTCATTTTCAAAGGGAGACATTTTCTGTGCAAAGCATCTCCACTAGTTTGCTGAAAGGTAATCCAAACACTATGGAAGGGACAAAAATGAAAATACAAATGAGGCTGAGAACAAAGTGAAAATAAGAAGTGAGGATTTTCACAGCAGTGCAGCAATGCTATTTTCAAAGCCAATGCAGACAAGCAAACATGAAGGTAGCACAACATAATGAATATCACTGAAACAAAGACAATTTGAGAAAATGAAACTCGTGGGGAAAACTGATTTGAGAAGCTCAGCATTTTCAGGTGATAATCAAGAAGCAGGTGAGGAGTCTGGAGCACAGCCCTATAAGGAGAGGCTGAGGAAGCTGGGGTTGTTTAGCCTGGAGGAGAGCAGGCTCAGGGGTGACCTCATTGCTGTCTACAAGTACCAGAAGGGAGGTTGTAGCCAGGTGGGGGTTGATCTCTTCTCCTAGGCAACAAGCGGCAACAAGGGGACACGGTCTCAAGTTGTGCCAGGGGAGGTATAGGCTGAATATTAGGAGGAAATTCTTCACAGAGAGAGTGATTGGCATTGGAATGGACTACCTAGGAAGTGGTGGAGTTGCCATCCCTGGAGGTGTTCAAGAAAAGACCGTATGGGGCACTTAGTATCATGGTCTAGTTGATTGGATAGGGCTGGGTGATAGGTTAGACTGGATGAGCTTGGAGGTCTTTTCCAACTTGTCTGATTCTATGATGCTATGAATAACAAACCAGGAGCAGAACAATGGCAAAGTGCAAATTCTGAGCATTAAAGCAGCTCTGAAGGGAAAGAATGTTAAAATATGGTGGAAAGATGTCACCCTAAGGATGGGAAAAATATAATTCCTGACTTCATCAGCATGAAAATAATACTGCCATGCTTCAGGTAGGTAGGGATAAGACCATGCAAATTTACAAAGAAGCAAAATTTTCAAGGAAAATGAAAAGCATTATCACAAATATTCGTCCAAGGACATTTTCAACTCCTGCACTGCAGGGCAGCATAGCAATAATCCAACGGTGGAGCCCCTAGCCTAGAATTTAAATGGGCACTAACACATAGAAGCTGGATATTCTCTATTGTTTTGGGTTATATTTTTGTTCTCACCATAATGGCAAATATTTGTACATTTGTCTTTTTAGAACACAACAGAGTAGAATAATCCAGGTTGGAAGAGACCTTCAAGCTCATCCAGTCTAACCTATCACCCAGCCCTATCCAATGGCACTAAATGCTCCATCCAGGCTTTTCTTGAACATCTCCAGGGATGGTGACTCCACCACCTCACTGGGCACCCCATTCTAATAGCAATCACTCTCTATGTGAGGAACTTTTTCCTAATATCCAGCCTATACTTCTCCCAACTTGAGACTGTGTCCCTTCGTTCTGTTGCTGGTTGCCTGGGAGAAGAGACCAACCCCCACCTGGCTACTGCCTCCCTTTAGGTAATCACAGAGAGCTATGAGGCCCAAAATCTTACAAAGAGGAGATCGTCTTACATCACAGGAGGATAGGGAGCTAGCTTTCTTTTTAACTAGAAATGTGACTTGTAAGAAATGCAGTTTTTGTCACATCTGCTGCCCTTATAATTGGGTTTCTGGTACTGAAAAGGGCTTTATCCTCATGTTGCAGGTGGAGTGAGAAAGGAAGCATTCAAAATTGCTTTATTCCTTTTGAATGTGAAAAGAAAAACACACATTTTCCTCACATGGGCGGTAGGTGGAAAGCAGGCTGCAGAATGGGTTATGTTACTGTCACTTCGTTAAAAGCCTGCAGCTGGAGTACTGCACCGTTAGGTAGTGCTGAGGCACCACAAGTGCCATGCACTCACTGACATGTGGGTAATGTGCTTGCAGTACTCAGGGCATCCACTGGTGTCTGTTGCTTATGAGTATGCTCAGACATGGCAAAGGAAGATGCTAAACGGCAGAGGAAAGGACTTCGTGTGGAAGGAGCCTAGAGACAATCAAGAAAATTTAGATATAAATTTTATGGAGCAGGAGAAGAGAAAATGGCCTGGTGATTTAAATATATTTTACTTTGAGGCTTTGCTTTGTAACATATTGTCTTTATCCAGGCATGAAATTGAACACTCTGAAAACCCAGAATATTTTCCTGAAACTGCATGTATGTACAATTCCTGCCTTCAAGACATGGCTGGAGCAAGCCTTAACTGCACAAACTTAACTATGGAAATGTATTTTTGCATAGATCTTCAGTTGTAAATAGCTGTGGCTCCATTGATGTGAGTGTAACTAAGCACTAATTAAGATGCATAATGACAAATCTATCTGTCCAAGTAGCATGGATCTATGCAGACAGCAAGCTTTTCTGTCTTCCAGACTATGGCAGCTAATGATTCTGGCAATATATCTGACTTGGATGTTGACATACATTTAACTGAAATATTTGTTGTTAGCAGCCAGAGACATTATCTTAATTTGAGTTAATTTCTCTTTGGCTTCTTAGTGATTTCCAGTATTTGTACATCAGTATTGTTATTGGCAAGTTACTTTATTTACTGTATATATAAATGTATTACTCTGCCTTCCTTATGGAGGGTTTTTTCTATGCCTCCTTTTAAACTTCAACTTTCTCTTCAATATATGTAATTCCTCTTAAGAAATTCCCACTTCTAAGACAAAATTAACTTTTTATTATAGGGCAAGTTCCTTATTCTATGCAACCCTGAGCAAACCTGTGGGAATGTTTGTTTCCTGGTGAAATGAGGTTATAGATGCTTTCTTTCTGAAAATAATTCAGACTTTCAGGTGAAAATCACCTGAGAAAGAGGAATGGTTATCTATCAGAGTTCATGCAAGAGAAGATGCCACAGCTGTGGATCCCTCTTCAGCATCAGGGAAGTTTGCTGATCGTGGCAGGCCTGACAGAAATGCAAAAGCCTGAGAGACACCTGACAAAGGGTTGGGGCTTGCTAGAGGTTTATAAGGATCAGTTTGGGCCTCTCAGATGTTAACCAGCATGGTGGTGCCCAGGCTCTCACCCTGACTCCATTATAGGCTAGTATCTCTATCTTATCAAAACGACCACAGTGCACTCTTATCTAGGGCATAAATTATCATCCTCTACAGACCCATCTTGAGTTGGTTTTCTTAAAGAAAATGACCTTGCAGTTGGATTGTGCCTGTAGAATATGAAGCTGTCTTGGGCTATGTCGGCAGACTGAATGAGTTCTTGCCCTTTCTTTGGTAAGTGTATATTTTGGATACTCATGAGTGGGAGTTATCCCCTTTATGAGTGAGTGCACACACATTTTGGTTCATGTCTCTAGAAAGAATATTGCCTAAAGCTTAAGAATTCCTTGTGTAATAGTAAACTCTCAAGTGACATCTGAATTTGTAATTTCATTGTGTGAGAAGGACTGCTGAGTAATTTTGGTTAACAGAAATACACATTTTGAGTAGCTGTCCCTTTTGTGGATGTCTCTGACACTGGTGTGTCTCATTTTTCTGATATATAAATGTAGTGCTGTTGGCTAGATCTTTCTCAAACATTTCTTAGGCTTATCTAAATGAAACTTTAAAATCTTATTTTATATGTAAGCTTTTCTGATCATAAAAAACTTTGGTAACAAATGGAGTTGAACGTTATGAATGGTTTGTGGCATTTCTGGGATTTAAAAGAATCTGGACAGACTGCAGTAAATAGCACTTCTCATGCTGAATTAATTGCAATCAGATTTTCCTTCTTTCATCACTCTGTTTTCTTTTGTGTTCATGTTGCTGGAGTAATCACAAGTGAATAGAGCTTTGCTATGAGAAGTGTGTCTTTTCTAGCAGGCACAAAAGAAAGGATGATTTTTATTTTTTTTGACAATTCAAATCATATCCAGGGAATGGATATTTAAAACATACCCAGTAATTTATTTCCTCTTCTTTGAGATCTCTTCTTCCTTTTGTTTATGCAAAGGGAATCTCCTGATTTTTGCATGTTTATTTATTGTGACATTCATTTGTTGCTGTAATTTATAGTTGAAAACTCAGGTGCTGTATTTATTTATGCCCAGTGTGGTTCTTTTTTGGATGCCTAGTGAATTCATCCTAGTAGCTGGAAGTGGTATAGTTCCTTATCAAGTGTCTGTCTACTTCAATAAAAGAAATAATGAGCATGAAGATTCCTTCATTGGTTGGGAATTTATGTATGATGGGAGAATTGCTTTTTGTGGTGAAATTACTGGAATATTAAAGGTCTCTTCAGCTCTATGGTATATAAGTTGAATGAGCTAGTACATCTTTATTAAGTGGATTCTGATATTTCTCAAGCCATTTCATGTCCTAGCTCAAAGAAGTTAGAATGCCTTTTTCTCAGAGCAAGTATGAAAAATAGTATAATTTTCAAGAAGTTATTTTAGGAATAGCTTGGAGGAAAGTAAATCTACAGGCAGTCACAGTTCCCAACAGATGGCAGATAAAGTGACTAATATTGGAAGATCTACTTTAAGGATTCTGTTCATGTCTCCACTGGTTTGCAGATGTTCTGTGAAACAGCTTAGTTTCCTTTTCTCCTGTGCTTGCTTACTGAGTGACTGATCTCTGTTGTGATACCTTGCTCTGCCCTCATTTTTACTGCTGACTGCATCTTCCACATCTTTTAATGGGCTTCTTTTTACCATCACAAATCTATTCTAGCTGACGTAGGGAAACCTCATTTTCTTTAGAAACCTCTCTCTCTCTCTCTTTTACCCTCTGTCAAATATTGCAAGCTGTATTATGAATAGTTATAATTAATTCTTTCTCATCTGATACCAGCAACTATGCTGACTGGAGTGTTGTGGGGAAGTGAGTGAGTGTGTGAGAAAAATTCTGATCTCACAGGCTCAAAAAACCTCTGACATCCGGACCTGCTACTGGATTGTACAATTTTCTTGGCAGTATTAGCAGATTAGAAACTTCCCTTTCTTAATGTATAAAATGGTGCATCCCTGTATATGTTTCCCTTTCTAATAATAATACATAAAAAAGGTAAAAAAACCCCAAATATTTTCAACAAGTGAGTGTCCTGAAATAAACTGGCCCAGACACTGAAACATACTAGGCTGTGAAACCAAATAAGTAGTAACAGAAAACATAGAGTAAGATCTAGATTCAGATAGATGTTTAGTATTTTTTAAAAAAAAATATTATTATAATTCAGCTCTATGGAATTTGAAAGGAATATTGGAAATTAGAGGACCACTGGAGAAAATGTGAAGAATTTAAATGGAGAAGCAAGCAATTGATTAGAACTCTTCTGGTAATAGGGGAAAAGTTGTTTGCAGTTCCCATCTTTGTGTTTGACAGGTCATGGTACCAGTGTGGCTTAGAAGTTGCTACTGTAATCTTTTTCTTCCTTCCTGTAGCAGGTTTTAGGATACTCATGGAAATAGAATAAATTAATAGTGATTCTTTAGTTTTGTTGACTTCAAGGTAGGCTTGTAAAAAAAAAAACCCAACCAACCAAACAACAACAACAAAAAAAACAACCCAAAAACAAGGCAACAAAAGCCAAAAGGACATCTGAGATTTGTGTGGCAAAGCTTTTTCTTTGTCAGAGCAAATGAAAACCAGGAGGAGAAAGAAAGACCTTGTGCAGTTCTTATGAGTCGTTACTGGAGGGACTGAATAGTTAAAGAAACACCATTTAAGGTTTTTGTTGTATTAATCAATAAACACTGGTAGTCAGTCTGTCAAGAAAAAAAACATTTTTATTTTCTGTGGTGGCTAAAAATGTGTATATGAGTCTGACCTTTTTCCTCAGTGCTGCTACTTTTCAAACATTGTAGCATGCAAAAAGGAGAAAATGGTTAATAGTACACCTGAGACATTGCATTAAAACATGGATATGGTAGGCAGTTGAAATAGATTAATGAGGAATGTGCTGCGTACAAATAACTTTTCACAAAGGGCTTTATGTTCAAGTTTGACCTTGCCTGTATAACACCCAGAAGGTTTTGAGCAGTGAGTGGAAATGCTGCTGTTGTCGCCTTCTCTCTGCCTGAGATTTGTTGCTAATGGCATGACTCATTAGAACCCACTCCTACAAAGATGGACTGGAAACCTCTGCTAAATAAAACAGGCTGCAACAGCTACCCAGGTCTAAATAGATCAAAATGCTAAGTACCGTCTTGCAGCTGCAGTTTGTTTTACTCACTCACCTCTATATTTTCCTGAGGTCTCTTAAAGCTGTTTTTGAAACTTACTGAGTTATAGTAAATTAACATATTTGCATAAAAGGATCTCTCTTTTTGCCCACTAATTGATATTGTTGTTCTTACAGAGTTTTTCATTTAATAAGTGAGCTGTGTTTTTCTAGCTTTTAATTCTCTCTGGTTTGTATTGAATTAATTGTATTAATCTATCACAGGAATCAGGAAAGTCCTGTTGTTGCTGTTGTGCCATTTGACAGTACCAAAGCAGCTTCTAAATTTCCCTGACCATCTACTTAATCCTTCCCTGGAATCATAAACTTCCTGTAAAATCCCTGCATGATGCCTTAGAACAGAATATAAAAGGATTTCAATCCTTTGTTTTATTCATTAAGTTAGTTTTGCTTACTTGTTTGGCTGTTTGCTTGTTGGTTTTTAAAATGTGTGTGTGGGGTTTTTTTTTTCCCCATTTGTTTTTCTTGTGATGGGTATGTGGCAAGTGAACAAAACAGTTCTGCATCTTGTAAAGAAAACCTCTTAGGGCTCATCTTGCATTCCCATCAAACAGGTTCACACTAGATACAGGACATGAGGAAATTTGATCTCAGGTATAAGGAACCAAAAATAGGTCCCTATTATTTACATAAGATATTTTTTGTTGTATCTATCATGGAAGAACAATTTCATATAGTTTTATACATGGGTAGTTTTCTGGAACTTCAGGCATCAGAGGGCAGAGACCTCTTGAACTGAAAACTATGTCAAATCCAAAAGGAAAAGCCATTGTACCACTGCCTTGTTTATATCCACACTGAGCAAAGCAATTGGAAAGTTAAGTATGTTGTATTGGATTAATAGTGAGTTGGAAGGACAGCTTTAGAACTCAACCTCTAATTCATCAGTAGTTATTTAACTTTCAAAGCCTGCACCACAGAAATTCATTCTGCTGCTGACATGTTCACTGAGCATGGCATTCTGCTTCCTATGAGAAGATAGGCAGAAAAAGGTGATATTGTTTACCAGGTTATATCAATTAAGAATTGATGATTAATTTAGAAATAGCTGAGTGAAATAGCACAATATAAATGATGGACAGAGTTGTAATTGAAACCAGACAGAAGTGGGATTATTCAGGGAAGCAATGTTCCAGGCGAGTAGAAAGAAAGGCTGAAAACAGTACCTGCACTGTTTGAAAAGTTATGTTCAGAGAGAACAAGTGCCGAGTTAGTTTATTTTAAATAAACTCTTAAGGAGGTTTAACTTGATTACAAGTTCACCTGAATTAAAGATCACTGGAGTTTAGAGATGTCGAATGAAACTACAGTAGCCAAAAACTTCCCTGTAGATTATTGCCAATATCCCAAGGAATTATGTTTATCTGATGTGCTGCAATTTGTACATACCTGTTCCCGCACATGAGCTTTTCTAATCTAAACAGATTAAAATAGTTTGTGGTTGTCAGCTGTGGCTTTTTAGGGAAGCAAGAAGAAAGCTTCCTTCCTATACATGGTGTTTTGACTCTGGTTCAAGTATGTTTCTTCCATGAAGTGGAGTAATGCACCTTTTGAAGAGCTGCATTGGTACATGGACCAATAGCTCTGCACATAGGTCAGGTCTCCGCTATAATGCTCTGCTAATGAGAGAGGAAATCTTAGCCAGCCTGGTAATTCTGGCACCATCAGCACAGAGCTACACAATAGACCAGAAGGGCGTCCATAGTTTATATATGTGCTATAAAAGCACAATCTGTTCCTTCCCCACCATCAAGGACAATGACATGCAAAATGACAGTATTAATTCAATTGGTTACTCTAGAAGAGTAAAAACTTTTCCTGGTCTTTTATTGACAGAAATACAGGTGCTACAATGCTGTGCTTTCATGATAGGTTTGTTCTGATGTAGTAGGATGGTCCTCTGTACTTTCAGCCTTGAGCAGTTTTTAGAAATGTGAGGATAAGTGAGAAAATTCTGGTTCCTGGTGTTTAATTCTCATCCTTAAAGAGACTGTGCTAATGTCAAAGTCAAAGCTAAAATCAGTTTGTGTGCAACCTATGTGTTGTGCAAATAGGACAATGACACTCTGGTTCTGTAACTGGTAGTGCATCCACAACCTTTGCACCCCTTTGGCAAGCTGCCTTTTTCCTGGGATTACACTTGATATGATAAAATACCTAAATCCATGGTCCTTAGAGAGTAGTTTTCTTAACAATATTGCCACAAGACCTTGTATTAGTTTAAGCACAGACATCTGTGGTATTTAACAGTGTAAGGTTGAAGGCTGCATAGCTGGACCTCTTAATTATCATTAACTTAATTGTATCTTTTTGTTTGCTTGTTTGTTTTCCTACCCTCTCATCTTTGGATTCTGTTATAAAAATGCAAATAATTACCTGGGGGAAAAGAGATAGTATCCCCTCCGTACTGATGTGTGCCGTAGGTGGTAGTTCAGATTTCGTATCCATAAACAGATCTTTAAATTATGAAACAAAAGCTAATTTCATAACTTAACATATGAAGGCTATTACTACCCATATTCAAATCAGAAGCTTGGTAGGAATTGCTTTTATTAAGATGTCTTGGCAGAAAAACATTGTTGCAAAGAAGGCATGCCAAAAAGGAAAAAAAAAAAATAAGCAAACTCCACACTGTTTCTATGGTTATCATCGTTGTAGTGGAGCCATTTGAAGGGTATTTATCCTCGACATTTTGAAAGTGAAGTTCAGTCAGTTGTGTGGAAGGTAATACAAATATAGGCATTCATCTTGACTTAAAAGAATAAATTGTCTGCTTTTTTTTTTTTTTTTTATTACACGTAGCCATGAATTCAAATTCTGTTTATTCAAGAGCTTACTTACCAAACTGTACTTTTCAAAATAAACATGAATTTAATAATCAAATAAAAGCTCTTTCATTGCTTAGGTTTGTGTTGATGATAACTGCAAAAAAAACAAGCAAACAAAAGCCCACCCCACCCAGAACTGTAGAGAAGCAGCTTCTCTAACTCTGCCTGTCATTTAATTCTTCTTTAGCAGTATATAAGCTTTACAGAATGCTTTCTACTGGTGATAAATTATCTTGGAATTTCACAACCACTTAACCCATCCAAACCCCTATTAAGCTTCCTTCAATGCATCTGCAGGCAAGAGCATTTGTGTTTTATAACTGTTGTTTACAGACTCTTCTCTGAGCACTCTGCATTCCCCAGCTTCCCCACAGAGTAGTCCCCTTCAGCACCGTCCTTACTTTTTTCAGATGGAGTGCTACATGGTCTTTGAGCTTGTTTATCTTTTCTGAGGTTAAGGTCAGAGCCCAGGTGTCTGCATTAAGCTTGGTCTAATACAAGGCTCTGCTCAAGTGCAGCTAGCAGTTGCACTGGTTGGTGGAAGCCAGTTTGGAGGGGTATGTATTTGCAGATGGGATAGGGCTCCATGTCTAGGTCCCTGAGAAAAACAGATTTCCATGGAGGCTGGTGCAAAAGCTAAAACACAGCATCAAAACCAAGGCAGTGGCCTGTGCTGTGAAACAAACATGATATTATACACAATGTTAGAGTCATTGAACTCAAAAGCTCCAAATACGTGCAAGTGACATATGCACTCATTACATGTTCCTGGGGGTATCCAGAAGTATGAAAGTTCTACAGTCCTGTGGATTAATATGTCACATTTACAGAAGATCACTCTCTCTGCTTGAGGATTGACAGTAAATCTCACAAGCAGTTGACCTGACAGTCATGGATATGTAAGATAAGAGATTTACTGTAAACAGAAGCAACAATTTTGTATTTTGCAGTTACTGAAGGCTGGTAACTGAAATGATTGTCATGGGGGAAATGGAAAAAAGGAGGCTATCTCTTCAGGCAGCACCAGCATGCTTGTACAATATTCACACTGGTCTCAATTTTCTCTAAATCTTTTAGTACTCTGCTGGAATACCAGACTGGAATACCCTTATAATCCAGGTTTAATATCAAGTGGGAACAGACAGTTTCCATTTCATTTAACTATGCAATGCATACACACTTAACCCAATAAATCATGAAGGGGTTCTAAACTAAAAATAATAGATTCATAGAGTGGTCTAGATTTGAATGGACCTTAAAGATAATCTAGTTTGAACCCCCTGCCATGGGCTGGGACATCGGAGTCCAGAAGGCCTTACCCAACCTGGCTTTGAACACCTCCAGGGAGGGGGCATCCATGACCTACCTGGGCAACATGTACCCTCACCAGTAAGTAGACTAGGGATTCTTAAGGAGTGGGGAGAGGACACAACCAGGATGGCTGACCCCAAATATCTGGAGACAGAGATGATGTCATGCTCAGCAATGTAAAGCTGGGGAAGAAGAAGGAATTGGAAATGTTTGTGGTAATGCCATTGGTCTTTCCAAGTAACCTTTATGTGTGACAGACCTCTGCTTTTCTGCAGATGGTTGAACTGAGTTTCTGCCTGTTGATGGGAAGCAGTGAACAAATTCCTTGCTTATCTTTGCTTGCATGCATAGCTTTTAGTTTAGCTGTTAAACTGACACTATCTCTGCTCATGTTTTCTCATTTTAACTGTTGCGATACTCTGCCACATCCTGCTGCATACAGAGTGAGTGAGCGGCTCGGGGGGGATTAGTTTAATTGTGAATTAGTTTCACTGGAATACATATAAATGATGAAATTTCCCCTCAGATCTGATATATATATAGGCATAAATGTTCTTAAAATGATGCAATGAGTACTTCAGGTCAGGTATCCTGTATGGTGGAAATCCCCTCCTACAGAGGCTGTGGTCCTTGCCTCAGCTACTGCAGCATTAGATGAACTTTTTATCAGATTCCAGAACATACGTGGCTAAATAAATTGTAATTTCTCAGAAGCAAAAAGTTCTATGGTGATCATAACAAACAGGCTGGAAAGGTGACTTTGAATGGAGTCCTTAAATGAAAAGAAGTTAAAAAATTCCAGGGTATGAAGGTTCCATTCAAAAGTTTTATAAGTCTTTAACATATACATAAAACTTCTGAATTGTCATGCACATGGACTCAATTCTAT
The DNA here is from genome assembly GCA_013396835.1 of Psilopogon haemacephalus. NCBI lineage: Eukaryota > Metazoa > Chordata > Aves > Piciformes > Megalaimidae > Psilopogon > Psilopogon haemacephalus. The sequence goes on along the minus strand of VWZI01008852.1, from coordinate 385,864 downwards.
TTCAGCCCTTTTATAAAAACCACACAAATTTTCTCGTTGAAATTACATCGACACTATACTTTTTTTCCCCCTAAATCACATCCACAGTGAGTAAATCGACACAGCAAGTACTTCTCAGTTTAAAACATTGGCAAAAAAACTCCAAAAAACCAAAAAAACCCAAAACATTATTTGCATACCATCAGGCTTCTCCCTGAAACTGTCTTGCTAGAAGAAGGTGGGAGAGAGAGCAGAGAACAGAGAAAGAAGCGTAGAGGGTAGCTGGGCATATGCAGTGTTTGGTTTGTTATATGTTGCTGTAAATAACTGCAATGGCAATATTAGGGAGATTGAATTAGTCTATAACACTGCAAGCTCTTTGACTGAAATAAAGGTATAAAGTCAAACAGTTTGGTATATGAATAATTTTTACTGCAGAGTCCAAGAAAGGGATGGTAACGCACAATGCCTTCAGTCATTTTCACAGTGCATTCATTTATTCTCATTATTATAAGGAAGCAAAGGTGAAAGAGAGCAGACAGCAGGTGCAGGATGCATATGAGGAGCCCTGCTGCGGCAGAGGATTTAAAATGCCACTCCAACGTGCTGGCTACGCTGCCTGCACTGCAGCATCTCTTTCAATCAGCCGTGCTGGGATCAGACTTCAACAAATACCTGTTCAGAGAGCTGGAGCTTTAAATTTCTAACTCTTAGAAAGACAGGGAGTGCAAGAGGCCTCTGATCCCTTTTATTAAAGGAGGAACTCACAGATCTCATCCCTCAAAGCAAGAAATTCTCCGTTAGAGAGAGACTGCATTGAAAAGTGTCTACCGTGTTAAATATTAAACGTCTTGTTCCCAGCTCTAGCTGAGGGCATTTGACACAACCCGATGTCTTCAAAAGCAGCTTTAAGCACCTCTGCATTCCTCTTTTCCTGGGCCAGGCTTTCCTGGAATGAACTTCAGTCTTAAAGTCTTCTCCCTCTTGGACAGGTTGTCAGCATTCTGAAAGACCCTTAAAATGCAGGGAAATGTAGTTTAGCCGCACTCCTGATGTACTATTTCTTCTTGGGTTACAAGAGAGCTGTTTGTGTGCACAGTGAAACATAAAAACAGAAGATCTAGCCCAAACCAATGTCTTACTTATGCAAGATTTTCTCGTAACTACAAGAGCAAGAGGTAGGCAAATTGTGCAAGATTTCTTCTTCCTGGAGGAGATTCTCTCCTGATTATTGATTAAGAGAAATTTCCTTTAAGGTGAATGTGAACTAAGTGGATAAAAAAGCCTACAGAACTTGAAGGGAAAACATATTACTCACCCTTACTAATTTTCTGCAGTAACCTGGCTGATTTTAATAAAAGTTTCTGAAACAGTAATTCATCATAAGCTGGCTCATGTTGCTACTCTTGGTACACTAAGCCTGGTTTTTCTAAGAGCATGATTAATAACTTCTGCCTCTTTGTGGCTTTCCATGAGGTCTGTCAGAACCCTTAACTTTTCCTTCAAATTATCAACCTTGATATTTTGTATTAAATAGGTATATCTGAAATCTTTTGTAATCCTTCTGTTTCAAATCTCTGGTCTAATGTGTTGTTGGGCTCTTATTCAAATGAAATCTCTCATGAAACCTGGGAATGTTATAATAATTTAAGATTAGCCAGTCTGGCAGTTGTTAAAAGATTCTCATCACATCAGCTTTAGACACCGTATGAAAAATGCAACAGCAAAGCAATTGTACTTTGTGTCCTGGTGGCTGATCTTACTTTTCTACTGTTTGTTTTTTTTTTTTTTAAGCACAAAGTAATTTTACCTGTAGGTATTAAATGACAAGAAATGGAACATGTGAAAATCATTTGGTAACACTGCTTTTGTGTTGGTTTTTTGTTTTTTTTATTACTATGGGAAGGGATCACCTGCAGGACAGGCTTCTGTCTACAGCAAGACAACTTGCTGTTCTTTAATGTGTTTGGGAACAGTGTAGGAATTCCACAATTTGCCTGAAACAGCAAAAATCCTGAGTCTGTCAGCATTTTAGGAGATAATTTAGCAACGAGTAGATATCTTCTTGTGTTCTATTTCATCATACTTCTTTCTTGTCAGTTTGCTCTGATTACCTCTATCTCCTGATTTGACACTTCTGTGACAGTTTTGACTAAACCCTACCAGAACTGCCCAGCTTCTGTTAAAATGTCAGAACAACCTCTGCAAGCAACCTTTTGGTTACAGAAGGGTTTACATTCAGATAAAGGTTTGCATGTGGACATGTTATATTTGTAGCTAGTATGGCTTAAAACTATTTAAATTTGTTTATTTTAGGAAAATAAATTCGAAATTATATAGGCTTGTAACATTTATGCTTAAACTGAGGTGTGGATGTACGGCTGAGACAAGTAGTTCAGAAATTTAATTAGGCCAATAACGAGGCAAAGTAGAAACAACAAAGAGTAGGCAGACTCTTTAGCCTGCATGGCTCACCAAAAATGTACAGGTCATAGGTTTTATAGTGGTAATGGTCAGTTTAGAATAACAATTATCTTTGTGAATGCAGGTAAAGAGAAAGTAAAATAATAGAGCATAGGTATTTGTACATTCATGTTTGCATAGCTCATTTTAAAATGTCATCACAGTTCTGTGAGAAGATTTTCACTCTAGCTTGTTTTAAAACAAGGGAAAGAAAAAAAGCTGTTTGTATACTCAATTGATTTTTGTTTTTCCATATTAATGAAAGATGCTCTTGACAGAAAAGACAATGGATTTAGTCCTCTGTCTCTCATCATCATCACCATAATGTATATGTGTAATGCTATGGTATTTTTAAGGCTCAATCAGTTTTCTGTTCTTTGTTGCCCCATTAAAGTCTACATTGCCTCCTTCCTCTGTCAACAGTTTGAATATCTCAGTGACTGAATGAAGAAGAAAATGAGAGTTATCAGTCATGAAAAAAACCCAACCAACCTGTAGTCCCTGCTTGAAGAAGCAATTACAATAATCTATTTCTATTGTCATAATTTTGCTGGAAACATGAAAACAAATGTGGCTGCCTGAAACTGAATAATGTTTGAAGTAATTTATCGAGACAGTTATTGTTATTACAAAGCCAGTGCAGAGTCAGGAAGAATATATCAACTAGATATGGAATGGGTGCTTGCAAATAACTTACACAATATGCAAGTGACAATTTTCCCTAGTTTTGATCATCACAAATATTTTCCCCTGTATTCCATTTTACTCCTAATTATCACAGACATCTCAAGGAAATCACATTGCTTATAGGGTTGGAAAGAATTTTGCATAGTTACATAGAATCAACCAGGTTGGAAGAGACCACCAAGCTCATCCAGTCCAACCTATCACCCAGCCCTATCCAATCAACTAGACCATGGCACAAGATTTTTCTTGAATGTGTGTGTCTTCCAACTGCTTTTTAAAAGCAGTTATTGAACATTTAAAAAAATCTTTAATCAGTAAACCATCTGTGTTTTGCAGGGCTATAGAGTCCAAATGTATTTTTAGCACAATGTTTATTTGCACTGCACCCCAGAATCCATTTCAAGGAGACTGATATTGTGAAAGTGTGCTACACATTTCTGTGAATGTTTCTTCCGTGGAAGAATATTTCTTCCATGGAAGAAACATGTGCTTTAAAAATTATTTCTTCCACTTGGCTTATGTTCCAATACTTTAGTTGTTTGTCATCCAACTCCTTAGAATAACGTATTTTTTAAAGTACATTTTTTTTTTCCTTTTCCAAAGAGAGACTGTATCTGAGAGACTGTAAGTGCAAGTTTTGTTTGAGAACTTCATCAAAAGCCAACAGATACCCCAAGTTGCATCCCCTAGTATTTCTGTAGCAAGTATGACCTTACCAACAATTTTTTAATGGATAAATATTTGAAAACATTTGTTCTCAGGTAGCATTTGTGCTTCTGACAAAACATGGCTTGTTGCTTTCTAGCTCAAACACTGTTTATGATAGCAAGGCGAGCAATTTGCAAAACTGAAAAGTTGCCTGATGCTTGTCCTTTATGTCAGATGTGATGTTTTTGATATTTCACAAGCAAGACAGAAAAGCCTGTGCTGTTTTCATTACTTCAGCAAAATAATTTTAGCAGTACAGGCATACCCAACACTTCAAAGCTGCATGTTTTTAGTAAGCGGACTGTGGATTGTGGAGGAGCTGGGTTAGCATAGCAAACCATCATATTCCAAGATTCCAATTGGTATAACAAGAAAACAATAACTGATTTTATGAAAAATGAAGTGCAGCAAAGGAATGTTCAGGAGAAATCTATTTCAATACATTCTTCAAAGTCTTTAGAGAGGAAAAGATTAAAGGACTTGGATCTCTCTTCTAGTGCAAGGTGTGTACCTATGAATACTAACAGAGCTCTGGGCCTGTGAGCATACCTGACAGCTTCTCATGGCCTGTGCCCACTACTCAGTGGACACAAATGCAAAGTTTGAAATATTTTGCTTTTTCTGGAGGCTATAGCAGAGATGACAGTGCTTCTGAGACCTGCTGTTTGCTTGAATGTTGCTCAGGCTATAACGCTGCAGCATGACAGTTTATGACATTGCAACAAGAGAAAAGGAGGTCCTGTAGGTGGTTAAGCCATATTCGAAGTGCTCTGTGCTGGCTGGCTGCACCATGGATAAGCCTTCATAATGTCTCTGGACAAGCTATGCCAGTGTATCAACGCCCTCAGGGTGAAGAATTTCTTCCTAATGTCTAATCTAAACTGAGCTTCCTCCAGTTCAAAGCCCTTGACCTTCTTATTACTACCTGCCTTTGTAAAAAGTTCCTCTCCAGCCGTGATCTTATCTTCTTGGACAACTTCTCTGTAGTCCTTGCCTCTGTAGACCTCTATTTGTGCTGAAAGTGTCTCCAGGAGTGCCTTTCTTGTCCTGTGTTTTTTGCCTGCCTACCTCTTTTTTGAAACACATTACTCCTGGGCTGGAGGAGTTATTCCTTTGTGATGTCCATAATGATAGCTGCTGGGCAGCAGTCCTTTAGCAACAGATTGTGTTATTCACTATGGCTAAGAAGACTTACAAGCACAAGTCTTATGGCATGAGACGCTGAAGAAAATAACTACGGGAAATTACTTAGTGAAAGGAAATTCCAAATGCCCTCTGTGGGCAAAGCATAAAAATGCCAAATCTTCATTTGCTCATTCCTGATTTAGTAGGTCAATTCCATTTCGTTTACTAACAAGTGGAGTTAGATATTTGAAACAGTAGCAGTAATTTTGACAATTATTTACTTTGCAGCTCTGAAATACTTGCAAAGGATCTAGGAATCACAGCCCGAGGGTCTATGTGTCTTTGCTTATTTGCTTTTACATGAACAGTTATTGCTAACAACCAAACGTTTGCTTTTAAATTGGCCTTGCAGGGAAATTCACAGGGAATTTACCGTGGAAAGGTGTCACTGTTATATAAACTGCTCTCTTCCATGGCGGAAGCTGCTTGCTTTTGTTTCCATTCTGTTTCTAATGAGTACTTTGCCTTACTAAGTGCACTTTGGCTTGTAAAAGTACGAAGTCAGAAAAATTAAGATTAAATTTGTTTAGCATGTTTATTCATGCACTTTAAGTGACTTTCCATCAATAGCTTGCACCTAATAAAGGTAATGAAGTTGTTTTTAGATGGCAATAGCATTCCATTCAAAGCACTTACATTTCAGATTTAAATCTATATTATTTTAAAGAAACTTAACTGCATAGCTGCATAATGATCGCTTGAGTACACAAATTTGGTGCCTCATTGAGTTCATTTTATGTTAGTCCAAAGTTTGGAAAATATTCTTTATTAGTTTTAAAGATGCAGTATCACTTTTTTTTTTTTTTAATTAGAAGACTGTGCAATATTTCTTTCCTTGCTATAATCACTGATGTTGAAGTTATGCCAGATCTTAAACACTTCATAAACTCAGTTTTGGGTTTTGTTTTTTTTTTGGTGGATGGTGGGGTTTTTTGGGGTTTTTTTTTTTTTTTGTTGTTTTTTTGGTGGTTGCAGCTGATTTAACAGTCAACCTCTTGTTGCATGGTTGCCAGATACCACCACAAGCCTCACATAATCAAACAGCCAGGACATAAAATGAATCTGCATTTATGTACCTTTATCTTGCAGGTATGTTTTACACTGCAAATGAGGGACTGGTCTTTCTTGTTTCTACTGATGCAACACTTTCTGCTGAGGCTCCTAATATTTTCCACTTTTCTTTAGCCACTAATGTATATCAATTCAACAGCTCCAGATGGATTATAAGAACGTCCCTTGTGGGTCCTTCATTCTCCTTGGGAATAAAAAAAAAAAATGCATAAACCTTTTGTTCTATAGAAATAAAAATGATATAGATTGGTTGTACATAGTGATTTGCTGAGGTGGTGCAAATCTGGTAGATCAGGATGTTAAAAAATGGTTGTCTGAAGTTTTGAAGCAGATTAATCTTGGAGCATTAATATAGAAACCCATATTTTCGAATGCCATGGAGCATTTGAAACTCCCTAAAACCAGAGTTTCTTCAGTCCTTTGAAAATCAGTGCAGTTGTATTCAAGCATAGGCTCCATGTTGGACTGGGCTAAACATGAAGTTTTGGAAAAGGTGGCTTTGGTTACTTTGATGTAGTTTATAAGGAAGAGCTTGCTCAACATATTTCTGAATTTTATCACATGAAGTTCTTTTAATTAGCTCTAAAGATACAAAGTATCTTGCTATCACTGCTTGCTATCCCTGACAAAACTGCTTCTCAAAACATTGGTTTGGAAAGAGAAGATGGCATAGCTTACTATGGTAAGAACATTGAAAACCCTCAGCTTTTGCAGCAACTCTTTTGCTTGACCCTCAGTGGTGTCAATACATAAGGTCCAGCTGGCCTACTGCCAGTAACTCCACTATGATTATTCAGATATTAAAATTTCTGCTAACTGAACACTTGCCTTGAAAAACACAACTATCCCATTCTCTTAATAAAATATAAGCCTATTTATTTGCAGAGTCAATTCTTTTTAATAGTATAATAACTACTAGGAATAACTTTGATCTTAGCAGTTATCTGATTCCAAAGCCTGTTAATGTTGTTTACTGAATATTCACTGCAGTTACAAGAAAATTAGTTATACAGTAACTCTACTTAGATATTATTCAACTTTAATGAAAGTGAACCATAAGCCAGCTTTAATGAACTTCTGCATATTGCATGTTGTTTTGCTTCATAAATAAATCCTTTTGCAGTCACAGTTGTAAGCAAAATTTTCTGTAATACATATTCGGATAATTAACAATTAAAGATTTCTTTTTCCTTTTCTTTTCTTTTTAACAATGTTTGAAAGAAGAAGCCCTTAGCAAAAAGGGATAAACAGCAGCAGTCTAAGCCCGTAGCAATTCACATGAACATTCCGTTTTGTCCGCTATGAAAAAAACATGTCAAGATAAGGATTAAGTAAGGGAACTTGGTCCAAATCTCATTGAGGTTCCTGGAAACACCTTTACTGACAGCAGCGGATTTGAATCAAGTCTGTGCACATCTGCATTTGAGATTTAAGTTCTATCCTGTCATCACTCTATTCAGATATATCCCAAACACCATCTGCAGTGACAGTGAGATGGCCTCTAAAGCAATCCAATTTTCATAAATCCTGTTTTCTCAAGAAAGAGTTTTTTGCCTTTCAGAAAAGTGGACTTTGGATGCAGGCACAAGTTCTCTGGAAAATCAGTCTACTCTTGATTTTCACCAAAACACCTCTGTTTCACCCATATCTTCTTGTAGCCACATATATGATCAGAGGGCTGCAGCAGCTCTTCTATGAGGACAGCTCCCTTTCAGCCTGAACAATTCTATGATTCTATATTACCTTTTGCTTTGGTTTCATGATGATTTTTTCCCATGCATGTACTCTCAAGTCTATATGTGATTCCAATTTAATCCTTTGCATTTGCTCTTTTTAAATTTTTGTTGAAAATTGCACGTGCCACGAAAAGAAGTTAGAATGAATCTGTGCTGTGCCAGTATCTGTAGGAATGACTGCACTGTTGTCATAACACAGGTTTCAGCTCACTCAGTGTTTCACCTGTAGATCTTTAAGTGAGATGGGGTGATCAGAGTGCAGTGGTGAAATATGTATTCCATAAACCATTATTTCTTATATTAGATTACTATGGATTCTACCATTTCTGAGTAGTAGATGCAACACTGCTTCCCCTTTAATTTTGTTTTGCCCATCAAGGGCTGGCCAAGGCACTTGTACCGAGTAAGATATTTATTTTCCTTTCCATTCAGATTACAATGAAATCCTTACATAGTGAAACTCTTCAAGTGAGCAATAAAATGGATTTTTGGTAGGAAAACGGAGAGTAAATTTCAGAATATCATTAATAGAGTGGGTTTACTTACCCCTAAGTGCCTACTGAGGTAAAAGCTTATGTCCTGAATATTGCTGTTGTTTGGAGACTAAACACTATTATAATGGGGAAGGGAAGAAAAACATCCAAAAAAGAATGTTCCTTCAGTGCCATTTGTTTTAAAGCAAAAGTATAAAAGAGAGAGGTACATGTTATAAAATTTATGATAGGAAAGAGGCCATAAAATTAGTAATTCATCTTCTGAGAATCATATTGTATCAACTGATTGGAATTGTTTTCAGCTAATACATGTGCTGGTGCAGTTTCTCCCCTATCTGCATCTGAACTGATGTCCTACAAAGAGCAAACGTGAAGTAGAGAGTGATGTCAGTGTTCTGCCTTCATATCATTGACACACCTGATAAAATCTTTCAAACTTTGTGAGGAAAAATAGATGATGTAGTTATTTTTGTCACATAGCATGTGATCCTTTGTGTTAGGACCATTATTCAAAGCAGAACTAATGTGAAGAAATCTGAAGGCTGAATGTTTTAAGACAAGATGATAAGAGCTGGATGATTCTAATTGTCTTGTTCCACTTACTCATTCTTATTTATCATGAACCAGATCTGGATTTCTTACACTGTTATCAGTCACTGCGTACAGTGAAATGCTTTGACAAAGTTTAAAAACATTACCCCTTGTCTTATTGCAACAGGCCCTACTAAAACATTTGACCCCATCTTTTTAATGAGTCCTCCTGAAGCATCAAAAGGCTGCAGTAAGGTCTGCCAGAAGCCTTCTTTTCTCCAAGCTGAACAACCTTTACTATCTCAGCTTGTCTTCATTGGAGAGATGTTCCAGCCCTCTGATAAGTTCTATAGGCCTCCTCTGGATGCAGCTGATCAGCTTCATAAACTTATCAATGTTCCTGTTCCTTATATGATCACAAATTTAATCTTCTCTTATGGTGGGAGGGACTTTGCTCCCCTAGTTCCTGTTCATACACTCAAGAGGAGTGGGAAGGCAGGTTGTCTATGAAGACAGGTAAAAACGTTGTCAGGTGCCTCAGCCTTCCTTCTCCTTGTCCTTTTTTACCAGTTTGACAATCGTGTTTGTCAGAGGGATCACCTTCTTTGGTTTTCCTTTTCTGGCTGCCATACCTGTTCTTTGCATCCCTTGCCAAGTTCAGCTCCAGCTGTGCCTTGGCCTTCCTGACCCTGTCACAACATAACAGTTCTAGACTGGAGAACTCCCAGCGCTGTCATACTGTGGCATTCTCTTTGCTGTGGAAGTAGGTCCTTAGAGGATGTTCTTCCTTCTGTTTCGTGCCATGCCTATAGCTGTGAATTCTGCTATAACCCCAGCTGAGGTTGTCAAGGTCATTTATGTGATTTTAGCAACTGTTCTTCAAAATGGATAAAAAATTTCCTTTCTTAAATTCTAGAACTAAAAGAATACAAACATCTAATAACAGGGAATTGCCTGCATACAATAAAGTTGATTTGTCTGATTTGCATATAAAAGGTCATAGAATCAGTAATAACTAGAGACAAAGAAAGCAAATGTTGTCAGCAATGTGTCACCAGTTTGTGATTAAAATTTCAAGTTTTGATCTCAGTCTGAGCTGGCTAAAACTGTTACCTTGGCAGTACAGCCTGTGCAGATTGCTAACAGGAAGGCTTTCAGTTGCAAAAGTTACGTAGGAACATTTTGATAGAGTTCAGGAAGTGAAGAGATTGAATTTGATTCCCCTTCATTTATAGTCATGTCTAACCTTTTACATATAAATATGATATAGGAGTATATTCACTAAAAATTGTTGAGAATTTTACTTGATTTTGGAGCAAAACCAGAGAGAAAGTGAATAGCCCCTCAGTAGCCTAGTTGCTTTCAAGAGCACTTTTTGCGTTTCTGACTGTTGCTGGTGTCATGCCTCTCACATATTTTCTTTTGTACATTTTGTGTTTCAGTGACTGACAGTTTTTTATCTTCTGCACGCTGAATCTTTTAGAAATTAATAAGACCTCCTCGGAAGTCATATGACTGGCATATATCTGTCTGGAGAAAAGGTTAATAGATGTAATATAAAGATTAATAACCCAATTAATTATGTCTTTTGTGAAACTGTTTAAGGAAGCTTGACAGGGAGATTAGTTTAATTTCACAGAGATCCAACAAAAAATAGGAATCTTGGAAGCATCACTTCTTGAGTAGCTGAGAAAGCATAACTTAGACTGCCGTGCAGTGTAAGAATTGCAAATGCTACCTGACAAGGTAAAACAGTCAGAAACCCACTCTGTTCACAGGACTGATGTCACAGGATCATAGAATTGTTTGTATTGGAAGGGAATTTAAAAGATTATCTAGTTCCAAACACCCTGCCATGGGCAGGAACACCTTCTGCTCTTTCAGGTTGGTCAAAGCCTCATCTAGGCTGCCCTTGAACACTTCCAGAAAGGGAATATCCAAAACTCATCTGGCCAGCCTGTTTCTGTTTCTCACTGCCCTTACAGTACAGAATTTCTTCGTGGTATCTAATCTAACTCTACCTTCTTCCACTACCTTTTGTCCTATTGCTATACACCCTGACGAAAAGTCCCTCTCCGTCTTTTCTGTAGGGCCACTTTCAAATCTGGAAGACCACTGTAACATCTTCTAAGAGCCTCTCTTCTCTAGGCTAGGCAATACAAACTCTCTGAGCTTGTCCTCATAGGGAACACAGGGAATACAGCCCAGTGCTGAGCTAATTTTGTGGGCCTCTTCTGGACTTTCTCCAACAGGACCATGTATTCATTAGGTTGTGAGCCCTGGAGCTGAATGCAGCTGTCCAGGTGTGGGTCTCACAAGAACAGAGCAGAGGGGGCTGTGAAAGGTTTTTATTCTGTTGAAATCTACAGCTCTCACACTTCAATCTTCAGTATCAGCACTGAGAAAGTTGATGAAAATCCTTGATGTTTCTGTTAGTACATTTTAGTGATGACAAACACATGCAAAATGTTCAAATAATTTGTTTCCTTTGCACATCCTTTTTGCGTGTCTGGTGTCCCTTGTACTTGGCTTCCCTAATACCTAGGGTGACTGTTTCCCTGTTGCAAACCTTCAAGTTGTCGTGACTATACTGAAGCACTACAGCACTCCTTATAATACTTGCCATTATTTTGTCTCCTCCATTGCCCTCTCTTCCTGTTAACTCTGCTCTTTGTGTAGAGTTAATATTTTTCTAGATTAATCAAGCATTTACACTTTGCTGTGGTGCTGTTTGAGAGAAGGCTTTTGATGTCTGTGAGCTGTGTGCATGAATTATTTAAGAGAATTTCACTTGTTTGCTTTACCAGCACGATTTGTAATGATGCTGCCTTTAACAGGGATCCCACTTTTGATACCTGAGAGTTGTTTTTGCTATGCTTTAGCTTAATCAATGCAAACTGAGCAATAAAGGCAGAATGTCAGATCTTATTTGAATTGAAGTCCTTAATACAAAATATGTGAATTTTCAAGCTGTTACAAACACATGAACACCCAGCTTTGCTTTTTGCTAAGTAATCAGATAAAACAAATTTGGCTTATAATTTTTCCAGGAATAATATTTAGAAAATAGTATAAATAATACTTATAGGATAAAATCATAGGGTGGTTTAGGTTGGAAGGGACCTCAATGATCATCCAGTTCCAACACCTCCCACTGGAACAGGTCACTCAAAGCCTCATCCAGCCTGGCCTTGAACACCTTCAGGGAGGGAGCAGCCCTGGGCAACCTGTGCCAGTGTCTCACCACTCTCACTGTGAAGAACTTTCTCCTAACATCCAGTCTCAATCTCCCCTCTGCCAGTTTAAATCCATTACCCCTTGTCCTGTCGTTACAAGACCTTGTCAATAGTCACTCCCCAGCCCTCCTGTAGGCCCCTTTCAGATACTGGAAAGCTACTCCAAGGACTCCTCAAAGCCTTCTCTTCTCCAGGCTGACGAACCCCAACTCTTGTAACCTGGTTGTTAAATTGAATTTATATTCTGCCTGTAAATGTTTTCAATCTGAAAAGTAGTAGAGAAGAAAGTAACTCCACCATGAGTCTAAAGACCAAATCCAGACTTCATGTAGATGAAATCAGTGTTTTATGACCAGAGCATGAAACTTAAAATATTCTGATATTTGTGGCTATGGCAAATGAACAGTTTCTTTTACTGCATTGCTTCCTGCTCAGTTATGTACATGTGTCCACATTGTTTCCACAGAGTTCCTGGTTGGTAACTGTGAGGGAAGTTAATTCCTATTGCTGTGGCTACTTTGAAACTGAAGAGCTCTCTGCCCTATGACAGACACCACTATTTCAAGTTTTCTGTTAATGGTAAGATTTGTCTAATTCTTCTGTGATGGAAACAAAATAATTGTCTTGTGCAATTTAAAAAAAGGAATCCATGAGCAGTGCTTGAAAAACCATCAAGTATGTGGATAAAACATGTTTTTTGCGTATTTGAAGGGTTTTATGGTTGACTGCCAGCTAAAGGAGAGTGTCAAAGATAGAGGTATGAGGAAAGAAAAATATGAAGCTGACTTGACATTAAAAATCTGTTACATGAGACTTTGAGGAGAACTTAAAAAGGGGCTTCCAGGCTATTTTCCTTCTGGAAATTGTTTTTTATCCAGTTAGAGTGATTAAATACGTCAGAGGTTTTTCAGATAGTGTATTATGGCTCTAAGTCCCCTGGTTCAAGACTCAGCTTAACTCTGAGGCTTGTGGGGCTTCAGATGTCTTTTCTGGTTAGCAGAGAAAAAAGGCAGATCTGAGAAAATGTCCTGTGCTTTATGACATGAAGGCAAGTGCCATCTTGAGATGAATTCTGCAAAGGTATTATGACACAGGTCGTAGTCTCTGTCTCATCATGCAAATTCTTAAACATCATTTTGCATGATAGTTCTTTAATCTTTCTCTTAAAAGCAAATCCAAATGAAAGGAGCTCGTTTTGGCCAGATTTTAATTTTGTCTGTTTCTCGATTGTCCTAAATATTAGTGTGTCACATCTTTCAAAAATAATTTATCCCCAGTTCTTATGCTTAGTTAGGATTAGTCTGCCATAGAATATACTGGAATGAGGTATGCTTTGGAATGTCTTTTGCATAGAGAGAATAAATTGAAGACTGACACTTCACAAAAAATAAAATTGCACCCAGTAATGAAGCCTAACTAATATATGAATCAGCTTCTGACTGATTCACACCTGCAATTCAATGCTGCTTAATTAGAAGCATAAGTATCTGGAACCTCACCTGTGCCTGAATTAAAGTTGCAGATAAACACTTGCCTGCAGAAGAGGAGACAAAATGGTGAAATGATGATGTTTTAGATCTGAAGCATATACAGCAGTGCTATCTGGAGGACCTTTGAATCACTTTCCCAGCTTCTCAAAACCAAAATATTTTACATTTATGAGCTTTGTATGCTTCTAACTGGATTAAGAGCTCATTTGTCCTTCAGAAAACTGGAACATTTTTGGATATAGCAGGATATGTCCCAATGCCTTGCCACCAGCTGGTGATGTGTTGTGCGTTGCACATATTGGTCTTGCTTAAGCATAAAATTCAGATGTTTTACAGAAAATCAGATTGGATTGTCAATGAGCCTATCTGACCTGTATACTCCTTTTATTGTTAGTACCTTGGCTCTGTTCTTTAGCTGTTAATATTTTATCTTTCCCCAATTCTTGAGACAGCATAAGTAGATTCTTCTTGAAGGTTCATACTCACACAAACAATACTCTAGCTATGATATTAGCAGTAAAGTGAGAAACAGCTTCTCCATAAACACTAGAATGAAAACACCTAAATGCCTGCGTGTCTTTGACGGTCACAAAGTTCAATCCTTTCACAATTTAGAGTAGCTATGATGACAGAAATCAAACTAATAAATATAACTAATTTGATAGCAAATAATAACTCAGAGTAAATTAAGTCCTGAGTTTTTTAATTGCAGAGGTAAAAGCCAATTTAGCAATCCACTGATCCTTGAGATTCCTTTATAATAATCTGGAATCACTGACAGTCTCTGCCTATTTCTGATACAGAAATATGAAACTGCAGTTTACCAGAGTGCTTCTCAATGAGTTTTTAATTTCCTTCTTTTAGAACTTAGGATTCCTTTTGCGTATTTCTGTATGTCACTTTCAGATCTACCTATGATTCTAACAATTGGGAGTTCGGAAAACACACTGTGATTGCGAGTCTGCAATGTCCTTATTCTGAACTGGTTTGGGAAACAAGCAGAAAATGCACAAATGCTGTGCAGGCTGAAATGTATAACTGCAAAAGCTTTTTCTGTTGACTTTTGAGTCAGTGGCTCTCAGTAAGTGAATAACATGGCAAATAATGATTCTGTAGTGTCACTGTCTATACACTTCTTGGTGCACTCAACAGGAATTTTTCATTTCATGCATCATTTATAATTTGCTGCAATGATTATGAGGTCTCTCTCCCCCTCTCTCTCTGTGCATATATAAATAGAAATATTTCTCTCTTTTTTTTTTTTTTTTTTTAAGAGGAAGAGAGTGTGCCTTGTCAGCCTTCTCTATGGTGTGAGTCTTTTCCTGTGTGTAAAATTTGATGGGATAAATTGCATGAAGTTTCTACATGCACTTATCTTGGGAGGAGATGTGAAATAACACTAAAATAGTTGATGCAGTTTGAACACTTAATTATGGGAAATGTGAAAGCATTTCTGTAACATCCCATCTGCTTCCCAACTACCAGAATTAATTCAGACCTCAAAATGGAAAGGCCTTGAGAAAATCCAGATTATGAGGACTGACACCATTAGCAAAGGTCTCCTTATCTCTCGAGCCTTTTACTCCTTTCTGTTTCAGAAAGACTGAGAAGATGAACCTTTGTCGTTACTGTTGCACAAGAATTAAGTAACAGGATTATTCTGATTATACTTTAGCTTGTCTATTAAATCACAGAGGTTTCAAACTGTCATGCTGGCCTGGTTTCTTTCCATACATACAAGAAACTATCTCTTTAATCTCTCTATTGTTATGGCTGTTTCTGTAACTCTTTAGACATCTTTGTACATTGCAGAGGATTTTATGTCATCCTCATTTGTACATCTGGAAGGCAAATATGAGAGACATCCATACTTCTAGGTAGGTTTCTCCACAAGCACGCAATTAATATGGGAAACTGAGTTGCTGTGTACTTGTGTAGGCTTCCCAGAAAGTTAACTGAATGAGCACAGGGTTGATGTGTTAGTATTTGTTCTTTCAAAACTTAGCTTGCAACAAAAACATTCAGAATTTCACTAAAGCCTATTGCTAATTTTTCCATGGTAATCATTAGTGAAAATTCCTGAGGTGCAAAACTAGTTCTGAAAACCAGGCATTTTTGGATTTAGTAAATGCAAACAAAATTTTGTAACCAAGAAAAGATAATGACATAGGCAGGGCTGATGGCATGAATGAGCAAATTAAACAGAAGCAATTATGTAATTTTGACCTCCTGTTCTTAAGGTTTGTTAAAACACTCATGGAGGTGCTGAAGAAAATGCTTCCTGTGCTCCTGATCCTTGAGCCAATCACCCCAGTATCTTCAAGTCCTTTTTAATTGCTTTTGCATTTCTGTGCTCAACCTCATTCCTTCCAACCTGTATGACCACTGATGGCTGACAATCAGATGGCTGAACCAGACTAAGCAGTTTCCTGACCTGGGCCCCAGGAGAACAACAGACTTCCCTGTGGGATCAATTTGGTTGGTGTACGGTGCCCTCTGTTCCCCTCAGAAGGCAATCACCTCTGTGTTTTTTGTTGTTTTTTGTTGTTGTTGTATACATACTGCTGTAAGGGGATGGAACCAGTGTAATAACTTCTACTCATGCTGTCTGTGCTTGGCTTCCTCTCCTTTTCCCCGAATTTTTTTCTTTATCCAAAGGAAAAGCAAAAAGAGAGACTATTTAAGATGCAGGAGGCTGAAAACTCCCTTTTAATTTACATCAAAGCAAAAAAAGAATAATGTAGCCTATATGCAATAAAAGACTTTGATCAGGCAAAAATAATAAAGGAGCCCTTAGCGATCTAATCAACCTGATGTAAACAGGATACACCACAGTACACACAAAGTCACTTTCCCTTCATCAAATCCTTTTTACCAGTCAAAATATTAAAGGAGTTAATAGCTATAAGCACGGCTTCTCTGTGAGCAAACTTACTTTTGCCCATGGAAACATGTAACCTTGTGCTTATTTATCCCAAAATATTCTATTTTATTTCAATTTTGAACAAGACAGACAAAATGTACAGACAACACATCCTGGTCACCCATGCTTCATTGTGGCTTTTGTTGAATAACAAAAATAGCCCATTTAATCCATTTTACTCTCAAGAGAAAATGTACTGTAATCAATATTTCAGATGTTTCAGACTTAGAAGAGCTATGGTTCTTGTTTAGAAAACATAAGGCAGTATCAGAGAAATTAAATTAAATTGCTCAGCTATTTAATTTTCTTATAATGGTAGTGGAACAAGTCAAGCTTTAAAAAGTCCTATAAAGATTGCTATGTTTTTTCCAGCACAATTATAATTAAGGTTGATGGATTGCCAGTGAGGTAAAGAATAGCAAATTTTCTGCATAATTTTTAGAGTTTGGACAGAAACTGGATACCACTAAACCTTCCAGTTGGAAGAACCTTTAACTATTAACGTCTATAAATGGACAAAGCCAACCAAACAGCACAGAAACAATTTTAAGCTTTTTTCAGTCTGTCAAATCCATCTTGAAAAATCCTAACCCTCTACAAGTATTACAGATCAGAGAACTATAGAACTGAAAAATACACTGAGATAATGACTTCTAGGTTCTGAGGTAGAAACACCTCATGGGCATGAACTTTGTCTAGTTAGCGAATAATAACTTAAGCCAGATATTAATGACTATGTAGAACTGCTAGGTATGGTTGTCATGCTCTCTCTGATGATAGAAAGCCAGTTTTGACTTCATAGGTATGCAGTTATATGTATTGATTGTCATATTCCACAATTAAACTTACTGAGAATACACAGAGCTATAAAGTGGAAGATTTTGTTCAATATTTAGCGCCTGTACTACTGCTACATTTTATAGTGTGTTATGCTTTATATGAGACGAGGGTGCTCTTCTATGCTGAAAAATCCATAAATCAAATTACGTGCATATTAGGCAGCTTTTAATAGAATTAACATGAGCGTAATTCATCTTCTCCAAGTTCCATGCCTGCCAATTCATCAAAACAACAATTGTGTCAGATAACGTCCTAATAAATAATTATTTCTGCATCCAGCCCTTCTGAAGGGCTTGTGAGGTTACTTGCTGATTCATCAGTGCTAATGTTGAGGCAAACCTTTTGTGGTCAACAGAATTGTAGCTCATCTGGGTGATTTCTGTTTTTCCTTCACAAGTGCAGAATTTATATGTTTTGTTTGCTTGCCAAACTCAACCTTGAGTGAGTCGAGGGATACGACCTCAACTACCTTCCTGGGCAACCTGTCCCAGGGAGCCACCACTCTGATGGTGCAGAACGTTTTCCTAACACCCAATCTAAATCTCCTCTAATTTTAAACCATTGTCCCTAGTCCTATCACAGGACTCTCAAAAGAAAATATACTGTAATCAATATTTCAGATGTTTCAGACTTAGAAGAGCTACGGTTCTTGTTTAGAAAACATGAGGCAGTATCAGAGAAATTAAATTAAATTGTTCAGCTATTTAGTTTTCTTATAATGGAGGCAGAACAAGTCAAGCTTTAAAAAGTTCTATGAAGAGTGCTATGTTTTTTCCAGCACAATTATAATTGAGGTTGATGGATTGCCAAGGAGGTAAAGAATAGCCTTTGCAAACAGTCCCTCTGTAGCTTTCTTGTAGGCCCCCTTCAGGTATTGGAAGGCTGCTATTAGGTCTCCCTGGACCTACATGGTGAGATGCTGTTACAAATTATGCAAAATTAATAATCAGTATTAATTTTTATATCCAGACAAAGATTGTCAATAACTATGAAAATTGTTTAATAACACTAAATCTCACCAAAAAAATTATTTACAATGTTCAAAATGCAGTTTGGATACTTATACACACAGGGTACAGGCAAAACTAGAACACTTATTTCTTAAAGTAGCAAATGCAAGCATTAAAACTGGAAAGAGGTTCTTAGTTTTAACTATACCTCTTGCCTACAAGGGAACTTGAGAGGCTCCTTTCTGCTACTAAGGCAGAAGGGAAAAATAGAATCTAGTTACAGAATTTCGTAGAGAGAGGCTTTGAAATATTTACTTGAAAGTAGTATCAGACAGTACCCAAAGCTTGAAAGGAAATCTGTCGGCGTCTTGAAAGCAGAGCATGTAGCAGTGCAGAGCAGGCAAAGCAAAAGTAAAAGCAAATGCAGCAAAGTGTGTGGCAAAAGCCTACGTACTGTTTTGCCCAAATGTAAGTGGCCACCGTGGCCACACAAACTCACCAATCAGAATGGCGCTTTGCCAAACCTGACCATATTAGTTCATGAAGACAGGAGCTTGTTTTCCCTTACTTGGGAGCAACAAGTCTGGGCAAGTCTTGGACCCTCAAAGTGGATGTTTCCAAGCCTTTTGTCTAATCCCTGCACTCTCTTTCCTCACCCCCAACTGAGGGAAAGGATCACGGGATCATGCCTGGGCAAGCCAGGACATGGATCTTCCACGACGGATGCTTCTGCTAGGACACAGGGAAGGTTTTATTTTAGAGATGTTTCTAAACTAGAAGTTAATGAATTTTATGGTTGTTATATAAAGTATATTTTAAAAATTGACATTATATAAATCACGTAGAGGGAAAAAAACATAATTAACTTTTGTTTGTAGTTCCCTCCTGTATTCAGAGGAAAGATTTATTAAACTAAATGTGAGATACGGTAAATCTTGTTTAAGCAATGTAAATATAAGTAAGTCTAGGCAAGTACAGATGGATTATTTCTTTGTAGCTTTGTGTGCCTTTGCTAAAATCAGACTTGGGAATTATCTATCACATTGATCAATAATATGAAAGTATAAAGTTTCTTTTCCATTATTTGTATTTTTATATACCTGAATTTTTTTCCTGCTCTTTCCTGGTCCAAATTCTGATGTAAGTTTTGTCAGGTGTGTGTCACACAAAGAGCTCCTGCAAAGTTTTCTTCACAATACCCTTTCATTACCTCTTCCAACTAAGAAAGATTCAAAACATTCTGCAGCTATTAATTATTCAGCACATCTCTGTGAATTAGTTTAGAACCATGCCCACTTCACATATAAGGCAACAGATCTTACCTAGATCTCGACACTGAGATGCTCAGCAACAATTCAAATTAGATTATATATGATCCTTCTCATCATGAGAGACAGTCGCTGTCCTCAAGCCAAAAATTAAATCAAGATGAGGATTTGAACTTTGGGCTCCTGCAAATGATGTTGCTGTTCCCAGATCCTTGACTATTCTGGGCTGGCACACTCCCACAGAAGCAGCCCTGATTTGAATAAATAATTAGATATTAATTAGAGCAGAGGCAGTCACTCACAGCCAAAGAGTTTGGTTTGAATAAATAAGCATTTTCTTGTGTGTGAAATATATTCCTTGTTGGAAACTTTCTGTTGCATTAAAAAAAACCCCAAAAACAAAAAAACCAGACTATTAAAAAGCAGTTGGATTACCCAAATGCAATGTAAACTTATATGAAATCTCTAAGAAAAAGCCACAATCAAATAACAGAAGAGGAATCCAGAAAAAATTTGATCAGCTGTAAAGCATTTATATCTTTGGTTTCAAAATTCTGTATTTCTGATGTAAATTTACAAAGCCAAAGACAAGACAGTTTGAAGAAGAAAATACAAGACAACCTGTTACACAATGAAACAAATGAGGAGAAATTTTCTAAAGCAAGAATTTGTAGGAATTGTGGGGGTTTTTTTTTTTGTAGCCCTGAAATGGTCATTAAGAAAATACAGTTAACTGCTTTTGAAAGAAACCTCTCCTAAGTTAAAGTTTTTCAGCCTATTTCAGCAAGAACTCCTCATTTGCTGATTAATTCAGCAGTGGGAACACCCCAGGGTTCATCTGCTGTAACTGTGAGCTTCATTGTCCATTTAAAGTACTTACAGAGTGTTGTGGGATGCTAAGCTCTAGTTTGCAACCTTAGTGAGGTGCTTGAGGTTAGATTATCTGGTATAGACTTGACTCATCCTTTTCCCTGGCCAGGCTTGGATAGGGATGGAAGTAGCATTCTCATGTAGAGAAATTAATCCTGTGTGGTGCAAACCTGTCAAGAATGATACAGCAAGGCAGGAATTGAAACATGCATTAGGAATGAAGAGCCTGGGCCCCTTAACTGTCACTAGATTTCTTGGCTGATCTGCAGCAGAACTTAAAGACTACAGCTCATTTTCTGCTTATTAATCCTGTGCACTGAGAAGCCTGCTTATACTTTTATGCATATCATGAAGTGTCTCTCTAAAATGCGGCATATCCTTAAAGCAGATGAGTTTCTCAGACCTTTTATAACAAGACGAGGCATGATTAGATGCTAGAGTGATGCTTCATTTGCATGTTAAGCTAACTGTAACTGGAAATAATCCTCCATGTGGCTGGCTCTATGTTTGCAAACTGTTTTACACCCTGTTGAAGAAGAAAAGGATTATTGGCCACTGAGGTTGCAGAAATCTCCGAGAAGATGCCTGTGTAAGAAAGGGTAACTTATCACAAAGGCTGCAGATTTCTCCTCCCTGAATGCAAACAAACATTCATATTCTTCTGTGTCTCATTGCTGTGTGACTTTTAAAACGCCAGACAATGTGCTGCTTATTTTTCTACACACCATTAAGCATTTCATTAGTGCTGGGCAAACAGGAGGAACTACAGTACTTTGTACATTAACACTAAAATTGAAAGGTCCTCTGTATTTACCTGCCTGATACTCAGAAGGCACAAACATGGAGTGATTTATGAAAACAAATAGTGTGGCTGTTGCCAAAGTTCTTCCTGGAGATTATGAAATTTCACTTACTACTTTTATTGTGTCTGGAAGGTTAACTTTGTAACTTTATATATATATTTTTTTCTTCATAACTCTTATCTCTCCCACCTCAACAGCAAGTTGTTTCAGTCCCTACTGAAAAAAAACAAACAACCAAAAAACAATCAAAACCACGCACCCACAAAATCCCCAAAACAACCAACCAAGCCAAATAATGTTTTTCACAGATTTAACGTAAATCCATGGGTTTTTTTCCCCCTTTCTCCCCACGTTTCAGCCCCCTAGAATTTTCATATGGATAAATATATCTCGTTTCCCCAGAATCTGGTAAAATTTTGTCAGTCACATTGCACAGTTTTTGTGATGTTCTCAGTATCTTAACTCTGATTCAGCTCATAGTCCTTCTTGAATAGTTTTGACAAATGAATCTGGTCACCTGAGCTTTAAAGTACAGCAGATTTGGCTCTAAATCTCCGGGTGAAATACATTATCCTGGTACTGAAGGAGAACATGTAGCAAATGTACTTAATCTGGAGCTAGTCCAGAGATGAATAGTCAAATCTGGACCTGTTCTTTATTTGGAAGTTGTTTGGAAAGTTGTAACTCTTGATGTGTGAGGTTTTGGGTTTTGTGGTGGTTTTTTGGTTTTGTTTTTTTTTTTTTTTTTTTGTGCAAGAGAATATAATAATTTGTATGGTTTAATACACCAAGCGTTCAGCTCACTCCTGTGAGGGCAGTATAATTATCCACCAAGATGAACAGGGATACTCACCTCTAGGCAAATAGTTCATTATTCATCCTATGGTGCTAGTCTCTCTGCAATGATATAGTCATTTAATAGCTGATGTGTTCGAGCAGGTGGGCTTTTAACAGTCCATGGGTTGCTGGCATGAATCTGACATCTTTATCTCTGTACTTTTAGTTTCATCCTCCATGATGGGTCTTATCAACCCCTTGTCCTGCAGAGAGAAAATCTCTTCGGCTGAAGCTTTGATGGTCTTATTTGTCCATTCCCAAATTTGCACTTCTGTCAGACTCTTGGCTGCAGCTCTACATTTCATATGTGAGGATGTTATGATCCATTTAAGTGCCTATGGGGATCTCAACAAGCTTTTTGAAAAGATTAATGACTTAGCTGTGGGTTTTATGATAGTGTTTCTAAAGAGAAGTCTGCATACCTAATAAGGTTATTCCTACAAGCCAAAATTTGCATTGCTTACCGTAAAAGACAAATACCTGGAATTTAACTACAGGGCACCTTAAGGTTTGGTTTCTCAGTTTCTGTCTTTTGGAGATCACTTTTGTACAAGCAAAGGGAAATAAATAAGGGGGAAAGGAAATAAATAAGGAATGTATGAACTTTAAAATGACAGGAGGAGGAGGATATGGATGTGAAGGATTCTTTACTTTAGAATCTTGTACAATATGGGTATACATTTGATAGGCTGTTATTGCCTAGAGTCTCATTTTTCTTTTATTTGGACATGGCTATGTATAGCAGCAACTTTAAACTAATATTTGATCTTTCATGAGATTTAGTCAAGAATTACATGGGTGGTTAAAAAAAGTCTCGCTATATCATTAGGTAAACTTCAATTTCTAATACCACCAGCAAATAGCAGGCTGGAAGGAGAGAGGTTACATTTGTGAGACCCCCCTCCTCAAATTCTGTGTCTGGTTCTGGTGTCCCCATCATAAGAAGGACACATCAGTTGGGGCAAGTCCAGAGGATGGCCACAAAAATGATCCAAAGGTTGGAACACCTATGAGGATAGGCTGTGTTGTTCAGCATAGAGAAGACCTTAGAATTGCCATTCAGTACCTGGAGGGATCCTACAGGTCTCTTCTCCCAGGCAACAAGCAACAGAACAAGGGGGGACAATCTCAGGTTGTGCCAGGGGAGGCTCAGGCTGGATATTAGGAGGGAGTTCTTCACAGAGAGAGTGATTGGCATTGGAATGGGCTGCCCAGGGAGGTGGTGGAGCTGCTGTCCCTGGGGGTGTTGAAGAAAAGCCTGGATGGAGCACTTAGTGCCATGGTCTAGTTGATTGGATTGGGCTGGGTGATAGGCTGGACTGGATGGACTTGGAGGTCTCTTCTCTATGATTCTATGATACAGGAAGGCTAGGGAGGGATTTGTCATAAGGGTGTCTAATGATAGGACAAAAGGGAGTAGTTTTAAACTGAGAGAGTTTTAGACTGGATCTTAGAAAGAAGTTCTTCATTGTGAAGGTGGTGGCACTCTGGAATACACTGCCAAAAAAGGTTGTGAATTCCTCCTCCCTGGGGGTGTTCAAAGCCAGGTTGGATGAGCAGCCAAGTCTAGCTGAAAGGTGTTCCTGCCCATAGTGGAAAGATTGGAGTAGCTGATCTCTAAGGTCCCTTCCAGCCTAAGCTGTTCAATGATTCTAAGTTTTGTTAAACTGCTGACCTAGTAGAGTACAATTATTTAAGTGTGTTTGGAATGTGTTATACTCTTTAGGCACTGTTAATTAAACATCTACCAAATATCATTGATTATCTCATGTGCAGCAACTGTTTACAGCTAAAATTTGACTGTTTTGATTTTCAAAGTGTGACATGTGTTTGCTTAGTGCAAATCTTCATTTATTGTGAGTTTGAGAGACCTAGTGTGGTAACAACTTCATTTATGAGTGATACTACATTAATAAGATCAGACTTCTGGCCTTTACTTTCTCTGGCTTTCAGTCTCTTCTGTGTTGCATATTAGAGATTATTAAGTGAGATTATTCCTTTTCAAACTGCAGAAAGTCTAAGCTTAATAGCTAGTTATTATTAGCACTTCCTCTACAAGTATATTTCTGTAGGATTAGTAGAATAACCTGAAATTAGAAAATTGAAAATTTAACATAAAAGGAAACTTACCAGGGAAAATCATAATTTTAAGACAGTGCCATCCTGTATTGCCCTTGCCTTAAGCATATGAAAATGCTAGTAAAAGCCTCTCATCCTAAATGAATATGTGTTAGAAAAAATGCCTGCATTTGCAAGTAAATGAAAAAGAAGTGAACCTGATTATTCAGATATAAAACAGAACAGCTGAACCATTCTATGGCATGTGTTGCTTTTTCCCCAAGTTATTTTTATTTTTCCCCCTAAAAAGACAAACTCTTATTTATTTATTTAAGGTACATAGTCACTTTTATTATCTTCTCCTTGTTTCATAAGAAAAATGAAGAAATTCTAATATTAGCTGTTAAAAATACATTCCAGTGTTTGCAGAGTAAGTCTGGAACATGTCTGACTCTAGGTGCTATATGTCTGTGCCTTGATTTGCTGCTGTGAGAGCCAGATGCACCCGAGAAATACAGTTAGAGACTCCAATGGTACTGCAAAGTGCTTTTCACAAGTGCTGACTATGCTGGTGTTAAGACCTCATCAGATGATGAACAGACATTTACCTTGAGCAAAGAGCGAGGAGCTGTGCAGTCCCGCTTATTCTGCAGTCTGCTCCAAAGGGCTAGAAACATCTGGACAGCTGTGCAGTTTACCCAGGACACCTTTTTGCAAGTCCAGAGTTGTGCTTTATGTGGAAAACAAAACAAACTCCTCAGAGCCCTTGCTAAGTGTCGTAGTGTGTTTTTGTGTAAGAGCATGACAGACTGAGATTAACTTACTTTGCTCTTTTTCTCTAAGAAAAAAGAGCAGTAAAATGACAATGTTCTTGCTGAATTGGAGATGAATATAGAAAGGTTGTATTTAAAAATGTGCAGGAAAAGATACGGCATATGTGAATCCTTAACACCTAATACAGATACAGGATACATGAGAATTCCTCCCAGCTAAACCTTGCTGCTTACTTTTAAAGTGTTTGCAGGGTTCGTAGGATTGAATAACAAAATTATGATATTTGGGGCCATGCAGTTCATCCCCTGGGATGGATCTTGGCCTCTTTTGTTTTCTTGGGAAATCTGGGATAACCTGGAACCCCTCAAAACACGATGCCAAGTAAAACACATCACCACGTTTGTATTGCACAGGGGTATTGCAAACCTAGGATACGACCACAAGAGCCAGGACTAGAACTGACTCCTGTCAGTGATTCTACAGCCTGTAGCCAGAAAGTACTACGTGCTGGGAATTTATTGCCAGTTGTCCCAATGTGACTACATAACTCTGACAACTTGTGTGGAAAACAGAGCTCCTTCAGCATGACTTCTGACACCGATAAGAGGAAAGTCTTTTGCTGAAGCCCCCTGGCTCAGAGATGCCAGTGACATTTCCTATGGAACTCTGTGGTGAAATAGTTGGTGCTTGCATGTAGAAAGATGATTTTTAAAGGCAGATACCTTCTTACAGGGCTTATTTTATGACGTCCATCATTCCCTTTGGTTTTGCATGTGGATATATGTATGTAATGTGCTAATGAAGGTTCTCAGCGTAGTTTTTAATCTGAGTGCTAAACTGAATGTAGTGTAAAAAAAGAAAAAAAGTGTATTATTCCTCAAGATGATGTCAAGGGTGCTGAAACTTGACTGTACAGCTGCTTACGTGAGTTTTACATCAGTCTGTATTTTCAGCTATTCTTTATTTGCAAATTTGTCAAGAGAATTTCTGCGCTGAAGCTGTGGTGACTTACAAAAAAAAAAAGTCGGAGTACACAAGGCTCATCTCTCAAAGGCTGGAGAGTAAATGAGGATATTTTGGTTTTGAACCTTCTGCATTATTTAGCCTTTTTTTTTTTTTTTTTAAACAAATGCAGAAAAACAACCCAAAGAAAAGAATAAACCTTTTCGTCTAAACATTTTAAGGGTTAGTTGAGTGTTTCTCCTTCAGGGTTACCATGGTGATGAGAGTAATGTTAAGGCCTAGCTAGGCAGGTACTAGATTAGGCTAAACTCATTTATCCATCTTTTCATCTGCAAAATGCATGGCCAGAAGATGAATAGCATCATTTAGAGCACTCTCTTTTCTGCTCAGCCCCAAGAGTTCACCTTAACACATGAGGAGAAGTTTTGCAGCCCTAAAAGCCCTGCAAAAGGAGGTTGGCTTTCAAAATAGATCTCCAATTACAAATGTTTGAATCAATAATGGAACTCAGCCACAACAAAAGCCCCAGCTTAAGAAGAAAATGGAGAGGGGAAAATATGCAGGCAGAGGAAGCTGAATGATTTCTTTTTCTAGTGATGCTGAAACTGTTACTGCAATGCCTCATTAGCTCTCTGAGGCAGGGCTCTCCCAGCTGCACAGGCAGTTTCAGAGTCTTACTGCTAACTGATTCTGAGCAAGTTGCCATGTTGTGTTGGTGGGCTCAGGTGTCTCTTCCCAGCTTTCTCTGATTCACTTACTGTTCTGCTGCTGATCTGTCTAAGAGGAATCTCAATCATACATTTCTATGAAAATGAGTGTCAAGAAGACTTCAAAACGTTGAGTATGTTTTTACTATGCTTAAGGGCACTTTGTCTCTGCATCAGGCAGCTGCTTGTCTACCACGCTTGCAAAGATCTTCAAAAGACAACTACAGCTGCCTTACAGCTACAGCTTGGATTTACTTTTCCTGTTTTGACTTCCTCTTTGAATACTTAACTTTTAATTTCTCTTTCCTTAAAATATATACATATATCATTAATATAAATCTTCATTTAATATGAAATAAGTATGTATAATCTGACTCTTCCATCACTTTAAAAAAAAAAAAAAAGTGTTTCATATACTAATTTCACTCTCAAACTGTGAGGTATGTGATGTTACCTTAAAAACGTATTTAGATGTATGTAAACTGGAGTTCTTTGATTCGATTGTTAAAAAAAAACCCCACCAAATTACTTTGTGGTATGTTCCTCTTAAGGAGAAGCAGGAAAACGTCATCACTCTCCGTGGTTTTGTAGTTGGTGGACATTCCTAACATCTCTTATGCTGCAAAAGTAGATTACTTGATGTCCTAGGTTTGCCTAGAATAGGGTTGAGTTGGGGTTTTGGTGGTGTTTGGGGGTTTTGGTGGCCTTCCTGTCTGAGCTGGGAGGGGCCACAGCCAAGACAGGCATCTGAGCTTCATGATCTCTGTAAAAGGGAAGGAGCTGGCCAGCTGAATCTGGGTGACTTGAGCAGGAGACTGGGCTAGACTATTTTTGATAATGCTGTTGTTTGTATCACTTTATGTACTATTTGAGTAGAATTATTGCTCTTTTTGATCGTTCTCTTTGTGCAGTTGTCTTAAACTCTCTATCTCAGCCCACTGGAAGGTGGAGTGGGGCAGTTGTGTGACTGGTTGTGTGGAACTCTGCTGCCAGCCAATATTTTATTCCAACTATCTCACATTTTTTTTTATTTAGCATCATTTAACAGATTTTAAAATATTAATTATTTAATTGCCAATTTAATTCTTTCTAGTCAGGAATGCTTCTAGCTACACAGGGCGTAATTAGTACTGCATTATTATAGCTTAAGTGAATAAAAAAGTTATTTGCAAATTTGGAACACAGTTGCATTTTATTCTGAATATTTTTACCCTGAAGGTTGGCTTTCAATCAAAAAATTGAGACTTTTTTTTTTCAACATGAGATAACATAGGCTTATGCAGTTGTTTTCTGAATTTAGATTGTGAATTACTTAAGTCCTGTGCTTCCACTTGACTACTGACCCCCTTCTCATCCACAGCAGTAAAAAGACAGTACCATAAAACGGCTCTGAATTAATGTTAAGGGCTGTAATAGGACAATTAATATACACAGTCTATCTAGTGCTCACTGGAAGCAAAAAAATACATACTTAAAATTCTTTTCTGTAAATGTAGACTCATGTATTCTAGGTCACAACACGTGGTGCACTGTAGCCACCACCAGCCCCTTAGCCAAGTAATCTTTTTTCTCCAGTAATGTTTATGGAGGTTTGATTCAGTAGTCTGCTGCCTCAACAGTT
The DNA here is from genome assembly GCA_013396835.1 of Psilopogon haemacephalus. Lineage (NCBI taxonomy): Eukaryota > Metazoa > Chordata > Aves > Piciformes > Megalaimidae > Psilopogon > Psilopogon haemacephalus. The sequence continues at coordinate 357,670 of VWZI01008852.1, read as the reverse complement.
TTGGAGGTCTTATTTTATTAGAGGGAGGATAAAAGGCTGAATCTCCATGTTTGAGACACAGTTTTGTTCCATATTCTTGGCTCCTAGTATTACTGTAATTCTAATCACAAGAGAGGTAAAATATATAAGGAGTAGAATGTCTGCTTGATGCATCTTGAAAATAAAATGACTACCCTGTTTTCTGAGCATTTTTGAGACCAGGAGACAAAGAAAAATCAACAGTGAAGAAATATAATTTTAGCTTGGGGAAGAGCACTTCCTCATCAGGAACAGCTCTCTTTTTCCTCATTTAATGCGATTGTAAAATGAAAGGGGACTTACTTCATGACCTCTATTTGTCTTGCTTATCTGCATTTCTTTTTGCTGTCTTGCAAAGCAAGCTTTGACTCTTCCAGAATATTAACCTTGATTGTGCACTGAGAGATACTGTTCTGATTTGTAATTAATCATGAGGTGTATATTTGGATCCAAAATATTAAATGAGCAGAAGTTACAAATATTACAGGATTCCTAATGTGCTTGCCAGAAAAAAAAAAAAAAAATTTAGAATCATAGAAGCAGTCAGGGTTGGAAGGAACCACAAGGATCATCTAGTTCCAACCCCCCTGCCATGTCCAGGGACACCCTACCCTAGATTAGGCTGCCCACAGCCTCTGCCAGCCTGGCTTCAAACACCTCCAGGGAAGTGACCTCAACCACCCCCCTGGGCAACCCATTCCAGGGCCTCACCACTCTCATGGTGAAGAACTTCCTCTTCATATTCAATCTGCATCTCCCCACCTCCAGCTTTGCTCCATTCCCCCTAATCCTGCCACTCCCTCATAGCCTAAAAAGTCCCTTCCCAACTTTTTTGTAGGCCCCCTTCAGATACTGGAAGGCCACAAGAAGGTCACCTGGGAGCCTTCTGTTCTCCAAACTGAACAGCCCCAGCTCCTTCAGTCTGTCTTCATAGGAGAGGTGCTGCAGCCCTCTGATCATCCTCATGGCCCTTCTCTGGACACACTCCATCATGTCCACATGCCTCTTGTAACAGGGGCTCGAGAACTGGACACAGTACTCCAGCAGAACTGGATGCGATACTCTATTTCCCTAAATGCAAGAATTTAAGAAAGGTCATGAAAGACATGACAGATATGAAAGAAAGTGACACCAGGATGCATGAAATGAATATTTCCCATTTTATTCTCAGGTGACTGAGCCACTCTGAGTAATGTCACAAAGAAATAACTCCTTCAGTGAACAAAGTTTAAATATATTTCCAATTTGTTATGCCTGAACTAGAAATAACCAAAAGAGTGTTGCACAAATAGAAATTTCTCTTAATTTGTTACTTTGTCCTCCATGCAAAAGATAAACCTTCATTCATGATGGAATATTCCTTTTATCAATGCAGTCTCTAGGACTGCTATTTGGCTTTCAGTCTTCCTTCATTCATGAGGGAAGTCAGCGAAAGTTCTCAGTATCTCTATCACATTATTTTAAAGTTTCCTAACGTAAGACTCAGCAAAACAGCAGATAACACACGTCAATGAAGTGTCTCTTGTGAGACTGCCAACCCTTCTAGGCTTTCACGTGCTCTGTGAATTAAATGGGATGAATGCTGAGTTACAAGGACTCTGAAGGAGGACTGAGATTGAAGCAGTGCTGTTTGTGCCACCACTGCTATAAGCCTGTGCATCAGTTTCATTCCCCAACCCTCGTTTTAATAGTACAGCTGCTCTTGCACACAGGATGGCCGTGACTTTCTTTATTCCTGCTTTTGTGAAATCGGCTTGCCTCTTCAGAAGTTTAAAATTTTTCACTCTTAGCTAGCACAAACTTGACCTTTCAAAACTATGCTAAGGCAAATAATGTCACTCATAAAAGCAGAGCTTTTTGTGTATGTAATTATCCCTCATATCAGCAGAAATGTGCAAGGCTGACCTTTAAAACATGCTCTCTGGGCTATCATAACTTAAGAAAAAGAAGAATATTTTTTTTCATTTTTAACCTAACAGGCAAAACTAGGTATGCTAAGAATTAATTACTTTTCCTTTTTTTGTTTTTTTGTGGAAAGCAAATCTTCATCATTGACTTGTTTTCCTTGGAAAAGATAGTATTCTGAGCATAGAGCATGTGCTTTTTCATAAAAATATCTAGGAAGGCCCTTTAATACCGTAAATGCATTCACCAGGTTTCAACAGCACCCACATTAACCCAGCAGACTGAAACAGCTCCATCCATTGACTCAATGGGCCGTGAAATAAAAATGTTCTCTCCATAAGCATTGACACACTAGACCTCAGTGGATTGAAGCTCCCATGATGAGTTAGCAAGTGAATGGTAACCTCTTTTAGGCCCTGGCATGATATATTTACACTAGAAAAGAAAGTGAATGAAGCATCATTTTTTCCAGGATCCTTTAGTTTCAGGTATATTTGATAGTTAAAGTAGTTATATTTTAAGGGCTTTTCAACACTGTCCAAGCTTCATGTAAAATGAAAAAAAAAAAATTATTTTATTTAATGAGGCTAAATGTAATCTTTGGTAGACATTTTGTAGACAGACATATTCCTGTTGTTTGTTGCAAGTGACAAGAGAAGATTTTACATGCTCCACCTTTCTGTCAGCCAGTGGTTCCTGTCTTTCTGTAAGACTGGTGTACAGCCAGGGGATGGTTTGAATGAGTCCTGTTCACATTTCAGTGTATGATTGTCCTAATTAAAACTGCCAGGTAAGGTGGTTCAAGTGGCTGGTGCTCCACTCTAGAGTCTTAGGGACTAATGTGTGTGTTCCATCTTTTTGTCTGAAACCTGGCAGTGACAGTCCTCAGCTTCCACAGAGGACTTTTCTCTGTGCCTTAGAAACAAAGTCAAATGTGCACTGGCTTAAAAAAATATTACATTTAGATTTTCTCTTGCTCTCAATCAAAGCTCCACTAGAACAGGTCACTCAAGGCCTCATCCAACCTGGCCTTGAACACCTCCAGGGAGGGAGCAGCCACGACCTCCCTGGGCAACCTGTGCCAGTGTCTCACCACCCTCATTCTGAAGAACTTCCTTCTAACATTCAGTTTAAATTTCCCGTCTGCCAGTTTAAACCCATTAGCCTTCATCCTGTCATAACAAGACCTTATGAATAGTCCCTCCCCAGCCTTCCTGATATGCTGCAGGAACTTGGCTGTCACAGACAGGCAAGCTGAATCAAGCTGAATGTTCTTGTGTTAGTGGGTACAGCAAAGTGACCATTCCTACTTATGCCGCTGCTAACCTTCTACCCTGAGGAATAATGGTTCTTAATTAGGCCAAAGAAGAAAAGAGATCTCGCCCTTTTCTTGTCAAGTTAGGGAACTTTTAAGAAGTGTGCAGTGATTATGATGATTTTACTGTGAGCCAAATTTATCTATATGTAGTTAAAAAATAATAAAACCTTCGTGAGACAAGTATCTCTGGAGAGAGATGAGTCCTGATTGATAAATTCTCCACAGTGTCCCCATACCCATGTAGGCTATAACTTTATGAAGTGAAAAGTAGCAGATAAAGAGTCATCTTGCTGTGGAGATTGGAGATTATACTATTAATTTAAAAATTATAATGTCTTAAATTTTATCTGCTATAAATTGAATGAATCGAACCACGATGCACTGAAGCATTAATAAGCTTTCAATTAAACTTTGCTACAGTGTTCTCACTCAGTTATTCTTTCCACTACTAACTAAAAAAGAACCCTTTTTGCAATGCAACTATAAGTGCTGGACCCCAATTTTTAAATTATGACAATATCGTGCACATTCTGCCAAATATCTGTAACTGTGTGTTTGTGCCTGGCATCATAATGGCTCCTTCACCATCACACAGCTTAAATCTTTATTTTTATGGAGACTATTTCTTAGTATTCATATTAATCTAACAGTAATTTCTATTTAATATCACACTGTGCCTGCTTTTGATTGTATTTTAAGACATGATGGTGCAGGATTACTTATCAGATGATGCTTAATTTGTACAGTGATCTAATTGAATCTTCTGATTTTTGGAAGCAATCATCCCAGAACCTTGTTTTTGAAAACTTGAAGTCCCAAATAACCATGCAAAGGGAAGCATTTCCTGGCATGTGGGACAATTCAAAGCAGAATTTATTGAACACCTTCTTCAGTAGGTCCATATGTCACCTGTGAAACACCAGAATGTCCATTTTAAGTTGATTATCAAAGTTCACCTTTCTCAAACTCTTGCTTTAAGTTAACAATATCCTTTAATTCAAAAGTGTTCTCTGTGTGAAATACATTTTGTACACACACATCCATATCGATGCACACACAGATGCATGTTACATAGTACAAATGTTTCTAGATGCTATATTTTTAGACCCTGAGAATTTTCTACCTCTCTTCCTGAAGTAAGAGCAATAGTTTAGTGTCACACAGCTCACTTGTTAATTACAGGCTGCCATCTTTATCCTGAAATAATTTGTATAGACTGGCAGTTGTTCTAATACCCAGTATATTCTCACAGCTGCTGGATCTAAATCCACTGCAAATAGCAGTGGTGGCAAAGGATAACTCTATCTGACATGTTTGTATCATTTACTACACAATGTTATTAACATAAGGAAAATATTTCATTGGAAGTTATTATAGTTCAGATTTCACTCTTAAATAACCATTCTGGTCTGGAGTCTGGTGCTGGCAAAATCTAACTCAATACAATATGCAGTACTCCCTCCTTGTTGTCTATTTGTTGTTGGGTTTTGTTTTGTCGGGGTTTTTTTGTTTGTTTTTTTTTTACCTTTTAAAAAATTAAAACAGAGGATATGAAATAAAATGTTTTTACATGCCTTTATGCCATAACATACATTAATATGCATGTGTATAGCTATAAAGTTAGGCTTCTTTCCTGCTGAATGGAGGTCATTTCAGACTCATTCTGCTTTGAATTTTGCCCCTTAAGATCAGTTTTGGTCTTTCATGTGCAATTACAAACCCAATGGAGCAATATATACCTCATAATTTTGAGATCCATGTAAATATGTTTCAATTACAACTCTTTGAATGCTTTAGATAAGTGCTACCTTTACAGCATCTTCTGTAAACTTGTAGTTAGCCTGGAGGGTTGAAGTTTCTTTCTAAACAATTGAATACTGAGTGACAATACATTCCTTCTCCATTCCATGCCATCTTAGTGCTGTTTAAGTCCTCTTGAGGACCATCTGCCCTAAGGTGTACACACAACACCATTCCTGCACTCCTCTTGCAAATCTGAGATCTAGATCAATGGTTTCTACAGGAGAAAACCCTTAAGTGTTTGGGGAGAAATCACTGCTGTTCCCTCTGTATTGCTATCTCAAATTCTCCTTGTCAGACTATGTGTGTAATAGGATGGGCAGAGGGTGTATTCTCCTGATTCAAGTCCTTCAGATCCCTTTAAGATTTCACTGAGATGCTGTCTCTTTGCCCTGTCTCTAAGTCACAGATCTAACCCGATGGAACCAAGTTTCTGTTAAGCAGCGGAGAAGTACAGCTAGCAAATGCTCCCTTCTGAAAACCAAACCCCTGACTGTGCAAGGTGAATTAAAAAAGATGCAATCTTATGGTCAGGGCATTGCATTAGGATTTAGAGAACTGAGTTTTGCTGGTCAGCTCTGGAGGCCTTTGAAAATTACTTTGGGTCAGACCCTTATAAGTACCTGAGTCTATTTCTTACTAACACTGTCAGAGTATATGATTTCAAGATGCAGATTCTTGAAATCACCTAGAGCTTGTTTGCTGATGTTCTTGTCTACTAAATCAGAATAATAGGAAACTATTCTGCTAGAAATAATTCTGCTACCCTTGGAGAGATAGTGTGACCACAAGTAGGTTCAAATAAGATGGAGCAACAGAGACAAATACAAATCATTCATGGGGGACACACAAATAGCTGTTAGATGATGTTTGACTGCTCAGCAAAGCTCTTGTAACACCATTTGATAGATTTTCCTTCTTGTTCAAATTACTTAAAAAATATATATATATTTAAAGAGAAACTTCTTATGTTCAGGATTTTTTTACAGAATGGGTAATTATTTTTAAGTAGCAGACCCTTAAAGAAGATGCTGTCATGTTGCCAAGTATGTGTATTTTTCAAAGTTACGGGTTTGCAAGAAAAGAGGGCTAAATGGACAGTAAAAAAGCCAGTAAGAATGCCCTTCAAATAATGTCTGAGGTTGTTTTCTGGAAATTGGCTGGCTTAGAAGTTCTATCAGAGTGGGGCTGAGGAATTTGGGGTTTTAACAGTTACTGGCTGTCAGATGAGCTCATTGCTTGGTGTTGACAACATCTCATATAAGTGTGTCATTTCGGCACCTAGGCCAGGTTTCTCTTTTCAATGACAGGGATCAAAAGCATTGGTAATTATCTCGAATTGATCAAGTTCTTCACTGTCTCTAATTCAGAAGATAGCACTATCAAACTTATGAGTATCCTATGCCATTGATGTGTATGTTTAAATGTTTCAATTGCTCAGAAGGTGGCCTTGATTTTGTTTTCAAGAGGCTGCCAGCACAGTGTGTTCCTCTCCAGAACAATGTGATGACAGAGAAGGTTTGTAAGGTTTGAATAAACATTTAGCCTGAAGAGTTTATTATTCAAACTGAAGTTACAAACTTCTCTGTACTCGTTAATGTTTTGCAGCAGTTAGTGTTTAGTCATCCAATGTTCAAATTAAGGATTTTTTTTGTCGCAGCAGAAGCTTGCAGTCTGGAAAATGTCCAGAGGAAGCAAAGCATGACTAAAACTTTGGCAGACAGATTATTGGCTGGTGTTGTGCAGGAGGAAGTCTCTAAGTTAAGAACCCACAATCGATAGAGGCAGTCAGTACGTGGCTGGGGCTGGGAGACTAAAGGCTTCTTAACCACAGACGGTGGTTTGAGTTAGAGAATAAAACCTACAGCTAAAGATTTCTTTACTCAGAACATGGATTTTTGACCCTGACACACAGCAGCTGAAATAAATCCTGGAATGTGTAATCAGCTCATGGTTGCATACCTGCTGGATATTTGTATGATATTTGTAAGAGTCAACTGGCAATGATAGTTATATGTCTGCCTGTGGGACTGAGGATACAGTGCCTACAAATTATTTGCTTGAATCCCCTCTAAAAGGGCAGAGTATTGGCCACATCAGCACCTGTTTATTGGCCTGTAGTAACTCTTGAGTCATGACGAAGTAGTGAAATGGAGGCCTGGAGAAATCCTTTCGTTTGATGTCCTTACTTGGAAGCATTTGGGAGAGTAATGAGTAAAGTGAAAGAGCCTGAAGAAATTTTAGGCCAAGCCAGTGCTGTGAAAATGAGAGGTTTAAGATAAAGTCTGCAAAAGCACATTTAAGCAATTTGTACAGATAAACTATTCCATTTATTAGAATAATGCAGGGAATGTAACAATCACTCAATTTCAGAGCCAGTTCCTAGAAAGTTTGCTTATCCCTATGATTGTTTTGACACATTTCATATATGTCTTTTACTGTAGTTGACATGGGTGAAGGTAGAGATAAATAACAGAATTATCCTGGTTAAAAAACCTGCAGTGAGTAAGTTGCTTTTATTAAGTGTAAGCTTGCTGGCAGTCTGCAGGTATTACAGCAATGGTGCTTCTCCTTACCTTGTGTGCTGTGTGCTCTAGGAAGGTGGATCACAGAGTTCTGCCTCAGGTGATGCTAACATCAGTAAATCAATTCTCTGATTGATAGCAGATGCCATTTACTTTGTAAGAAGTTCACTGCTGGTCCCTATACAAACCAGAAAGTAAAATGTCCTTCAGCTTCGTATCTATAAAACATTGCTTGTAACCTCCTAGTCTCACATGTGAGAAATCAATGCCATATGGGAATGGCTGTGGTTTACCATTTCCATGAAAGTTTTAGATAAAGAGAAGGTAGTGCTCTGCTTATAATTGAATTCCTAGGGAATTATTTCATTCAGAATACCTTAGACCTGAGCACTCCATAAACCAGAAGTACATTTTTCAAACTAATCCTTCAACACAGAACACAGCACATCTTTTGACTGCGGTGCAAATCAGTTTGCAGACCAAACAATGACACAACCACTTACACAAACTCATCTTTCCAGACACACTGAAGAGCTTAATTGGCACAGGGAATTAAACAAGCACAACCAGCATACACAGAAAGCAATCTTTCACATCACTAGTAATGGATACTTTATGTGTTTTGTGATTCTAGTCAAATAGTAAGTCTGCATAATTAAGAATGAATTTGCAGAGGTGTGGAGTAACCAGGATAAACTTGGTAAAGAAACACACTTTGAAACTGAGGACACTGTTATTATCTAAATGACAGATAGGAACTGTGATTCTGTAAGTGCCTGTGGCAACTAAATGATAACATGAGGCAGCATCCTCTTGCAAAACAGTTGTCTACAAAAATTCATCCACATGTGTGATAGCAGGTATTATGGTGTGAGATAGAGTTTTAAAAAATTAATATAGTTCATTGATTTTGATATTCAGGGGTCTTGCTACTGGCCAAAATTTTTAATAATAGATTTTTTGTAACAGTCATGAAAAAATCACGCAGAGGAGAACAGGGAATCTAGAACACTTAAGAAATAACTAGCAATAATACAACATGAAACCATTAGAACTGGAAAGAGGTTCTTGTGGTCAATTATACTTGTTTGCCCACAGGAGGGACTCTAGGAGCTCCTTTCTGCTTAAAGCAGAAGAAACTTGGAGTTGCTTACAGGAAGCGTTAAGTATTTACTCACGAAATAATATCTCTGGATTCCCAGGGCTAACTACAGTTTCCATACGGTACCCAGAAACTTGCAGGGAGTTCTGTTGATGTTTTGATCTTCCCAGGCTCTAACAAGGTGCTGGAAGAGAGGCTGATGATCTCTGACCTAATCCTGGTTCCTCTTGGATGATCTGCATCCATTCCAGGGCTCCCAGTATTACCATAGGAGTTGCAGGTGTGTAAGTGGGCACAACGTTGTGCTGGCTATGCAAGCCTATTGTATGAAGGCACTTAATGCCAATCTTCTGGTGAACTGAGACAAGCCAGTTTCTGGGTAGATAAACCCAAAGTATCAGGGCTTGTTATTATGTAGCAATCAGACTGTTGCAGAGCATGCCAGGATGCAACAGCAGTGAGGCAGAAGCACTGGGAGAAGCATAGTAGGAGCACATTGAGGCAGAGCAGGTTGTGTTTACCTGCTCATCTCTTTTATCAGTGTAGCCTGAGACTAATGGCTCTTTGGCCACAATAGCCAATTGGGATGGCAGTTTGCCACCTTAATCCCTGACTTTACCTAATATGGTTGCTTTTACCCTTTTAGAGAAGAACAAAAACAAGTGTATAAACACATGAGGGTACCCTCTTTGCAAGTTTAGAAGATGAGAAGGAGACTTAGCAGTGTCAGGCCTTTTGTCTTCCTTTCCTGCTGTTGCTTCCCCAAACAGCAGAAGGAGGGGGAGCATAAAACATGCCTGGGCAAGCCAGGACATGTTCAGGCCTAATCTGGCCTATTTGGGCCTTCCATAACAACATTTTCACCAATTATTTTGGAGGGAAAAGTAGCACATTAAAAACAATGAACTCATGGAATTGTTTACGACCCACTGAGTTTAACCACTGGTTGTTGCATTCATGCCCTGGAAATTTATCTAATAATGTTTTCCCACCTTGAAACTGTATCATCCCAGATCATTTGTTTGAAATAGCTCTTTCAGCTGTGTGGTTGGCTCTTGCTAGTGTAATTTAATATTTTAATTAGCTCAGTAAAGAATTTAAAGTCTTTTATGTTTCAGAGGCCATAATATGTGTCATGTTGGGAATCAGGTAAGAATTACTATTGTTTAACGAACACTTTACGGATCCTGTAAAGTAATTATATAATGTAATTAAGTTATTGAAATTCAGTTTCTAACTTTGTTTCCTGAATAGACTTAATTTGAGCTTTGGGTAGGGAATAACTTTCTTTCACTTAAATCGTCTGTAGGCAGAACAGAGAGTATGTCATTAGAACATAGGTGGCTTGGGACTCAAACAAAGAGCTTCCCTGTTTTGAGTTATTCTCTGTTTGATGGCTTGTGTTCAGCATGGGGGAGTCACATAATTGCTATCAGCTGCTCAGTGAATTACCTTATTTAAAATGTTTTCCAATAAATATATTATACAGCTATTAACAGTAGGCTTGTAGGTGACATAATACTCATGCTCAGTTTCTCCTTTGGAGCTTCTATCTGCCACAGTAATACATGCAAATCTTCCTACAGAACATACAGCACATAGAAGGATTCAGTATAAACCAAATATTTGAGGGCCCTTGGCAATTAGCTCTGACTGAGGCAAATTGACATGGAGCTCAGCGAACACATTATTAATGTAGCAGGTATGCCCTGGGTATTTTGGCACTTTTTTCACTTTCTTTTATGAAGAATCCAAGCTGAGACTTCAAAACTTTCCAATCTTTTTTTTTTTTTTTTTTAATCATTTGGGAAAATAAGGAAATTATTTCTGTCTTACATTATGTCAGAATTTTTTTTTCTGTTGGCTGATAGGCTTTCCTAAAGAATCAGGGGATGGTTTGGGTTGGGAGAGATCTCCAAGGGTCATCCAGTCCAACCCACCTGCAGATAGAAGGGACATCCTCCACTACATCAGGTTGCTCAGAGCTTTATTGAGACTGACCTTTAGTATCTCCAGAGATGGGGCACCAACTACCTTCCTGGGCAACATCTTCCAGTGTTTCAACACCCTCATGGTGCAGAAATTTTTTCCTAACATCTAATCTGAGTCTTCTCTACTCTCATTTCAAACTATTGCCCCTCATCCTACCACTGCAGGCCTTTGCAAGCAGTCCCTCTGTGGCCTTTTTGCAGGCATTCTTCAGCTACTGGCAGACTGCTATTAGGTCTCCCTGGTGTCTTGTCTTCTCCAGGATGAACAATCCCAGCTTTTTCAGCCTGTCCTCATACCAGAGTTCCAGAACCCTGATCATTTTTGTGGCCCTCTGGATCCATGTCCTTCCTGAGTTGATGGCTCCAGAGCTGGACACAGTATTCCAGGTGAGATCTCATCAGAGCAAAGTGTCAGAATCATCTCCTCTGGACCTGCCCACTACACCTCTTTTGATGCAGCCCAAGAGGCTGTTTGCCTTCTGGGCTGCAAGCACACACTGTTGGCTCATGTCCAGCTTCTCCTTCAACAGTACCCTCAAGTCCTTTTCTGCAATGCAGCTCTCAATCTTGTCATCTCCCAGCCTCTATTGATATTGAAGATTGCCACAACCTAGGTGCAAGACTTGACACTTTGCTTTATTCAGACTCATGAGATTCTCCTCAGCCTACCTCTCCAGCCTGTCCAGGTCCCTCTGGATGGCTTTTTGTGATTCAGGCTTATAGGCCACCCCACTTGGCCTGGTATCATCTACAAACTTGCTGACAGTGCACTGAGTCTCATTGAAGAAGATATTCAAGATATAATTGAAGAAGATATTGAACAGCACTTGTCCCAATACAGACACTTGAGGAACACGACTTTTAGCCTGTATCCATCTGGACATCAAGCTGTTGATGCAACCATCCAACCAATTCCTTATCCACTGGATAGTCCACTTAGCAAATCTACATCTTTCCAGCTTAGAGAGAAGGATGCTGTGGGGTATTGTGTTACAAAGGTCCAGAGAGCTGACATTTGTTGGTCTTCCCTTGTTCAGTGATGTAGTTACACCATTGTAGAAAAGTATTATTTTGGTCAAGTAGGACTTGCCCTTGGTGAAGCCTTGCTGGCTGGCATGAGTCTTCTCCCTGTCCTCCATGTGTTCCATCACATGGGGGACATCAGCCTTTTCTTGTAATAACTTTGTTATGATTCCTTAGAACATGTACTGCCAGACCTCTGTGCTGATTTTGTGACTGTCATAAATAGGTATAAAATATTTCTCATCTTTTAGAGTAAGAGAACCCAGAAGAAACCTTAGGAAATTAATTCATTTGAAGTCCCTAGCCACTGAATTACCACTGAATTAGAGCGCAGGCAAAGTTTTGGAGGCAGAATTAAAACCACTTTCCAGGGTTTTAAAATGTTGTTCTTTTCCTACATAGGAGTGAAATTCAGCTCTAAGCCTTCAGTGTGAAAAGCTTCTGAACCTGAAGTCTTGGTTCAGGTCCATCTTTCTCTGTGCTTAGCAGTAAATAAAAAGGTTTTCATGGTTGATTTAAACAGTGATGAGGGCTGAGCCAGTAGCTAAACAGTCAAGCTCTGAGTATATCACAAAATGTCAGGGAATGAAAGGTGCTTCTGAAGGAGGGAACCAGAGCAGAGTGTGTGAGGTCTGTGAGACATTGACCAGCTATTTACTGCAAAGTCTGCACCTTCCCTTCCAGAAAAAGGAGTACTTTAAAAACATGCTTCAGTATAAATAAATGTACTTTTTAATGGAAAATTAAATAATCATGTTTTAAGGGAAGATAATGAATTTTTTTTTTGTTATTTTTAAAAATACTTCTAAGTAGGCAGCCCAGACGAATTTCTTTTCTAATTCAAGTTTTTTAAAATGTGACTGTTCAAGATGGACTGTAAGAGAATGCAACCTGCCAGCTTAATTAAGTTTCTGGAATCCTTCTGGGCAAAGCTAATATATGTGGATGAAAGCCAAAATCAGCCTGACTGAACAGATTTTTAGCTAGCTAGCACACAACAACTCTGAGAAACACAGAGACCTTAAAGTACACAGCCTAGCAATATTAATTACAGTGGTTAGAGGACTGTCTATCCTTTTTGTGGATGCCAATCTGCAGTTATTGTTGTTTATTTCCAAGGCAATACGGATGGCAGAAAAAACTCAGAGTTAAATTGAAAATTAGAAAATGATTTGTCATCATTTTCTTCTTCAAACTCTTAATAGGCAGAGGCTGATGGTAATAGAAGGCTAGGCTTAAACAGAGTAAGTGTGGAGCTAACTTAATTCATAATGCAATAAAGGCCCCTGACATTAGTGTCCTTGATGACTCTTAATTTGGCCTTTGTCCCTCCCTAGAAATGGTTTTCTGCATTAAATGCTTTCTCAGTCTTGTCACTAGACGCTGCTCTAGAATAGTCTTTAGCAGTGCTTTGTGTAGACTGCAGTCACTTGCTATGGAGAGAGGAAAACCTAACGGTGTCCTGCTGTTTGAGTCCCTAATTCCTCATGCCTGTGCCTTGCCATGCCAGTAACTCTACTGCAGTCCTGTGTGCTTCAGTGCTTTTTCATAGAATCATAGAGTGGTCTGGCTTGGAAAGGACCTTAAAGATAATTTAGTTTCAACCCCTCTGCCATGGGCAGGGACTGTGGGTGTGTGTAGATATTTTGTAACATTAAAATGAGGTAGGTATCAAAGGCAGATTTGTAAACATTTTTTTAAAGTTTTGCTGAGAACTCCTGTCAATGTCTGAACCGAAACACAGCTTCCACCAGCTGCAGAGAAAAGTTTGAACCAGAAATAAGGCCAGGATCAGACCATCAGGGAAATAGTCTCGTGTATGTTTCTCTTGCACATTTCCAACTTGTGTTTTTTTCAGCTGTGGTGAGATACCATGGGAGGTTCACCTACTGAAAATACAGGATCACACTGCATTCTATGGACATGGTGGTAGTTGTGAAGGAACTGGCTAATGTTAATGCAGAACAGATATATTTTTATCTTTTAACAACTTCCTCAAACTTCTGAAATAATTCCAGTTTCTTTCCTGTTCAGTGAAATGCCTCCGATTCTGTTAAAAGGCCCTTCATAAACGCTCCATTCTTAACCTTAAAGTGGTTTAGGGATGCTCTGAATCAATGTACTACAGGGACTGCTATCATTGAGCTTGGGAAGGCAAAGAGGTCTTTGTGAGTGACACCTCTGGCATTTCTGTGGAGTATGCTTGATGATGAAGGTCCCTTATCAGAGAAAATTACACTTAGAAAACTTCCTGGAACTGGAGTTGTATCTTCTGCCACTTTGCCTTTCTTACGAGTGAGAACCTGGTATTTATTAAGCTGAAAAGAGTAAATGATTCTCCTAATTTTCTTCTGTCAGTAGATGGGAGCTTTAAAAGGTAACTACTGACTAATGCCCTATCCCTGACAATTCTGTCACCTAGCAGTGGCATAGGCTCGTTCAATTCAGGCTCAGGTAGTTTCATAAGCAGAAGTCACGCTGAAGCCTGCTTTCCTGCACATTATAGTGCTTGTTTGGATTCTTTAGCATCTAAGTAATGGGCTTTTAAGCACTCACCATCTGACAAATGCACACAGTGTAATCACAGACGTTTCCTTCCCTCAGAAGGCTATGCTGACACTATGGGCACAGTTGACCATTTTGATAGTTCAAAAAATTATGATGCTAGCTTGTTTGGCAATGGGTGAAGTGAAATCTTGGTCAGATTTATAGCTGAGCAGTAAAAAGACTTCAAACAGGTTTTGAAGCAAGATAGATATTTTCCTTTCCAAACCACCTTCTGCAGTACAGAAATAATACCTGCACATCATGTCAGATCTCTCTCGCTCTTTCTGGGTTTTAGAGTGTCAATTGTAATGAATAATATAGGAAGGCTGCCTGATTCCCGAAGAAGTCTGTAACAAAGCTCCTACTGATATCCAAAGGCAAGATGACTCCCTAGGCTCAGATCAGCCAGGCTTCAGCAGTATCTTGCATGCAGAGTTTAGGACTACAGATACAAATACACACACAAGCATAAAACCCATGACATTGTACAATGATGTTAGAAATGAGAGTCTGATATTTTTAACCCGTAATTCCTAACCGCATTTCCTTAACAGTCATTTCACGTCACAGGCTGTTTTCAGATCATGTCTGTTATATAGCCTGACAATTTTTCTTGCAGATGCCTTTCAGGATTTACAAATAACTGAGGAAGAAAACATTTGCAAAATAGGCATTGGTCTATCCAGAATTAAGTGTAAAAATGGAGTCTAAATCTGTGTATTTATATATTTTGCTTATGGCTTTAGATGATTTCAAAACTAGAAAGAACTCTGAACTCAAACTTTACTCAGTACAATATGCTTTTGAGGGCTTTTTTTGAAGGGTTACATGTGGAGCTTCATAAAAACATGCATAAAAATATGTAACCTCAAGACATACGAGAGAATTAATTTAGACAAATGGAACACTTTATCCCTGGGGTAGCTGCATGGAAGTTGGTGGCATTAAGCCAGGTACTGACTTGGATCATCAATTTTTGTATTCTCTACCTGGAAGTTAAGTCCAGTGGAGCCAGTTTTGCCCAGGTCAGCTGAGTTGAAGCTTATTTGGTGAACTGCTGTCTGCAGATTTTGAGGGTCACGTTCTGCAATGCAACTTCAGTAATGTTCAAGATTACAGCATTTGCATGGAAGATTTTCCTAACTGGTTGTGACAGCTCCAGTGTTCTTAATCCTGGTGAATATAAATGGATATAAATATTGGGAAATACGCACTGCAGAGAGAAATAAGCTTCAGGCACAAGAGACACAGTTATAAAATATTAGCTGTCTTCATAAGCAAACTGTACCTCATTTTTTACATCCACTATTTGTGACTGCTCCAGCTTCTTTTGAAGTCAGTTTTGCCTTTCATTTAGATGGGAACTCTATGGGGCACAGACAATTTTAGTAATCAGTTTTTCACATTTCCACTGCTTCATTCTAACAGTGCAGATCTTCCAACGCTGCTATCAGTGACTTTGAGCAAGCCATGGAAGTTTTCTGCATCTGTCTTAGTGCTGACAGCTGCTTGGAAACCGTGTCCCAGCTCAAACATTTATGTTGGTTCAGTGCATCTCTTTAATGGGCCATGTCTGAAGGTTCTTAATTTTGGAAAAGTTTAGATTTGCTGCCAGGTTTTAAGCCTCAGTAGAGTGGAATGAAGAATTTCAGGACAGCCAGAAGTGATCCTAAATTCCGAGGTGATACTAGACCTCAGATTGTTTCTCAGGAAAGCACTGATCTTTCTGCCACACCAGAAAAGATGAAGTAACACTGAATATTTATAAAGTGCTTTGAAGGTGAAATACATTATCATGACTTACAATCACACCACAACAGGCCTCAAGAAATAATCATATCACTTAATAAGAAATTAATTGTCCCTAGGTTGTTTTTCTTTTCAACCTCTCATTAAACGTAGTAGAAAATTACAATTCTGCTGAGTCTAACAGAATGGTTCAAAAGATCCACAGGAAGGACAGATTCTTCCCTTTGCAGAAATTTATGGCACATTTTCCTAGGGAAACTATGAAGCTTAATTTCTGTGAAAATTTTGAGGGAAGAATTATTACTGGTTATGTTGATGGGTAGTGTTGCTGTTCATTCTTGTTGTTATTGTTACTGGTGCTGAGTTGTGTTGGTTGTGTGGGTAGTTGGTGGTGGTGATGATGTGGGTGGGGCTAAATGGAATACTGTGCTAGTCTTGCTCATTTCCACAAAGCATAAAAGCAAATATCTCAATTTTATTTGTATGCTGTGCTCTCCCTTTCCCTCTGAATTCTCTTTCTCTTTCTCTCTCCCTCTCTCTATTTTTCAATTCCTTGCTTGTGTTTTTCCATTTCTCCCGCTTCTTAATAGGAAAATATTTTACTGGCAAACGGCAATATTCCAGCAATATTTTGCTACTTCTGAAAGAAATATTCAGAGAAATAAAATAACATGTGAAAGTTACTGAAATGAGAAAAGTGAGAATATCATCTATCTTAGCAAAGTTCCATCTTCAGAGATGACTTTCTCTTGAGTTGCTTCTGTCACCAAAATGATCCCAAATTACATTTGAAATTCAAGAAGTTGGCTGAGTAGAGTTAGGAGGAACTACTTTACATTTCTTACGAAGTTCAGAGGGAGGGCTAAGGAATACTTCATTCATTTAAGTCCTTTGTGTTAAGTCATCAGCCTCTAGACTATTAGTGCAGCAACAAAATTGAGAAGTACAAATACTTGGAGTACTGTGTGTAGTTTATATGCTTATTGTTTTGTCTGATTTTATGGATTTCTGGAGGTTTATTAACACTTTTCTTGCCCAGCTTCAAGTTGAGTTTTGTCCCTACTAACTGCCCTCCTAGAGCTGTGGTGCTAGCAGTCAGCTCCCAAAGGTCTGAGATACAAGAAAAGAGGAAACAAAAACAGTCAAAGCAGCTTTCAGTTGAGATAAGATTAAGCTTTTAAAAATAAGGAATGTATTGTGGAATTTACAGATTAGATAATCTCAGGATTTGCCAGTGAGTACAAAGAACCCTGTCTCAAAAAGGGGATAATGAGACTGCCACGCTGCGTTTCAAAAGACAGCTTAGCAGTAATGGAGTCTGAAAATGAAGGGATGTGATGGAAGAAAGAGAGAAAGGGGAAAAATGCGGGTTGCAGTCAGTTTGTCATACAAGACATGCTGTACTCATGAGAGAAAATGACAGTATGAATGTGCCTCCTAACACTAGTAACTAAAAATCTTGTTCACATCCTCCTCAGGGTGCTGAATGGGCTTGGGATACAAAGGTCAAGTGCACTGATTGGGCTGATGACTGAACAGGTAGTTGGCTGTTCTGCAGAGGAGCACTGGATGATTGTGCCTTTAGAAAGATGTGAGCCCCTTCTGGCATGCAGCAAGTAGAGATCAAAAAGGAGCCAGAAGTGGTGCCGTGAGGATTTAGAAGGAGCTTCATTTGCAGAGCTCTGCCCTCACAGGGGGCATACCCTCCTTTGTCCTTGCAAGAAAGAGACAGCTTTTCTCCATCTGCTGAGTAAAGCCAAAATGCAAAATATCTTTAATATGAAAAAAAAATAATGCTAAACTTAAATGCAACACTTTTGAGGTGGGTTCCCTATACTCCTGTTCTCCAACATGGCATAAGTTTTTGAACTGGAATATGCTAACCAAGGAGCTTGAGGCTGTACTGGTTTGAGGCTAATTGGAACATTTTAGTAAGAAAAATTAGATTATAGGCTGTGGAAAGAAAACAATGGTGATGTCTACTTTGCTCATAGGTTTGCTGGGAGGTACTAAAGCAAAGACATAAACATAGATAAGGCAGAGTCACTCTGGTCTGAGCTCTGGCTCTTGGTCTCTCTCCCTTTCTAGTTCCATCTGTGTAACCCAACTAATCAATTCTGCTTCTAACCCTCCCCGCTGATCTTCCCTGCTTACCTGGCACATAAAGTAGATTCTGGGATAAGATTAGGAGGTGGGGGGAAGGTGCAAGTGTGGCTGGGAACCCCTCTTGGGGACTCTGATCTCTGGGAGGGGCATCATGTTTCTGTTTTACCTTTTTGATGTATATATCTGTCAATATTTGTAATATATTGTACATATCTGCTTGTATATTGTGCTAAACTGTGAATATAAAGCTTCATTCTTTAACTTCCAGCTGGCTGAGTCTAGCCTGGATGATTTCAAATTTGTGGGGGGGGCGGGGAACTCCCAAACCATTCACAGAGGGGAAGGGTATATCTGTCATTTTATAGTCAAGGGATCTTCAATAGATTTTGCAGAATGGAAGCTTTTGGCATAACGTCTTTTCCTATATATATCCATTTAATTTTTTGTTTTGCAAGTAATCCTGCATTGCTCTGAAATGTTCCAACAAACAACTGTTTCCTGATTTGTGTAAAAAACTTCTACTCAAAAACGTCCATTTTCAAGCACTCAAAACTATTATGTTTCCCCAATTCAGGCCAGTAGGCAGCTAAAATTCCTTCACAGAATTTAAATTCAAGGAATTAAAAAAAAATTCTTTTAGGCCTCTGCTTCCTTTATTCCTTTACTTTAAGTTGTTATTTTGTTTATAGCACATCCCCCCAATTTCCTCAGTCTTATTTAATGCCTCATATATAATTTTTGAAAGTCTCTCACATGCAAATAATGTAACGAGTGCAAGACAAAACTTGACTTGTGGCGTTGTTGAAAGGGCTTGTCAGTCATGAATTCTTCTGCCTTTTTTCTGTAAAGTCTGCACTACAACAACAATTTTGTAATTTTCAACAGGAAAAGATTTTTCTTTACAGAAGCAGCTGGGAAGCCAGATGGAATGTCTGTGGGTTTTTTTTGTTTTTTATTCCCTTACCCTTGCTTTAACTAAGTTCTCTCCATCAGTTGGTTCCTTTTCTCAGTAAATAGATGTGTCTGATATATACTCAGCGTGAGGTTTGAACAGTTCCTCCTCTTTAAGAAAGTCCTGTTGTTTTGAAACATTGCCAGGTCAAGGCTGAGTTTGTTCACCTTTTGGAACAAATGCGTACAGTGTACCCTGCTATAGCTGGCTGGTTACAAAGGATGCATGCAGAAAACAAATGGGAGTCAAATTCTGGCTCAAGTCTACTGTCTATGAGTTCACTTTGAATAATTTTTTTACAGTGGGCCCCCAACATAAGCAACATGTCCCAAACATCTACCCAAAATAAATTAATTTCTTTCCTCAAAACATTTTGTAGTTTAGAAAATGTATCAGACTAGTGCCAATTGGTTCCTTTAGCTAACAAAACAGAGGGAATTTCAGTTCAAGAGTATGCTCTTTTTCAAATAGTTTCCAGAGGGCACTTTCCAGCTTCAGAACTAGCACACCATTCTGGATCTGAGTCATGATTTGAAGTTTCTTTTTCTTTTTGATGATGCTGGTTAAGTCCAAAGGCTTTCATCTTGCCTGCTTTGATATGCCAGTGACAGTTTGGAAAACAAAAATGTGTTTATACTTCCCCTTCCTGACAAAGCTAAATAGTACCAAAGTCTGCAATACCGAATGTTTTTGTCTTGTTTGTAGCTTTGGGTATTTCTGTCTCTGATATTTTTGACTTGGATTTGCTGAACTGCTGCCTTCAGATTTAACAAGCTACATATGGAAATATGCTGTTTCCTGGGACGTCTCAGTAACTCTACTGTCCTCTAGCTAAACCGTACAGTCAAAACAGAGCAAATCTTCCTTTGGAATTTTAAAATTTGATAGAAAAGTAGAAAATTAAATGAGTTACAGGTTAAATAATTTAAACTCTATTCCTTTATTCTTCCACTCATGTAATTCAGCAAGAGACTGTTTTCTTTGTTAGGTGGGCAAGTGACATTTCTCACAGTTTTTTAAGATGTTTTCCCCTATGGAAATCTTTATCACACAACATTATATGAGTACATGATTGCACTGATTTTAGTTCAGCATGTGGCGAATTTTTTTCCGAGTGAAGTGTATCGTATCCTTTGTTCTTCATAGCAGGGGGCAAAGCTCCTATTATGTTGAAGAAATAATATTAAAGAGCATCCTCTTTTCACATCTTGCAGTGTTATTCAGCAGGGATTGCCTCTCAGAAGATATTCACGCTTCTCTGCCTGAGGTATCAAGTTAGAAGCAAGTTAATAAACTCTAATATTTATTGTATCTCAACAAGCAATTATCATAATTTCAGTTATCACAAACCTATTAATTTGCACACACCTTTGCAAGCAATAGTGTCACTTTCTCTGGCCCTTTAATTTTTTTAATTGCTACCATACGTTATTGCAGACCTTGTTTTACTAATCTCTCTTTTCTGCCATCACAACGCTGACATAAAATAGCTGCCTAGGCAGATGTGAATTCAGCTGTGATCATCAGCAGATGGAGTAGATGTGGTCAGATTGTTGTCTGATTTTTCTCTTCCTGAAAAGGAATTTGGAAAATCAGTGTGTGTCCCCTCCCTCCTCCATTTTGTCAAGCGATTTCTGATTCCATTACCAAGATGCCATTTCTGAGTGATTACCATAGGGTGCAGACACATACCAGGACGGCTGTGCCAGGTACTTTGTCACACAAGTGAGTACTTGTAATAAGCACCACTTACTGTCTGTGGGGATCTTATATGTGCCTAGGGCAGTGTTGCAGGTGAGACAACACAGGAACATTTGGGAAGCCTCTCGATGTGCTTCATTTACGCACAGAAATTGATGTGAGTGGCAAAACACTTAGAGCAGGGTGCAGGGCTGTTCTGCAGCTCCAGATAAGCCCCCACGGCTGGTTCCTATTAGACTCTGCCCTCAAAAGACTGTTGCTCTTGGTCGTTAACTCCTCACCAGGAAATAGAACAACTCATTTAAACACCACCAAGGGCACAGTCCTATTCGTAGTTGGAGAGCAAGGGGTTTTCTGGAGTCTTACAGAACCAAATGAAAAGCTTCACATTCACTGCTGGCCAGTCCTGCAACCTTGCCCACGGAAGTCTCTGCCCTCTTTCACTGAGGCCATCAATGTTTTAGATGTCTGCAAATATGCAAGACCGGAAGGGATCTGAGTTGTTTATTGTTAGGTTTTGTGGTGGTTTTGGAGTGCATGGTTGGTGTTTTAGGCTTTGTTTGTTTGTTTGGGAGGTTTTGTATGTGTGGCTTCTTTTTTTTGTTTGTTTGGAGTTTTTGTTTTGCTTGTTTTCTGTGGAAGGTGCCACTGGCAGGATGTTTATTTACTGTGACTGCTTTAAGAGGGTGCGATATAGGACTTCGGGTTTTCAGTTTCTCTGTTTCAAAGGCAAAGAGTGAAACAGCAGAGATGCTGTTCTGCTAGTCAAGGCAGCTTACCAAATCCCATCTGAAGATAAAGGGATTGCTGACATGTTTGAGCAGAACAATATGTCTTGGCATTGCTCCTTGACCCTTGTTTAAGAGCCAGATGGTAAATGTTCTCTTGCCAGGGTTCTATGCAGAAAACAGGCAAGTATTTTGCTAAGGAAATGGCAGGCATGTCAGAATCAATAGACTTGGAAAGCTCACAGCATGTGCCTCCTCCTGACAGATCGAGGCAAGCTGAGGATAGCGGTGAGCTGTAACAAGGCAGTCACAGTGAGAGGTGATTCTGTTCTGCAAGCAGGGCAATTTCTTAACAACGTATTACACGCTTCTGCCTTCTGTTCAATGCTTATAAGGAACTGCTAGAAAGTGAATTACAGTACTGTGGATTGCTCACCTTCAAACGTCTGCAGGCTCACAAGGCGAAGGTACTCCAGCGCTGCTTGGATATGGCTGCAGGGTTGCATTGTAGTCCATCATACTGTGCTGGTAATGCCTACAAATCCACTGATTGTCTCCATTATTTATGCAGGTGTTAGAGATATGGAGAGATTCAGCTGTTTCTGCCTGAACTTTATGATTTTCACATGCAGTCAGTGGCTTTGCTGCATACCAGGAAAAAAGTGCCACAGGGAACTGTTTTATAGGAATTTCCCTCTTGTGTCATACAAGAGGAAATGCATGAGAGAAGGAAAAAAGCAAAGTGTAGAAGTAGAATTGACATTTAATATGGCCAGAGGATGCTTCTGCTTTAGGAGTTTTCCATGCTTTGCCCAATAATAGAAAGACAGGAGATTTATGTTGGCTCCAATTTGAAATTCAGCTAGCTTCTTTAAAACAAATTACAGTCTCATAAAGTAGAAGAATAATGGAGGGAAATGGTTTACAAGTTTGAAGGGAAATGGGAGAGTACTTAAATGTGATAAAACATTGTGGAATGATTTACAGGATTGTTGTGGGGTGAGACTGTTTTAAATGACTTGAATCCTTATAGGGTAATTAAACAGCTTACAGGACATGGTCTTTTCAAAGTAACTAGTGTGACGGCAATCCTCTGTTAGTGGATTTAGAAATATATTTAAATTTAATTCTTGGCCATGAAGAACATTTTTAATGGCCTATATAAATATGGAAGCAAACAAGGAGGCATAGTAGGTACCAGAATTTCAGCCACAGGTGCCAGGTAGAAGTAAAACATAGAAGGAGAATATCATCTTTCAACAGGAGCCTAGAATTAATTTAAAAAGATTTACCAAGTCATGAAACTAGGCAGAGGGATTTAATTAAAGTCAGAGGAGATAAGAGGTAACTAGATTAATCTTGGAGGCTGGATTAGTTGATGAATGTAGTCCTTTGTCTGGTTTTGGCTTGATATTAATTTCTGCTGCTGTATTTCTTGTTCATAGAGATACGCTACCTATTTTAAAGAATTCACACTTCTTGAGATAGTTAAGCATCTTTTCGTTTTACCTACTTTGTTTTGTGATGTATTCTGGTAATGATTTGTGATTGTCAGCTAAGTCACAGGATAACCTTAACAATCTCAGAAATCATTCTTACTAGTCCTTTACCTTATATGGCTGTTTTCAAAATAAACCATTTATCAAAGCATCCACCAAATGGGGAGTACCAAGCATCAAATTTAAAAGAATGTTATCAAATACTGCCACCATTCAAAAAGTTTAAACCCCTCCATCACACAAGTATCTAAAAGAATATCCAGTCACCTCAATGTTCAGAATGCAATAAGTACAAAGACTTAAAATCTGCCTGGATTAAATATTTGTGCAGAATCTGACCAAGTCCTTGGGAACCCAGAAGCGAATTTCTTTGAAACAAGCCCCAGATGCATTAAATGTGTTTAAAATGTCTCATAGAGTCAAATGTCATTGTATGCCCTTGAAAATGTAATTCTGTTTTCAGGCTAAGGTCAAAATCTGGCCTTATTTCTTTCAGAAGCACTTCTATCTGTCCTTTATTGTACTCATCAATGTTCTTATGAAAAACTATTTCAATGTGTGGCCAGCAATAGAATCAGTCTCTGGACAAAAGTTCATTTCTAATAGTATGAATGTTGATTCTTTTAGAGTTCAGACCCATTTTCAAGGTAGCAAGTACACACTAAAGATGTCTGGTGAATGTTTGCTTGAAAAAAAACCCACTTTTTAATAAGCCCAAAGAGCTTTTTATTGGCAATTCAAACCCTTCATTTAAAAACACTCCACATACACACATATTCAATTTTGCCCTCTAATTGTTGCATTTTGAGTTAAAGAATTTGTTCCTTGTATTTTTAAAAATAGCTTTTGCTGCAATGTTAATTTTAATATTTTTCTGACTTTCAGCTACTGTTAAAATGGGACATCACAGACAGAAATATCAGTATGTGTTAGGCTCCCTTACCAGAGTTCTCCTCAGTGACTGGTAACACTGGAATACAGTAGCTATGGATAGGAATATTCTTCTCATGCAATTTTTCCTTTATATTTTTTTGACTTAACTTCATTGGCTTTATGCTTAGCAACATCCAACAAAGATTTTAAACCATAAATGTGTTGATTTTAGTGGAGTATTGATAAAGCATTAGGATAAGCAATTAATTTGACATGATAACTTCCACTCGGGCATTACAGTGTAGCCAAAATAAATAGAATTTTCATTTGGGATGGGGGTTGTAGCCTCAGATCTTCTATGCTTCAATAGTTGTCAAAGCTCCATCTGTTTTTTTTCAAATTATCTGTTTCCAGTGGGCATGTGAAACACTACTTAGCAAGATAGCCCAGAGTCTGTGACTTCTATTTCATGCTTCAGTGTTTTACTGTTATGTGTACACTTAAAGTGCAACGAATCCTGCTTGTTCCCACTCAGATGATGGTGATATGAGTACCCATTAAAGATTTCATTTAAACTCTGCACTCTTCACTAGGAACATTACATGTGCCAGTTCATTGCAAGTGATGAGAGAAGTGCTCACCTGTGCTTTATTTTATATTTTACTGTGTTATTTTTATTTTTAGATTTTTTTTTTATTATATTATAATCATGGGATGATTTGATTTGGAAGGGGCCTCCAAAGGTTATCTAGCCCAAGCTTCCTGAAATCACCAGGTACATTTTCCACTAGATCAGACTGCTCAGAGTGTTGTCCAACCTCCTGGCACAGAGTCTTCATATTATATTTTATTTTATTATTTTGTTGTTGTGGTGGGTTAGGAACTTCCCACTATTGGAATTTACCACACCAGCTCAGACAGGTTGGAAGTAAGGCAAAGCTATCTTTACAGCAAAGCAAAGTTTACAAGCATATATATACAACATATTAACAAGTATTCACAATTATATACAAATTAGAAATAATATGAAAATCCAAACTCCCTCCCAGACAAAGAAATCACCCAGAAAGGGCCCAAAGCCACCCTTTCTCTCTCTCTGTTTCTTTCTTCCCAGACAGAACCCAAAACAACCAGCAAAGCTTACTTATCTGTTTAGCCAAAGTTAGTGGAAGATATTAGAATGGAGCAAAGAAATGAAAGGAGAAGAGGGAAAATTATTTCAATTTTGGCTTTTTATCCCTTTCAGTCAACCAGTGAATGTATACCTTATTATTATTATTGTTTTACAACCAATGATCTAATTTCTCTTATTATAATATTCTAATTAGCCTCAAACCAGCACAATTTTATTTTTGCTGGTGCTAAAAGGAGGCTGGCCAGTAGTACTGTGATATTTGGGTTTAATAACCCTCTGCAATTGGCTGTTTGTCGTATTTGTGATTTTACTTTTTTTCTTTGCTGCTTATTTTGATGACAGGCCCACAGCTTCCAGAGCAGGCAGACCTGCTTTTGGACACCTCCACAGGGTTGAGTAAAGCCTGTGCCTTCCTGTAACAGTACTGGTGTGTGTTTACTGGACAAGCATATTTAACAGGCAAGTCTCATAGGTAATAGGCAAAAGGATTTTGTTGGAGTAAATTATGTGTCTAGGAAAATGTTCGGATTTTTTTTTTTTCATCCCCATTATTTCATGTGTTAGAACCTTCAAAGCAAAGGACAGGTTAAGGACTGTTCTTTGAAACTTGGCTGGAGTCCTGTTACTGGGCTCAGGTAACTACCCAGGCAAATACTTTGTAATCTTAAACCCGTGCTTATAAGAATATCACTGCCAATAATAAAGGTAATAGTGCTAATTCTAGACAGGTAATTCACAGTATTGTTTAAATGTTCTTTGTGCATATGCCTAAAATATCAGTACATAGTCTTTAAATTTCACTACTTGGGTTTTCAACATCCTAATTAAAATATTCATATGCAGTAGCTGATATCTCCTCTATATACTTAATGTGTTCCTGCTTCATAGCTATGGTAATCTTAATCCGGCTATAAGAAAAGGGAATGAGCCTTATTGCTACCTGAAAGCATTTTGTAAAGCTTGCATTATTGCTGCAGAGGAATACATGGCAGTGTCAGCTTTCTTTCCTCCTGGGGCATGTTATGCATTTCCTTCCGTGATTTGTTTCTTTTTGCTATTAGCTTTTAAGACCACTTTGACTTGAAGAACTACACTTAACGTTTACTTAAAAAAGTGCAGAAGAAGCAAGTTAAGAGAAAAAAAAAGTTACAATTTACTGTGTATTCAGCCTATATTCATGCAGAAGGAGACAAATGTGATCTCATGGAGAGATGGTAAAAACAGAACATACACATATGAAGTGTGTTATCCCTGCTAGGCAAAGTGTAGGGCTTTGTAGCATCACAAAGGACCATCACTGTCCTGACAGAAATTTGAATATTTTCCCCTGGGATGAATGCATCTCAAAATAAACACAAGGCATTGTAAAATTCAGAAAGAGCCTCAGAGACTTGGTCTGTGGCAGAGTGAATCCCATTTGGCAGCTACAAGGAATTTCTGTGAGATTTAAAGGCCTACCATTACATCTTAAGGGAATAGTAAAACTCCCAGCAGCTGTTGTAGGGAAGAAGGTGAGGTAGCAAGTGAAGGATAGTAAAAATGTATTTCAGAAAAACAAGCAAAAAATACTGCCCCCAAATCTTTGCAACTCCTTGAAAATATTTGTCTTTCAATTACTTCAGTCTTCATTATTTTCCAGCAGTATCTCACTCTGCCATTCAGGCTGCTCCCAGGCTATTTGGAGCACACGTAACAGTGTGCAGTGTAGCACTGTGCAGTTGTACTTTGCTGGGCTCTGAGCAAGCTGCCCTCAGGACTGTTTAGTGATGGTGCAAGTCCTGGGCTAATTCAGCCTTCAGGAAACTGCCTGCTCTCTTGCAAGGGCTGCGCTGTGCTGCAATGAATGCTGGCATCTTGTTTATGTACCTCTAACTCAGCATGATTCTGGTACACTTGAGCTCTGGATGCTTCTTTGGTTGTAGTCAAAACCTATATGTCTATGTGGGTACCACTTGATACCTTTTTTCAACCTAATAAATGTTTTCCACGTTGACTTAGATCTTTACATAACTTCGGAGTAGTCAGGTGTGTTTTAAGGGTTTTATTTTCTAAAATACAGATTTTTTTTTCTTATTGTTTTGTTTTCTAAAATAAGGTGAGGTAGCTGAACTAGGATTTTGAACCATCTGAAAGCTGTTTAATGCTTATCTTCTCAAAACACTACTGCTGCTTGCTGAATCCACCCAGCAGAGCATCTCTGCTGGATTTGCACTCCTCCACCTTATCCAAATTTAACCCTGAGAAGAAAGAGAGAAGAAAGATATGATTTAGGGTATAATGTCTTTGGGCTGATACATTGTGGTATAGGTTTCTACCCATGGCCATCTAGGTGATCATATTACACAGCACATCATTGTAATTCCAAACTCTGCCCACTTCACTACTTAGCTGGTGTACTTGTCACTCAATGGTGAGGCTTATAGGCCTGTGATCATAGGCAACATTCAGCCTTGTGTGGTTGTTTTCATAGAGTATGGCAGACTTTATAATATCTCTTTAATTTTCCACCTGTGAGACTTCAGGCAACACACACAAAGTAGCTCAAAAAGGACAATTAAGAAACAAGTCAAGGATTAGACGTCCAACCCTGCTGCTGCAAAGTTCCAGCAGGCAGCAGCATGGTCCCTGATGCTGAAAGAGTTGTTAATGGAAATGTGCAGTTCTGCTGAGAAATAAAAAATTGAGGCCCATTGTGGTGCTTCTGTTTTGTTTTTATACAATATTCTTCCACTTATTTTACTATTACTCCATTCTGTTGTCCATATATGAATTTTGATACTGTACAAATTCCTGGTCAAAGACCAAAAATACAGAGTTAACTTTTATTACAAAGTTATCACAAAATTGCAAAGCTATCATGAAACTTGAATAAGGTACACAGCCAAAGATGTGGCATTTTACTTTGCTGATGACTAGACCCAAAATCCCCCAGTGACTTGGGAGCTCTAAACTGCCCATTCATTTATTGGAGAAGTCTATTTAAAAATCTGTATAGCAGTACTGATGTAATGTGTTTGTGCCCTTCTCCTTAACCACCTTATTTTTGTCATCCAGAGGATGCCTTTATCTGTGCCGCAGCCTTGACGATCTCACTAACTGTAAGTACCTAATGTCACCCAAATTTGGCCACTGTAAATATTATTAGACAGTGAAATGCAGACATACGACAGAGCCATGTGCAATAAGTAGAAGTACTGACAACTAAAACTAACAAAGGTCACTGATCAATGTGTGCTGTGGCTTCTTGCCAGAATATTTATTCATTTTTCAGAGAAATGTGTGGAATTTCCAGCCCAATGTTCCAGTGTTTCACAGTCTGTGTTTGCGTATATGTGGCAATGAATTCTTTCCTATTTAATTTTCTTCTTTGTATGTTCCCCTTTAACTCATACATCTTATTCTATTCCCCAATATTGGTGGTGGTTTTATTTTTCTTTTTTCCCCCCCCCTTGCTCATCATGCCCAGATTTTCCATTTTTTGCCTCAAATGTATCTTTTGGATGAATGCAAATCCTGGCTTATTTTAACCACAGGATTCATTATAGTCTACCTACCCAAACATGTTCACTGATAGGCTGTGGTCAGATGTAATTAATATTACCTTTAAAGAAAATTCAGTGTGAGCCCTGCAGTGTATTTTACTTCCAGCAGATTTATGTATAGACTGTTAACTTTTTTTTGGCCAGTCTTCCACCATTAACAAACTGAAAACCAGACTATGTTGAACAGCTTTTTTCCTCTATAGACATAGAAGTCAACAGATACTTCCACTATATTATGATGTAACTATTAGTGAAGCAGTGATGAGAAGTATTGTAATCTAATTCCAATTCCTAGTAAATCAGGAGAAAAGGACTTAGATTTGAATCTTACATGGGAAGGCCAGGATCACATAGTGTCCATATTTAACTATGGAAAAATCCATCACACCTGATGTAGTCAAGGAGAAACAAATGTAAGTAATGAGCAGATGTAATCCATAATGCAGCAAAAGACATCACGAATTCTATACCAGTTATTTCCAGCAGTCAGTGTAGTCATGTGGAGAAACTGTGCCTTTGAAATGGTGAATCAATTGGACTCCTCTGTAACAGCATTATTGCTAATCCACCTAGGGAGATGGGTGCTAGGCATCAGAGAGGTGAGCAATACATTTATTAGTCATTGATGTAAATGTTAATGCAATTACATCTTTTAAGAAGCCATTTTTGGATAAAATAATTGTATCTTGTCAAGAGTAATTTAGTTGCTGCTGGAGGCTTTCATGTAAGGGTGTATTCCTTCATGCTGCCTGAGGAAATGGCTGTCAGAGCATTCTGTGACCAGCAGGGGTTTTTTTGAGCAAGCTGAATCTCACAAGACGTGCTGGATCATTGCAGTTGAAATGTGAGGAGCAGGGGACAAGGTTTAGTGTCTCTCACTGGGTGAGACCAAAGAGGAAAGGTACCCTCTTTTTGCCCATGTTCTGAGGGTGATAGAATATGTGCATCTGAGTGACAGAGAAGCATAAACCTGCTTCTTCACCTCTCCTCTCTGAGCAGCTGAACTGCTTGACACAGTGATGGGTGATTTATTAACTGGGTTTGACATGCGTTTATTGAGTTAGCACAAGCAAAATCACATCTGCCAGCTTCTGCCACTGTGGATGAAAGTTAATGCTCTGAAGTGGGTACTTTAAGCATGAAAATCCCAAATCTTTCCATTTCAAGATTTACTCGTTCCTGAAATTACAATATTCCTTATTATACATGTATTGGTTTAGCCTAATGTTTATTTAAATAAATTTATTCATAAATGCAATATCTAGTTCTATATATAGTGTCTTTATGTGTATGTGTGTGCAGCCTGGTACAGAATCACAAAGCTGTTGATAGCAAACAGTACAAATATTTACAATCCAAATGAGCAGGCAAAGCATATTGTACTGTTATGCTAACTTACCACTGGGAGTGTGTCATGCATGGCTGAACAACAGACTATGAAAAAGCTGAGAAAATGCTAAATGGTGCTGATAAACAAAAAGGTCCCCAAAGGCCAAAGACTCAAACCAGATTTATTCTAAGAAAACTACAATCTGTGTCCAGACCCTTGTAAAACAGGTGTTCTAATCTGTTAATCACAAAGAAATAAATAGTGTATTTTTTTTTTTCTTAAATTCATAACAGGACCCAAAATGTTTAGGCTCTGTTCAGCCATATGGAGGCATAGTGTTTAAAGACATCATTGACTTCATAGATTCCCCATGGGAGGAGGATAATACAAATTAAAACAGCCAAACATGGAAGCATGCGAGAAGGGTAACTGTCAGTGTGCATCATGTCAAGCTAAATACTTAAGAGCTCATTCTGAAAAATGTTACCCAGTACCAGTGTGCCTACAGAAACTTCTGCTGAAACGAAACACCACTGTCCTGGCATTCCCAGTCTTAATGACAAACTTGCCTATGGGTGTTCAGTGAGTATCATTTGTAATCAAAATGAAAAATCAGTTTAGAGTACTCCAGATGAAAATAATTAAAATGCCATCTCACAGGGAAATGGAAATGAAGAAGTTTTGGTAAAGATTCTCAACTTAGCATGGGACCATCTGCAAACCAGAGAGGTAATAAATAGCTGAGATGTCCATAGCTGCCTCTGATAAATAATATATTTTTCCTATGTGTGCTTATTCTAAATTCCTAGACCAGTTTGCAAACCTCGGGCTGACTTCCTGAATACTAATGGTCCTATCACCTTTACCCACTGCAGGAGAAAAGGACAATTTTAAAAAGAAAGGCAGCTGAATTTCTTTTCACATTCGACCAACGCGGTGGCGGTGATTGTTATCTGCTTCATAAACTGCATCAGTTTGAAATAGACTGTCAAAGGTCATCTTATCCAACCCTCAAGGAGTCAGCAAGGACACCTCCAACTCAATCAGGCTGACCAGGGCCCCATTGAGCCTGATCTTGAGGGATAAGAACTCAACCATGCCCCTGGGCAACCTCTTCCAGTGTTTTACCGCTCTCATTGTGCAGAACTTTCTCCTGTTGTCCAGCCTAAATCTACCCGGCTCCAGACCCTCACCCTATTGATACACATCCTTCTAAACAATCCCACCTCAGCCTTTCTGCAGGTTCCCTCCAGATATTGAAATGCAGTTATAAGGTCTCCCTGGAGCCTTCTCATCTCCAGGCTGAACAGCCCAAGTTATTTTAACCTGTCTTCGTAGCAGATGTGCTCCAGCCCTCTTCCTGTCTTTGTGGCTCTCCCGTGGACCCAATCTAGCAGGTCACTGTCCCTCTTGTGTTGGGAGACCCACAGCTAAACACAGTACTCCAGGTAAGGTCTCATCAGAGCAAAGCTGCAGAAACTCCTCTCTTGATCTGCTGGTGATCACATTTCTTTTGAGGCAGCCTAGGATGCAATTGACCTTCTGGGCTGCAAGAGCCCATTGCTGGCTCACGTTCAGCTTCTCATCCACCAGCACTCCCAAGTCTTTTTCTGCATGGCTGCTCTTCCATCATCCTCCAGCCTGGATTGATATAGAGGATTGCCCAGACCTAGGTGCAGGGCCTTGCACTTGCCCTTATTGAAACTCATGAGATTCTCCTCAGTCTCCTCTGCAGCCTGTCCAATCTCACTGTTGATATCATTGACGAAGATATTGGACAGCCTATTGAACCCATTTCATGGGATGAAAACATGTAAATGTAATAAGAAAGTTTTTAACCTCTTAGGCAAGGGATGGGATTTATTTATTCTTTCACTTAATAATATTAGAAAACTCCTTTTCTAGAACCAGAAAACAAGACTAAAATAAACTAGATGTATTGTTATGTAGGAAAATTTAGAATATCTTTCTATTGGCTTGGCAGAGTTTACTAGGGATGCAACAAAATGAAAAACATTTATCTCAAGACCAATATCAGTTCTGAGGTCTAGATAGGAGTGTTTCTGGTGCGTTTAACTGAAAAGAGAATATATCAGAAGTAATTCTGTATTTAGGTATTGAAAAATCAAACCCGCCTCTCATTCCCTAGTACATACCAGATGATTAATACGTTGTTCCAAAATATTGAGCATTCAACTTTCCTGTTGCAATGTCATTACTTTTCCTTTATTACAAAGGCAACAAGAAAGTGTGGTTCTTTGTCTGAACATAGCTGAGGCTTTCTGGCATCCAGAGTCATATTTTTCATGTGACAAATTACCATATTTATGTAAAGACTGAGTAAAGTTGCCATCTCCTGTGTTTAAATGTTATATTTAAACTCATGTGAAAGGATTTATAGTAAAGAGGTTCCTGAGGTAGAAGGTAAAGGGGAAGAACACAAGGATCAAAGAATGGTTTATGTTGAAAGGGACCTTTAAGACCACCTAGTTCCAAACCCCCTGCCATGGCAGGGATACTTTCTGCTAGACCAGGCTGCTCAAATCCCCATCTCACCTGGCCTGAAGCACCTCCAGGGACGGGACTGCTGCAACCATTCTGAATAACCTGTTCCACTGTCTCACTAGCCTCACAGTAAAGCATTTCTTGCTATTACCTAAATAAATCTATCCACTTTCAGTTTAAACCCATTATCCCTTGTCCTATCACTACATGCTTTGATAGCACACCCCTCTCTGTCCTATCACTACATGCTTTGATAGCACACCCCTCTCTGTCCTATCACTACATGCTTTGATAGCACACCCCTCTCTGTCCTATCACTACATGCTTTGATAGCACACCCCTCTCTGTCCTATCACTACATGCTTTGATAGCACACCCCTCTCTGTCCTATCACTACATGCTTTGATAGCACACCCCTCTCTGTCCTATCACTACATGCTTTGATAGCACACCCCTCTCTGTCCTATCACTACATGCTTTGATAGCACACCCCTCTCTGTCCTATCACTACATGCTTTGATAGCACACCCCTCTCTGTCCTATCACTACATGCTTTGATAGCACACCCCTCTCTGTCCTATCACTACATGCTTTGATAGCACACCCCTCTCTGTCCTATCACTACATGCTTTGATAGCACACCCCTCTCTGTCCTATCACTACATGCTTTGATAGCACACCCCTCTCTGTCCTATCACTACATGCTTTGATAGCACACCCCTCTCTGTCCTATCACTACATGCTTTGATAGCACACCCCTCTCTGTCCTATCACTACATGCTTTGATAGCACACCCCTCTCTGTCCTATCACTACATGCTTTGATAGCACACCCCTCTCTGTCCTATCATTACATGCTTTGATAGCACACCCCTCTCTGTCCTATCATTACATGCTTTGATAGCACACCCCTCTCTGTCCTATCATTACATGCTTTGATAGCACACCCCTCTCTGTCCTATCATTACATGCTTTGATAGCACACCCCTCTCTGTCCTATCATTACATGCTTTGATAGCACACCCCTCTCTGTCCTATCATTACATGCTTTGATAGCACACCCCTCTCTGTCCTATCATTACATGCTTTGATAGCACACCCCTCTCTGTCCTATCATTACATGCTTTGATAGCACACCCCTCTCTGTCCTATCATTACATGCTTTGATAGCACACCCCTCTCTGTCCTATCATTACATGCTTTGATAGCACACCCCTCTCTGTCCTATCATTACATGCTTTGATAGCACACCCCTCTCTGTCCTATCATTACATGCTTTGATAGCACACCCCTCTCTGTCCTATCATTACATGCTTTGATAGCACACCCCTCTCTGTCCTATCACTACATGCTTTGATAGCACACCCCTCTCTGTCCTATCACTACATGCTTTGATAGCACACCCCTCTCTGTCCTATCACTACATGCTTTGATAGCACACCCCTCTCTGTCCTATCACTACATGCTTTGATAGCACACCCCTCTCTGTCTTATCACTACATGCTTTGATAGCACACCCCTCTCTGTCTTTCTGGTAGGCCCCCTTTAGGTGTTGGAAGGCCACTATAAGGTCTCTCCAGATCCTTCTCTTTTTCAAGCTGAAAAAAACCCATCTGTCTCAGCCTGTCTTTGTACTTGAGGTTCTCCAACCCTCCGGTTATCTTCTTGGTCCTTCTCTAGACCCACTCCAACAGTTCTGAATCCGTTCTGTCTTGGAGGCCCCAGAGCTGTAAATGCCATGTCCACAGGCCGCTTGAACATCTCTGGGGATGGTGAATCCATCACTGCCTTGGGCGGTCACTGTTTAAGAACACTTTCAGTGAAGAGATATTTCCTAATCCTCAGCCTAAACCTCAGCTGGTGATATTTGAAACCGTTTCCTCTAGCCCTGTTGCTTTTCAACAAGGAGAAGAGGCTGTCCCGCTCCTCACTCCAACTCCCTTCAGGTATTGTAGAGAGCCATAAGCTCTCCCTCAGCCTGCTCTTCAGACTGAAACTTCAGGGCAGGTCAAGATCTCTGTAATCATCTCTGCTTCAAGTCACAGTGACAAATTAGCGGTCCAAAGTTCCCACAAAGGCTAAGAAGCCCTCACTTTTCATACTGCCTTGTTAAAGCCATAAAATGTAGTTTGACTTTTGTTTGCTTATTTTAAGTTGACTTTTTTTCCCTCAACGCTGTTGTCTGTGTGCATGGTTTATCAGGTTTATTTCAGCTGGCCCATACAGATGATTTAATTAGGAAGTACATTGTGAATTCCAGCTTGTGTCACTGAACTCTAAACCTATTACTGTTGTGTTTGTGACTACTAACACATTGCATTGTAATTAGCAGTAAACTGTCTTTGGCAGAAGGTATAGGTGTAATGTGCCTGACTTTGCATGAAGAAAACCAGGAGTCGGTTATATTGCTGGATAAAGTAATTTAAAAATTCATCCCTTGAACAAGGGGATGTTGTGTTATCAACTAGTCAGAACTGCTAGGTGCTTTAATTTATTTTGTTTTGTGGTATCTTAAAGTCGTGTCTGTGTTTCCCACTTTGTCTTCACTTTTGCGTAACTCCTTACCCTACTTGTAGAGGTCTCATCAACAGCAAGAAAAATAATACTGAAGCCAATGAAATCATAGAATGGTTTTGGTTGGAAGGCACCTCAAAGATCATCCAGTTCCAACACCCTGCCACAGGCAGGGACACCTCCCACCAGAACTGGTCGCTCAAGGCCTCATCCAACCTGGCGCTGAACACCTTCAGGGAGGGAGCAGCCACAACCTCCCGGGGCAACCTGTGCCAGTGTCTCACCACCCTCACTGTAAAGAACTTCCTCCTAACATCCAGTTTAACTCTCCCCTCTGCCAGTTTAAACCCATTCCTTCTCATATTGTCATTACAAGGCCTTGTCAATAGTCCCTCCCCAGCCCTTCGGTAGGCCCCAGCCTTCCTGTAGGCCACTATAAGGTCTCCTTGAAGCTTTCTCTTCCCCAGGCTGCAGAGCCTCAACTCTTTCAGCCTGTCCTCATAGCAGAGCTGCTGCAGCCTTCTGATAATCTTCATGGCCTCCTCTGGACTCTCTCCAACAGTTCCATGTCTTTCTTGTGTTGGGAGCTCCAGAACAGCACACAGTTGGGGTCTCAGGAGAGCAAAGGAGCAGAATCTCCTCCCTTGCCCTGCTGGCCACAGCTGCTCTTTAGGATGACTAAAAAGGTATTTTCAATGATTCCTTAAAAACCTTCATGATTTGTTTTAATAGATGACGAAAAAAGAGTCACAGAATAATTATGAAACTTGCCCATGACTCCCAAAAATTGTAAGTGAAAGAGCAGAGATCACAGTACCGTTACCTGTGCTGGACTTCGAGAGTTTGCCAGCCCCTGGCTATCTGCGAGGTGAAAAAATTCAAACTGAAGGCATAAAAGCTGAGGTAAGTCTTTTTTTCACATATCCCTGTTTATTAGGGACACTAAAATTCTAATCATATTTTTGACACAGGAGGGTTTCTTTCAACTTCTTCTGGGGCACGCAGTGATGGCTTCTGTTGACAGCATGCTAGGATAACTGGATTAAGCAGCTGAGCCACTATACTTACTTTCATGTCCCATTGAATAAATATTTCTAAAGCCTGCCCAGGGTTTAGAAATATTCCCCCTACAATCTCCATCTGGTTCCACCTGACATTTTTAAACATGCTTCCTTTAATGTGTTTAGTATAGATTTACAACCATCAGGCCCAAAGCAGAAGTGAGGTATAACTGGGGTGTATTTCACAGCTCTTTCTACCACGTAGGCTATGCCCTTCAGCTCAGAGCTGATTTTGGTGTGGAGAATTTGAACTGTGTGTATGTTATAGGTGCTGCAGAGTGTTGAGAAACCCAAATGTTGCTTGAAAATGTGCACAAATCAAAGCGAGACGAAAATTACCTAAGACGACCAAGTAAGCACTGATATTGTTGAGCTTATTTTAAATTTCCTGCTTATTTCTTTATCTTTAAAAAGCAAATCAACTTTACTCTCTGTATTCAAATCAGTTTGCCTCGAAGCCTGCATTGAGGAATAACATATTTCTGAATAAATAAATTTTTAGAATGATTCAATGATTTCATGGCTCTCCCCCTTGGTTTGTTTGCTAAAAAATCTTTAAAAAAAATATTCACTCCTGAGCTCCAAGAGTTTTAAACTCCACTCAATCACCTATCTCCCTTTCATACTAAATTACAACTGCACACACACACACATATATATATATATATGTATAAAATTTATCAGTGTTTACGTAGCACTTTTCATGCAGAAGGGTCCAGAAGTACTCAATAACCTTGAAAAATTATAATATGAACAACATCAAGGCATGCTTTCTCCCATCATTGAAATGCAGGCTGGATGTTGGACTTGATAGAGCAATCATCTGCTCTGATCTTGGCACATCCTGCGTCCCAGTGTTATTGTAGGCTGCTCTGGGGAGTGTATGCGTAGAATTGGAAATGATTTATTGTACTTTATGTGGAACTTTTTATTTGGGGTTGTTAAATACAAATATATCAAAGCCATTTCTGTCATGGCTTTTCTATACTATGAGAATTTTCTCTCCTCGACTAGAATATTGAATGTGTGGCTGGAAGTATTACAGATCACATCCAGTTGCTGGGTGAGTTCAGATACAATGCTGACCTTCATCTAGCAGTTCCTTACTTGGGCCACAAGCAAATACATGTGGAGTGTGAAAAGATTGATAAGAACTGTCTGTCACCTTTCTCTGAAGTACTAAAGTATTGTTTTATAGAGTGAAATTGTTTTATAGGTTGCATTACTGGCTTCAGACAAAGTGTGCTGTCATTTCAGTGACTGTTAGGAACCTGGTGTGAATTTAAGCATTCTTATTAATATCTATTTCAGTGGACCTATGCACTTCAATGGGACAGTGAGTGTCTTGTAGCAGTGCCTGTACAGATTCAGTGTGTGAGTTTGTCCATATCCTCAGAAGAGTAGAATCAAAATAGGCTAGGCACTGAAGTAAACATTTAGTATTTAGGCTACATACAGACGATATGTTAAATTTCAGCTCTTGATACTTATTAATACTTCAGTTTTTCTTAGTACTTCCTCCTTCTGTGTTTCCACAGTCTCTGTGCAATTGCAGAGTTTATTTCCCCACGGTTACTACAAGAAAAAGTCATGCGAGAGAAATTAAAATGATGAATACAGGCATCAGTTAGAAGGTGTGAGCTCATTCTTTCTGATTTCTGTTGTCCTTTCCAAGTACCTCAAACACTGCATGGTTTGGGTGAGCAGTAGTATCTCCTATTTTCCTCACTGTCCGCAGAGTTTTCCTTTGGTAATTAAAAAAAAAAAAAAAAAAAAATTTGAAAGGCAGAAAAACAGAGTACAAATGGACACTTGCACCCTTTCTGAGAGCATGACCTGCCTCCTTGGAAAGTAACCTCTCTGTGGTATAGCTGAGCTGTAGGGTTTTTTACCTGACAATAAAACAAACTAACAAACAAATGAATAGAAACTCCATCTACGCTCTGAGGCACTCTACGATTTCTTGAGGGCAATTAGATAGCACAAGCAACGTTTTATTGCAATTGTTCCCTGTGGGAGTTTTTCAGAAGGGAGCTGTGCGCTTGAGAGTCTCAGCATGTCCTGGTTTCACCAAGCTCTCTGTGGCTTCATTTAGGCAAGGACGATTCAAATTCACTTTCACTAATGGTGAAAGGAGACATTCTGGGACTCCCAGTTTTGGATTCATTTCTTTGTTCTTCAGATCACTCCTTCTGACCCTGGGCAAGGCTTCTAAACTCTCTGACTTCTCTTTATCCCACCTAACTTCTGATATTTAACGAGACATCAGGTAGCAATGCTTTTGCCTAAGGCTTTCTGAATAGTTAATGCACAAAGTGTGGCTTTTCTGCATAGCTGTACCAATTTCTTCCCCTTGAATATACAAAAACCTTCAATCTCCTGTTTTCTTAACAAAGGCATTTCAATTACTTTGACTGTATTTAGGTGCCACAAAACCACTGACTTCCTTAACTTTGCTACTGTCTGTAAAATAATGAATATTTGTTTTTTTGTCTTTTTATTTTCTCCTTATTGTTCTCTCAGACAACTATTGTCTGAAGCCATGCAGGTCTGTACAAGTGTAGCCTTGATTTTATTCTGTAGATACAGCACTAGGGCTTTTTCATTATTATAATAGTATAAATAAAAGCAGAGCTCTCACTTTTCGTGCTTTGTATCAAGTGGTTGCACATCCTCTGACAATGTGGCTATCCAGTTTACTTTAGCACAGGAGTGATTGTAAATTATGATTTTGTGATTAAAAGTAGCACCTCGTTTCCAGATTCAAATTAGTGTATACCTTCAAGTGATAGGACTTTGTCTATGTGAATGATTGAAGTGTGCATTATGTGAAAGTGGTCCTATTCTATAGGTATTTCTTCCTTCCCTACTAAGTAGTTCTGAGTCTCCATGCAAACCAAGCCTCTATTCCTATTTACACATTAATTCTAGGTGCTGAGTGTTGAGCACACTGAAAAGATCTGTTTGAGAATATATTGCCTGCCGCTCTACATATGCTTTGCTCTTGTGGGAATACATCAAATAGATGAAGCAGGCTACCTGTAGTTTCCATGTTTTCTGTACTTCAAGACATTTCATGTTTCCAAGGGGTTTTCTCAACATGAAAATTAAGAGTTATATCATCTGGAATTACTCCTTGCAGTTTGTCCCTGTCCCCCAGTCTAGCAAGGGTTACTTTGGGTAGTAATGCTTCATTTTCCAGAGTTCCAATTCTGAAATGTCCTGATTTATTTTTAATTAACTCTATTTTCTTGTATTTTGTGTATCAGTTTAAGTACAAGAATATCTGCAATTTATGCACGCTCTTGTGAAACCTTGCAGCTCAAAAACCAGAAATTTGCAGCACTTGGGCTAACACAAGAAGTTATTTCCTTTCAAGCATTGTCTTCCCTCAATAAATTGATCCAAACTATGTGATTCTAAATGTTTTTGTTGTTGCCACCTGGCATCGATCTTTTCTCCTAGATTTTGAGGGAAGAAGGTAATGTCATGACTCTTTGTGGATGCAGAATGCAGAAAATGACCATGTACCTGCAGCTTTTGTTTTCAGACAAGGCTGACATCTAGACTCTGTTGTTTGGAATAAATAATATGGTAGCATTTTTGTAGGCTGAGCCAGAAAGAATCTCTTATTTTAAGACAAAGGAAAATGACAGCTACTGTTCTCAGAAGGCAAACTTAATCAAAGCTTAATTCCCTCTCATAATTAAGTCTTTAAAATGGATACATGACACATTCTAGCATGGCATTTTTACTGTAATTAATTTTCTAAGGACTGAAAGAGTTACTCTGATTAAAAAAGCAGAGTAAGCCAAGCAAAACTTCCAGAACCATACCAAGAATTCTCTGTTGATGATGCTACAAGAGCAACACAGTCTCTGAAATTTATGGCAGCAATAGAGTAGGAAGAAAATATAACCTTCTGAAAGCCACAGAGGTTCTCTCCTCTGCATTTTCTTGCAAAGGAAGCTGGAAACAGGGCTGGAAGTTACATGGACGAGAGCAAGACCTGCAGTTATTGTGTTGCATTGAATTCTTTCTGTTTGAAAAGAGATTGACACTCCTATTAGGTATTGCCTTCAAATAAGGGACAGTGGATCTCAATGACAATCATTCACGAGGATGACTTTTCTCTCTATTTTCCCAGTGGCATAGCAAAACAAAGCACATATTTTACCCTTAGGGTCCTGATGCTTTTTGCCTTAATCTTTGCTGTCTATTCAAACAACAAAGTCAATATAACATAAAAAACCCAAAATTAAAAGTACATATTATATGCTACGAATCATATGTTAACATGTACTGTTCTAGGTATGGGTTTGTCTGGCTATTTGTCTCCAAAATTTCTCCATCTGTTCTCAGATGCTTTCCGTCCTGTCTCACAGCTAGTTTGGGATAGTGTAATGATTGTACAGAAACAATTACAGATCATACAGGAACATACCAGTTCTCTATGTGTCACCAATCACAAATAAATTCTTTTATTGGAAAATTAGAGAGAATGACTGAGAGCTGACTGAGCTAATTCCTTTCTTCTAGATCCTGGCAAATTTCAAACATCTTTTGAAAACAATTTCAAGATTCGGTGTTTCCTTGAATCATACAAATTTTTATATTATTTAGATGTAGAATTTGATATATGCCTATAGATGTAATATGTAATTTGTTTTCATAATGCATTCCAGGATAGGAACATACCGTGCCTAGAGCTCAGTAGGAATAATAATCCTTTAATGTGCAGGTATCAGGTGTATATTCTCCCCAGAATTGTTTCAAGGATGTCTCCTGTATAGTGCTTTGAAAACTGCTGTAGAACTGGATTGTGCAGATGGATGGCAGTACTGAAATGAACCAGAATGCTTTCCCAGTTTCACTAAGATGATTTATACAGTAAAAAATATAGCTTGTTCCTAAGTAAGATAAATAAGAGTATTTGGATAGCAGTTTCTTGGAAAGGACTGAAGAATTAGAAATACAGCATAAAACATTGATTGTTTGCTGTTCTTCAGAAACCTGCATTATCTCTTTGTCTCACTTTTTTTTTTGATGTTTGCACTTCTATTTCTTGAGTTACAGACAATTGAGCATGTCTAACTTTACCAGCTCTTTTCAGCAGAGATAATTTGTGTTTAGGTTTTACTCTCTGAACCACAGCAGATTATCTTAAATTGCTGGAAAAAAAAATGCATTTTGACTAAGTGATATTTTCCAGTTCTAGTACTTGCTTTCAGGTTGAGCAATAAATCCTTTTTATTTATTTTACATTTGGATGTGTTTGATGTGGTGGTTCTAAAGTAAAACTGTATGTGCTGGTTGTGTTCTTGGAAACAACAGAATTAGTTTTAGATAATGATTAGAGGAGAACAGAGCTGCTTTACTGGAAAAAAAAACAAAAAACCACAAAACTTTGTCTGGAATCATATTTGCATGTGAGTGCACTCTGGTCCAAAAATGTTACCTATGTCCTTCCCCACCAAATGTAGGCTGTACTGTTGCAGTGTACACTGATGCTTACATCTGGCCTGATTCTCTGTAAAAGCAGCTCAGGTCACACAGGAATGCGTCCAGAGAGGCCTTGAAAGTTTCCAGAGAAGGAGACTCCACAGCCTCTCTGGGGAGCCTGTTCCAGTGCTTTGGGACCCTTACAGTAAAGAAGTTCTTCCTTGTGTTGAGCTGCAACCTCCTGTGCTGCAGCTTCCACCCATTGCTCCTTGGCCTATCTCAGGGAGCAAGTGAGCAGAGCCTGTCCAACAGATCACCTCCCAACCTGTATCGGTGGTGTTTATTATTCCTCCACAGATGCAGGACTCTGCACTTGTCCTTGTTGAACCTCATTTGGTTCCTCTGTGCCCAGCTCTGTCTGTTCAAGTCTTGCTGCATGGCCACATAGCTTTCAGCTGGATCAGCCAAGCCTTCCAGTTTGCTGTCATCTGGCCTTAGAAACAAGTGCTAGAAGATGTAATTTCTTTTGTCAAACCTAGACCTGAGACTCTTCTCTTTCAGTGAAGTAGGCAGGTGTTGGGTTTTTTTTTTTTTTCTCTCCCATTTTCTAAGAATTATAAGCATTATAGAAAGCTAAAATATTGAACAGAGGTCACCTCATTCCATCTTGCCTAGCTGAGGTCTTAGAGAAAGGTATCTAGTTTATTTTTCCATCCTAAAATAATTCTGATTTTTGCTGACAGAAAGCATTCACATTCTCCCAGCACAGTGGCTCTGGGCCAAATCAGTTCACGGCTGCATAGAGCATGTTCTCTTGCTGAATGGCTGGAAATGCTCTGTGCAGCAGAAAGCAAATTCAGTGCAGATCTAATATCCACACTACCAGCACAACACAGGTTTAAAGCATTGTTTAGTAATTCTGAGCTTGTCATAAAGACATTGTGTAAATGCAGAGTGCTCTTAAGAGTGTCATGCTCTAAGCCCTGTCTGCAACTAAGCACCACACAGCTGCTTGTTCTTTCCTCTCCCAACAGTGGAATGTGGAAGAAAAAAGTTAAAACCTCGTGGGATGAGATAAGGACAGTT
Organism: Psilopogon haemacephalus; assembly: GCA_013396835.1. Lineage (NCBI taxonomy): Eukaryota > Metazoa > Chordata > Aves > Piciformes > Megalaimidae > Psilopogon > Psilopogon haemacephalus. Next base: position 315,219 of record VWZI01008852.1, on the reverse strand, counting down.
TAAATGGGGAGAAGAAACAATAATGACAATAATGGTAGTAAAAGAACGTGTAAAGTGAGCAATGTGGAATGCAATTGCTCACCACCTGGAACTTGATGCTCAACCTGTTCCTGAATGCTCCCAAAACATTCTAAGATTTCCTTATTCTATTCTATCTTAGCACTAGTAGTTCCATGACATGTATAATCCTCATAATTTTGCTCAGACTTTCCCAGAAGAAGTCTTATGCAGAGATCCAGAGGAATCCTTTTAACTGCAAGGGGCTTTAACTTGGAAAAAATTTGAAAGCAATGAAGAATGAAATACATTTCCAAATATACCTCTGAAATATGGTGCCTTTTATTAGCTAACTGATACTAGCAAAGAAATAATACAGGTTAAAATCAGGTACATTAACATGCAAGTAAAGCCTCATCAAAGAGAAGATAAAATATTAGCTGTTTCCTGAAATTTGCTATGACAAAATGTATTTGGACAACAAAGATCATGAACTGCTTCTGGCAATTATAGAAATTACAATGAGTGAATCAGCTGCTAATCCAGATCCAGAGGCAATCTGATTGTACAGATGACATTTTGAATAAGTGACACTCATGTTTAAACCACATGGACAGCAGTGGACTTTCCTATGGAGTCCTTCCTGAATATTTTGGTCACCTTGATGTAATACGCTGTCATTTGGATTATAGCTCCATTTCACCAAGTACCAGACAACCAAAGACGTGTGTTAGACACTTAAAAATTATTGTTTCTAAGCATTTTTGAGGACTGTGACATTGTGAAAGTAAATCTCCTGAAGCTGTATTTATGTAACTCCACTGAGTGCTTGTAACGTTGGGCAGCTCTGGTTTGTTAACATGTGACTACAGTTATTTGAGAGACTATTGCCCTTCAGGCTGTAGAAGATTATGGGAGAAGAGGAAATAATTCCACAACAGTAGTAACAACTGAAAATAACACTTTTTTTTTTTTCTTTTTTTTAAGTTTATATGTGCTACTTTAACACGAGGTGCCCTTTCAGTTTATCTTGTTTATGATCTGCTTAAGAAAATTGTAATAAGTAGCTGATCTGAGTAGTCTGGATATTATTTAATATCTTCCAGTGGAAATTAGAGATATTTTTTAAAAGTGGATCCTACACAGTGCTCATACAGAATCATAGAATCAGTCAGGGTTGGAAGGGACCACAAGGATCATCTAGTTTCAACCCCTCCACTGTGGGCGGGGACACCCTATCCTAGATGAGGCTGGGCAGAGCCTCATTCAGCCCAGCCTTAAACACCTTCAGGGATGTGACCCAACCACATCTGTGGGCAGCCCATTCCAGGGTCTCACTACTCTCATGGTAAAGAACTTCCTCCTCACATCCAATCTGAATCTCCTTTCCTCCAGCTATGTCATGGGAAAATTGCTAATTTCAGATTTCTCAGTTTCTGAAAAACTAATTGAAAAAATTAGCTATAATCTATTTAATAATAATAATAATAATAAAAAAACAAATACTGTCTTTATTAACAATTAAAAAGTATTCTGAAGACACAGAATTTTGGGATGGAAATAATTTTGCCTGTCGTAGAGAGAATAAATTGAAGGCCAACTGATTTGTGCAGCTTTACTTCTGAAATTTGCTGTATATCTTAGAGAATAAACAACCAGCCTTCAGTTATCGATTTTGACTTTGTATACACCGACTGAAATTGTGACCACAGTAAAGCTGGTAGCAAAGCTACCAAATTAGTGTGAGACATCGCCCTGCAGATAATCAAAGCAGACAAGGGAGGTACTGCTAGGACTGAGCACTTCTAGGGTATTATGGTGATCTTGACCAATACCAGAATGCATCTGTAGGAGTTTGCTCACTGTTTGATGAGCTGAAATAATTACACTCTTTCTGTGAATATAGTACTGGGGCTTTTTATAGTTTTTGAATTACTTTTTCTGCTTAATTTCTGTTAGGTATAAAAGAATCCAAACAATGGAACATCTGTTCTTTTCTACTAACTCTTCAATACGAAGGATGCAAGATAATTACTAGGGTCTAATTATTAGTTCTTAACTGATCATGCCCAAATTCCTTTTAATATCAGCCTTAATACAAAGTCAGCTAAAGACTTCCTGATATCATTGAATATCAGGAAGTAACTTAAGTGTTTTAGACTAGGGTTTTGAATAGTTATTTACATGAAAAAATCCTGCCATATTCGAACCAGTGGCAAACTGTTCTTTAATTAAATGGGAAAGAGCTTTCAGTCTGCCCTTTGTATTTCACAGAGAAGACTGAGGACTCCATCTTTGGTTTGAGCAACAAAAGTCCAAAACATTTGCTTGCTGGCAAGCAGTTTCTGTTTAGAATGAATTCAGGCAAAAATAGAGATGCTTGAGGTGTTGCACAGTAAGGCTAATTCTTTCAAACATCTTTTGTTAGTGTTTTTGTTGAATTACAATTTTTCAAGGAAATCACTTGTCTTACATTTTCAGTCGAAGTTAAAAAATTAAAGGGCATATTTACTCGAAAGTGCTAAGTTTTATGTTACAAGTTTCTGATCCTTGAAACTTCTGAAAGAGTTTAGTGAGAAAAAACATGAAACAGGCTTGAAATATATTTTAAATTAAGAGTCTCTTAAGTGAAAATGTCAGTCGTGTGCTTACCTAACAGCATTTACTTGAATAGAAGACTAAGCAAATAAGGAAAATACATATTCTCCCTTGCAAAGACTAAATTCTTATTCCTAAATTACTGTCTCCACTTGCTATATCTCAAAGAACACATTTGCTTACATAGACAAAACAAACATAATCAGATTATAAACAAGAAACAGAACTTAAAATTAATAATCATAGAAGAGTTTAAGTAGTGTAACCAAAATTATGTAAATATTTCTCCAGTCCTAGATGAAACATCTATTACTTGTTTATCAATTCTTCTTTGTACAAGTGCAGATTAAATGTGGAACTTATGTATTGTCCCCATTGGCTGCTTCTACACTTAGTAGCAAAAAAGACTCCTTTCCCATTTGTAAAAAGTCTGCTCTCTCAGTGGTTGTCAGGCTTTTGTGGTTCTAATTTGGCTAAATAGTACATAGAACATCAGACCACATAAATGATTGCAAAGCACTGTCTATAAAGCCTTTTTCAGCTGGCTAGGCAGGGATTTCTCATTTCATACATCATTCACAACTTACTGCAGTGATTCCACAAAGTTACCCATGGGGCTTAGAACACTTAATGGAAAATAAAAACTTTCTTCTGCTTTGGGATACTTTTCCCCTCTCGTTTTAGTTCTGCAGCTTCCTTTGTGCCTGCCCCTGTTGATAGCACTGGTAGAGCTTCAAGAGAATGATTATGGCAGTTGTTTTGCTGGAAATCTTCTTAGGCTTCTTAGTAGCAAGGGGTTACAACAAAAGCAGCAGCAAGTAGGAGTAGCTTTCTCTCTTGAAGGGCAAAAAGGCCCAAAGAGAATTTGATTCTGTCAGGACAGTTAAATGATGGGTTTGAACAATTAACTCCAAGTCTGCCTCCATGGCCTAAGACAACCAAACTTTCCATTGTGGGAAAAAAAGACTGCCTTCAAATATCTATTATTTTTACAGAGCTTGTAAACAGATTATTTTTTAAATTTTTATTATTTAGTGGTTATTTTTACAGTTCGATATAGGATTATTTTTCCGAAGTTTGTGAACTATACAGCTAAGGTGTGTAGTGTATGCCTCCTTATAAAAAAACACTGAATTTGTTGGAAACCAAAGACATTTTATGACTTACAGGAATTAGTGTATTAAAGCCATTAATTCTCCCTCATGTTCTGGTATGTCTTTCACTCACTGATTCATAGTGCTTTCCATTTCATTTTTTTCTAAGAATTTAATTTTGCAGTTTATGGTCTGTATTTTAATTTCGTTAGCATGAGGAAGTTATGAACAAGCAGCTGAATATCTTTCTTGATACAGAAAGGATATACAGCAGTAGGAATTCCAGACAATGTAAATAACAGATTTCTTGCCACTCAAAAATGTGAAAGTGATGTGTACAGGAGGGAATAATATATGTAAAGAAAATAAATTCCTTAAACTTGGAATTTTAAAGCTAGTGATTCATAACTTCACATAAATTATGCCAGCATGAAAGCAGAATTAATTCACTGCAGCTAATGTGTGTTTCTGAAATTTTACTACTGTAAATTAATTCAGTGTTTCTAGGTAGGCAGTTAACTTGGAGCCATTTTATTCTTAAAGGAAAAAAAAAAAAAGTCTGAGGCTTGATTCTGTACTGCAGTGCTGCCATTTTTCTTTCCAAGGCCTAGTATAAAGTGGCACTGACTTAGTGATCTTAGTTCAGCCAAGGGACTTTAAAACCAAAGCTCTCATTTGTTATTAACATGGCACACTCGTAGTCAGATTGATGCCTCTCCAGTTCAGTCATTATAGGATTTTGAATAGGTCCCTTGTAGCTACTGATAGTAGTTGAAGTGTTGAATGAACTTCATTTATGTCAGAAGATCATTCCAGATGTTCCTGCATGCCTGTGCATCTCTGTATACTTAGAGATTTTACAATAATGTGGTATTATGCCATAGCAAGCACTTTGTCTTCTATCAGTCTCTGTTTTACGTTCCTTCTTTCTTAATCTATTCCACGGGGACGTTATCTCCGTCTGGATAATAAATGACAGATAGATGGTTGATTGTTATAGATGGTAAGGGCTAATGGATCGCTGACAACCATGAGCCATCTTGAGCATCCTCTGATTGTCTATTTATAATCCTTAAAAATCCATACAGTCAGACTTTGCATGACCTATTATCAGCTACTAATAATTTATTAATCTTCTATATGATATGTTTTTGAATACGAGATGCTACCATACTATACTTCATTGTGTACAAAGTAGAGGATTTCCCCCCCTTTTTAGTCAGATAGGGATGCTATTGCTTTTAGTCTTATTTTTATCTATCTAGGTGTTTTGATTTAACTTTAAACTTTTAAAATAAAGTGGCTTCATTTAGCTGATGAGTAACATTGTTGAGTTTCACTCCTAGATTTCATTTATAAATGTTCATGTCCAATGAGTTTTATCTTCCTTTACCTTGTTGGATCTTCTAGTACTGCATCACCTTGATGTTTAGCACTGTAAAGCTACTGCCTCATTGAACTCAGCTGGCAGATATTAATTTGTAAGCCACCGAAATACCAGTTCTAAATGCAACACTATTGATACTAATGTGTTCTTATTTCATCTGTTCTTATGGCCATAGTAATAGTTCAAAGGACAATTCATTGTATACAGCATGCATACCTCAATATCCAAGCCAGCTACTCTGCAGGACAGCAGCCATATTTATGACTGAATTATTTTATGCATGTATCTGCATGTTTCTTAAAAAATAGTAATTCATAATTTGTTTTCACCATTTGCACCTGTACATTATTTAAATTCTGTCTTTGTGTATAGATTTGTTAAGGTCATCTGTATGGAACAGCCAGGCATAGGATGCTCAGAATTTGTGTGCTGCAGAAATTTTACCAGAATTAAAAAAAAAATCACTATAGAAATTTTTAGTTCATTTTGCCAACTTATTTTACAGCAGTTAATTATTCATATAAATGAGGAAGAATTATTGTGAAAAAATCCAATAAAAAGTTCAATTAAAACCCTAAATTAAAACTTTAATCAGAATCCACAACACAGCACAAAACCTGATTTGCATGTAGTCTCATTGAAAAATGTTTTGTGCAAGATGAGCATTGCACTTTTGTGCAGTCTCAGCTCTATTAGTTATTTCTGCTGCATAAATGATCATATATCATTTTATCGATGACAATTTTCTCTGGCGCTGCAGCTCCTTTGAAAAAGAAATCAGTAGCTCTCAGTCTCCATACTGAGAATTCAATAGCTGCTTCTTTTTTTTTGGTGTGAGTAGTATCTGCATCAAGTAGGAACTCCAGAGACAATTCCAAAGTTTCTTGACATTAAGAAGATTGAGTTGGTGGAGATCTTGTTGCAAAGGCTGCTGCACATGACCTTGTGATAGGAGAGTTTTCCATTCAAGCATTTGACTAATAATAATGATTTGTGAACAGAGTAAGCATAATGGAGGAAGTGAAAATACATCAGTATGCTGGCAGTTACATGCAAAGTTGGTTATTTCAAAATGGAAAATTCTCTACCGTCCTTGTGGTTTGTTGTGGCAGAACTCACTGCACTCCTCCTCCAAAGGAAAGTTGCCAGGGAACACTGATCTCTACAGCTTATGGTTTTTGTGTGGCTCTGTGCCCCATCATTCAAATAATTCCACAGCTCCCCCAAGTAAGTTGCTAAGCAGGAAAGAGTGATACCACTCTCATCTCTTTTGATCTGGCAGCAATGCAGGAGGCTTGGTTCATCAACATCTGAAATGAGGGCTATAAGAGTGCATGGATATTTGAATCAAAGGGTAATCTCTCTCTTTTATGTAACTGCAGAGCCTCACATATCACTAGGTTATTCTCTGCACTTACTGTAAATAATTCTCCCTATCTGAGTTAAGCACTTTGCAGCCATTGCCTTTAAATTATAAGATGATCTATCCCACCTCCACCTCCACGCAGTTCCCTGATCTGAAGTTGCTGATTTTCACTCAGCTCCAGCTGCAGATTTATGGTCATGGCATTACATTTTTTTCTCAAGGGGACAAGGCATTTTTTGTATCAAACAGAATTTGTATTTAGTGCAACATTTCATCATCACCGGTTTTTATACTTTGGAAAGTGTAGTGCCTGGATGAAAAGATGAACTTTTCACTACTTATTCATCAAACAGCTTAGAACTGTGGCATGGATGGGAGCAGGTGCAGTTTCCTTCAAGGGAGTTTCAGATAGAACTGGTGTGTTCATATTCTGTGTGTTCAGCTGAGTGACTTCTGACTGGCACACAAGGTGCATGACGGAGTTTTCACCTCAAAACCTTGCTTTACAGTTGTGTCTGTTAAAGATGCTTGGATGCTATGATACAGACTGTACAGACATTCACAGAGGGCTGGAAAACCCTCAGCACTTCTGTATCTGAAGTATTCAAGGTTGAGCATTATGTTGTGACCTTGACTTAGAGCCCACTCCTGTTGCTGCATAGCTGTGGAGTTTGAAATTGGTACTGTGCATTATTCTAATGTTAGGCCACAAAAGAAAATAATATTTACAAATACGGATATAGGAAAAGATTCAGGGAGAAAGGCATTAGTGAAGGTCCATGAGATGGTGCCAGAAAACCTAAACATCTACTTTAACCTACTTGAGGGGCATCATTACAGTCATTTAGAGAACTGCTAAAATCCATTAGGAAAAACTGAGGGCAACCTTAGCTGTTTGTGTATAGCCAGTGTCATACACCGGAAATAACTTCTTTTGTCTGGAAAACAAGACTTAACAGGGTTACTCAGCTGTGCTTCCTGTCCAGGGTTCAGCATACATCAGGGATAAATGAGATACTTTTCACAGCTAATTTTTCATTTAGCTTATTCCATAGGAGTAGATAATTAAGAGAAGCATAATTACCATTCTATCATGTGCTTGGAAGAAACGTAGCCTTTTGCAAGCAGTGGAACATTAAAAGTCTTTAAGAGTAGTAGCACACTCATAGTATCCTGTTCACGGTAAAGAAGCTCTCTACATACATATATATAACTTTGAAAAGAATTGAAAGGTGAAGCAATATAACATCCTTTCTTGTCAAACAGGCTTTAAAATTAAAAATAATAGAAAATTAATAATGAAATTGTTTAAGAACTATTTCCCTGTCTCTCTCATGTGTGTAATAGCTCTTTCTTTTACAAATCATTATCCAAAACAGAGATGTCAGAACGGTTTTTCATACTGCTTACAGTTCTCTTTTCACCGGTATTCCTCTCCCCTTCACCTACCTGTTTCTGTTTGGAGGCTATATTCAATCTAATGTTTCACTTAGAGAATACCATTTACCTTCAGGGATATCCTTTTCCCCCAGTATATTACTTTCCCCTCTGTATTTAACTCCAGCAATCTGTTATCATTCTGTTATTGCTGCCTGTGACACCTTTCAGTTTGGCATCATTCTGCTTTTTTGTAGAAGAGGGTCATGAATTGTTCTGAGTGCCATTTTATCTGTCTTATTCTCAGCCCTGAAAGGCTGTAAAAATATGTGAACTTTACTGCATCTATAAATTATTTACTGATAGCTGGACAAAACACCTGAACACAGCCTGTTCTCACTACAGAAAGCTTTATGTCTTGCTGATCTTGTTTTGGAAAAGGCTGACAACTGACTGGTGTGTGTCCCCTTGTCCTTAGGTACTGAGCAGTGTCAGCAGCTGCTCATCTGTGTGTCAGCTGGCTGTCAAGGAGTCAACATGAATGGTAAGCACACAGAGCACTGTATTTAACATCTCAGAGATGACAGGTTTATAATGTGCCTTTTCAGAGTGAGTGTTGGAGGTGAGAACAAGCACAGCAGCACCGAGTCCTGTAGCTGTCTTTCCTTTGGTTATATTCCCTTCATTTAACAGTACTTAACACATGCAATATGACTTGCACTGAACAGTCCACCTCTGCCATGCCCTGGACACCATGCCAGTTTTCAATCAGGCGCATTATGATAGTCACCTGCTGTGGTGAATTACCTCCAAATGCACCTTTATGTTTCAGGCTTTGCTATGCAGTTTCAGATGTCATCAGCCCCTTGTCATAGGCACTGCAGTAATGAGACAGATAAAGGGCAGAGTAGAGCATTCAAAAGGTAATGAAAAGAGTGAAATACAGAGCGTACAGTTCATAAAAGGAGTAAGGCAGTTGCTGTTATGATAGAAGGAATATACTGACAGGCAAAATAAAGATGAACCTCTTAATGCTTCAGCTCTAGTGGAGCTGAATGGTCATGATTGTTAGTGTTCTGTTAACTTACCTCTTACTGAGAACAGATGCACTTAGTATTCCTGCCTGTGTCTATTCACGGAAGAGTCAGCGTCTGTGGAGTGGGGGAGCTTCACAGAAAGCCATGCACGGATGTGGTGCAGAATCTTTTATACAATAATCCAAGTACCTGCGTATAGCAGGGATGTGTTTACCGCAGATACCAAGACAAAAATATTTGTGATAAAGTTTCAAGACAGGAATAAATTCAGAAGAACGAACTGTAAATTGAAATGAAGCAGTTAACCAATTGTTTAAAAAAAAAAAAAGAAAAAAAGAATATATTTTGCTCAGAGAGCAGAAATAGAGATGAAATAGAGATGCTGTTTTCATGCAAGTGGCAAAGGGTATGTAAGAAATGAACATGAGAGCTTACTCGGCATTGTGCTGCTTAAGATAGATGAAAAGGGGATAGACACAAAGGTGTAATGCTTGGACAAGAGGAAATTATAAGCCAAATATAAGGAGGAGTACTCATGATTTACACCAACAGATAAAGACTGATACAAACAAAAGGGAAAACTAAGTCATGGACAGACTTAGTTCTGTATCTCCACATGTATAAATGATATTGAATTTGCTTATTAGAGTGGTAATGCCATGTTTATTTTTTTGTTGCTTTCTTTTATTTGATACAAAGTTTATTTTGTGGCACAATATATGCTTGTTAAGCTTTGAATTAGCAGATTATTCTATGCATATGTGTAACATTAGACATGGACTTCAGATCTGACTAAGAAATTATATAACTTAAGTGACTTCAATGAAAAGGAATTTTTTTTTTTTTCTGATTAAGGGGCCTCTGTTCCTGCACCTTTAACATCTTCATGCCTGTCCAACATCTGTAACACAGAAATGAACCTGGGAGGCATGCAAACAACTTCCATCCATTGAGGCTTATAACTTCAAAAGAATAGTCTAAGGTTTTCGTCTCTTCACTTTCAAGTGCCTGATTTTGGCCTTTGGGAAGACGGCCATTAGGTATTTTGAACCCACAGCACTAAGAAGCATAGGAGCACTGAGTTGTTTTTCTGGGAATAGCTTAGACTAAGTCAAAGCCATCCAGAGCACCAGGCAGCAGGAAAGTACCAGTGAGCCTCCCACAGCATTTTCCAACTGCTTTGCTCATGTTGCTGGCTCAGAGCCCTCTCTGCTGAGTACTGGGCATGGCAGGATTTGCATAAACACGGGTTTGCACCACAAAGGACTGCTGCTTTGTAAGGGCCTCTCCATGCAGCTGTAATTGGGAATTTAAACACAAAAGCCAGTTCCTGTTGTCATTACGCATTGCTTATCCTGTGAGTTTTTCACATTGGCATAAAGAAAACAGTTCAATGTCTGCCTGACAAGTACTTATTGGGGACTGCTTGTGCGGTTACTGTTGCCCAGTGGATGATAACATCTGAAATCAAGTGATACAGAAACTGCATGAGCGAAACGTTAGATAAGATGGGCTCTCTAATTGGAGTGCTGAACATAATATTTTACTATTTTAAAATATTAATAAAGAGTGGAAGGAAAAGGATAAAAGGAAAAAGTAAACATTTAGTCTGAATGAACTCACTCCAGAACTGGTGGAAAACACCAGCACCCTTGAGCTATATGAGCTATCAAAACAGGAGACAGGCCACCTGCCTCTTGAGATAAGAGTCTGACATCTTGTCGCTCAAAAAGAGAAGAGATTATCTTTGCCTGTCACTATACTCAGAATACATCTGCATGTGATGGTTTAGCTGATAGATGGCACACATGTATGGAAGCTCTGCCTTAATTTCTGTTTTCAGCACAGAATCGGATTGGACATCTTTGAAAGTCTTTCTTCGTTTAGGTAACGCATTTAAATTTTAAGGCACACGAGTTGCTCCTGAAGACATGATGTGAGTTTAGACATGCTCACATTACAACCGAACTGATTTTATCTGTCACTCAGAAATACTGTATAACTGGTAGCCATTTCATATTTTTTTAATCAAATATAAGGTAGGATCAGAAATTTTCTCTTCAGAAGTCAGTCTAATGTGTCTTTGATATTTCTGATTGTAGAACTTGTTGTTAGTCAGCATGCAAATGCACATTTCAACACATTGTGTCCTGCCACTGAATTTTGATGGGGTCCTTCAAATTGTTCATGATAAAGTACTAAATGAGTAAGATATACAAGGACAGAGGAAGATTTTTCTTGTGCTCTTACAGATGCTTGGATTTTACCTAACCTATGTCCTAGTGTTTGTGAACTGTGAATTGTACACATAGTATGGCTGGTTCTATAGTTCCTGGTCCCTTTGAAGGGACTGAGAGGAGGAGATATGTATTCTTTAACATCACGGTAGTCAGAGCATCTCATGGCAACTGCAGGTTCTCCCTGTTCTCATAAAACGGTGCCTATCAATCTGGATGTTGATATTACAACCTGTATGAACAGATGCTGCTGGCTTGTGCAAGATTAGATATAACATTATTACAAACACCTGAGAAGCTTCGTGTCTCACATGTATTATATCTGCCAAACATTTTCAGCAAACATATTTCCATCCTGATGAGATGTGTAGAGGTTAATCCTTGCAGAGAAGATTCTGCCTAATGCATATTCTGGCAATGAAACATATAGGATATGGTTTGTGTGTTTTGGTACAATTTTCATAACTGAAGCCAGATTTCAGACACCAAAGAATATTTCTGTGTAAGTGTCTGGTTCCAAAGTAAAAGAAGTTTATGTTCATATATATTAACTGATGAAGGTTTGGCATGTACGGGCCGCAGTAGTAACAAGCTGAAGTTCAGGCACAATAATACTTAGCTTGGTTAAAAAGCTACTGCAAGGCTCTTCAGAAAAGCTTCTGATGGAAAGGGATATAAAATGGAATTCAGCCTCTTGTGAATAAAAGATGAAAATAGCTCAAAAGCTGAATTTTACCTTAGCTCATAGTAAGCTGACAATAAATGTGTCCCAACCACATCTGTGATGTATTAAGAGGATACAATTCATTACAGATGGCAAGTAATGAGAAGGGAAGCAAAATGAAGTTTATCTTACCAAATGTTTTCACTCTAAGATCTGTTAAGTCCTTAACAAGTGGCCTTAATTGAGAGCGTCTTGAGAATTTTCAGAAATTTTCTCTTTTTATGTGAAAATCAAATCTTCAGCCTCTTTAGCTTCTTCCAAATTGTCTAGGTTTTACAATAAATTAAACTCAGATTCTGGAGGGTACAGCTATAGCAAATTTATTGTTGTACTCTCAACTTGTCTTTAAAAAAAATGTGGTATCTTCAAACTTTTGTAGTGGATCTAGCTACATTTGACAGTAGGTGTTTAAACATTTAGTATTTAATGTTTCAAACAATGTTGTATAAGAACTGAAAATTTTTATCTGAAAAGAATGTAAAAATTCTTCCATATTCCTTATGAACCTCCCCAAATAACATCCTTAAAGAGAAGAGTATGTTTTGAGGAGTTGCAATATAAATGCTGTCCCTGTACTTGTCAGAAAACTTTTTCTTTTTTTCAGTCTTAATTATTATGACCACAGCAATGAAAATAAGGAGAAAACAACTACAAGGATCTGCTTCTCTTCTGCATTAAAACTGATGTGCATAAATAAGCCCAGCACAGAGGGGACACTCCAGCTTGATTTGCAAGAGGTATACCAGCACGAGGTTGTAGAGGCATTTTATCATGTCTCCACCTATGCTGATTTACCAGCTACCTCACCAGAGTTAATGAACTGAGACACAGCACAATGCTAGCAGGGAAGCATTATTTCCAGTATCCAGCCAAACTTATTTAACTTCAGCATGAACATCTCTATGGAATGCTGTGCTGTATAGACACAGAAAAACACATATTATGTGCTCTTAATGAACTAGTGAAGAAAACAGAGGAGGGGAAAACAAAAAAAAAAAAAAAAACCCCCTTTTTTTTGCCCCTGTTTTAAAAAATTTTGCTCAAAAAAAAAAAAAAAAAAAAAAAAAAAAAGCAGCAAAATCTCCCTTTGAGAGCACAGCAATTACTTGAAAACAATTGGCTTTTTGGAAAGAAAAAGAAGCAAGCAGACAAAAAGCTTGTGTTCACAAAAGCTGTTAAAAAGTGTAGCACATTTGGAAAGAATACGAAAAAGAGAAATCACTCATTTGGTTTGGTCAAAAGACTGTATAATCAATCTACTCTCAAGGCCAGTTGTACATGTGTGCAGAAAATAAACTCCTGAAACATCATAACCTTCTGATGATGCCTTTGCCTGTAGCATTTACTGTCTCCCTTTCCAGGAAATCTTGATTTACATATCTATTTTAAAAGACTGAATTTATCTCAATTTATCTGAAAAGTTGCTGCATAACTAGAAACTACTCTGGAAAGTAGTTTAAAAGAAAGACTATTCTGGAACTTTTCAGGAAAGTTTTACTGTGTTATAGAATATCTTTTCCCAGTGATTCCTCTTTGTAGGAATAACCAGCTACATTTGATTATCCAGATAAGTGACAAAAAGCAGACCAGAGATTTACTCTTTACATTTCTATTCTCATTAGAATCTTCTTCCTCCCTGTTGTTTGAGAACCAGCATGGAAATCTTTATCAAATAATGTTATGAAGTGACAGCAGAATGTAATTTCTGTGATGTATGATAAAAGAACTTGATAAGTCTTGCTGTAGGGTACAAAGAAAAGTAGAGGTCTGTTTCCCTTGCCGTCAATGACTTATCACAGCTGTCCTTACAGAATGTCATCCAACTCTTCCCAGTTCATTCCTTTCTGTCCATCTTCTCTTCATTAGCTGTACAAGGTTAGAGCCAATTCCTCCTCCAATAGAGTAAACTCACTGCAACATGGACTTTTTTTTTCTTAAGTCAGGAAAAATGAAATTATATTTTCTTATAGTTTAAATTAAATATAACCATATAAGGGAAAAATGCTACTACAGAAAAAGAAATAATAACCTTAAGGAGAGTGGGGAAGGGGTCAAGCAGCATTGAAGTGGCAGAAAACAGCAGCAGCCGAAACAGTGGCAGAGGAAGATAGCAGCAGGTGCAGCAGAAGCAGTAAGGGGAAGGTACGAGCTGTGCTTCCAGACAAAAGGCTCTTGATGCTCCTATGAAACTTATCCATTGTTGCTATTATATGGCTTACCCCTAGAATGTCCACCTCTTTACTCAAAGATTCCACCATCTAATTTTTTCTATGTATGAGCTAGAAATCTAGCTTAAATGGCCACACTAGCATAACAGGGCTTCCTACCTCTCACTGGGCATGGAGCCTTAAAATTCCCTCTCTCTCTGTCTTTTTGGTATTTTCTTCCACTCCTACTCAATGAAATGCATTACAGTTAAGTGAGAACGAAGTGAAGGAGTTACAGCTGTCTCTTGGAGTATTATATTCCTGGCCATTGTAAGAAATGTTTAAACCATTTGATGATAAAACCTATGGCATGTTAAACCACTTGGCAATATGTACAGATCACAGTTATAATATGCTTTCAATGAGAAGCACCATTAAGTCAGTGGGCTGCTTTATTATGCATTAAAGCTTTAACACTCTGCTTGTAAAGCAGTAACAATGCCAGTATGTGTAGTGGTGCATACCTCTCTACAAGTGACTTTGTGTGGCTCCTTGTCCTGGGTATGTTCTGTTGTGCCTGTAGTGGAGGACCTTCAGCAGTAGGAAATAATGGGAGCGATGGCTAGGACTGCACGGAACATGGAATTAAAGTTTTGAGACTTCTCGCATCCATTTGAAATGCTGTAAAACATCCTAAGATGCTGCTTGCCGAATAAGACGTTAACCATTTTGCTCATCTTTTGTTGTCTCTCCAAAGCATTTCTATTATCCATTCACCTGTACGTTCACCCTCGATTTCATAGTTTTTCTGCAGTGAAGAGGCCTTTCAAAACAAAATCTTTTTCAGGGAGCAACACAATTCACATTTGCAGCACGAGGCAAAAACTGAACTTCATATTTTCATATTCAGCTCATGCTCGGACTAAATTAAGACTACAGGAGAAGAATGCATAAATTTTAATGTGTGTTTTTTATTGATAGCAGTCTGATGGGGTAAAGGAAAGTGTGACAGGGTAATGTGTTAAGTACATCTTGCTCTTATGAGTTTCAGCCCCATGTTTAAAGTGTTGATTGTTTGGGAACTGTAATTTCTTTTTTCTACTCTGTGACAAAGTCACTATATTGTTATATGACTAGATAATAATGTTCAGATCTTAAATATCATTAAAATGTTGTGCACATTGTGAGCTACCTAATCAGCTTTGTTTACTGAATTTTGGTTTACAGTACATTAAGTTGGAATATGCCTTCAGCTTTCTTTTTCTCAAGTTGAATCCTTCAGAAGCATAAAGATTTTTCAGCAGAGTTTCAATGAAAGCTGTGTGGCCAGCAGAATTATTTCACTGCCAGATACTACACCTTTGAGTAGAAATATAGTCAGCCTTTTCATATGCATGTTTGTGCATTCCCTGTAGCAGTATAGGCTTGTCTCTTAAAACTGTGGCCACTAAATGCTGGTCTGGACCAAAATGCAGCTCCATGCATGTACTGTGCAAGAAAAGAGTAAGCAATAAGCAGTCCAGAAAGTGACCCAAAATCTCCAGGTTAATTTTCACTGGACTAACTTCCTTCCAGTCTTCAGTGGTCCTCCCAAGTTTTCATTATTGAAAGCTTCCATTTGCACTCCCTTCCTTATTCTCCTCCTTTGTTCTTTATGCTTTTTTTCATCATCTTGTTTCACTGTTCTCTTATCTTGACATCTCCTTTCACTCTGAAGTGCTTATAGATTCCTGATACTTTTTTGCCTCACTGTGCTTTGAAATGAGCAATTATTTCCTCCTAAGACTGGGGGGGGGGGAAAGAAGCATGTTTGGCTTTAAGATCAGACTCTGAGGGTGTGGGTTGAGAAGCTAAATGTATGACAGATTTGAACAAGACTAGAAAACTACTGAGTGCTTTCCTTACACGTATAATCAATTGATTCTATATTACTCATTTAGAACCACATCACACTTCTAGTCTGCCTCTCCCTGACACATTTTAGTGTGCAATAAAAAGCAAACTACAAAGTCAGAAACTGGAGGATTCATGACATTATGCTTAAGCTGCCTTAAAGTAGATATTTAGTCTCTGTTGGCTGTCTACAGCCACCTGTTTTTCTGTGAATATCTCACCCTTAGATTTGTTTGCAGAGAAATCTTGGATTTGATATGAACAAAGTAAGAGTCTGATACCCATGCTAAGAGTATTTTCTCTACTCTGAAACAGAAGTTAATGTTTTCCTCTCAAGATTATTGACTCAAATCCAGTTTGAAGTCTGTTTCTGCATATGGCATTGTTTACTCTATTTGCTGACAGGTAGCAGGATTATCTTTAAAAAAAAAAAAAATCCAACTACCAAACAAAAAATTAACCAACCAAACAAATAAAGGAAACAAAACCCAAACTAGTAAGTGGATTTAATACAACTTTCCTGCCAGTAAGGCCATCTACTCATGACAGGTACTAGACACATGCTTTTGTTTTTGTGTTTTTTTTTCTACGAATGGCTTCTTTCATCAAGTAAAAAGGCAAAGTAAAAGCATTGTATTACAAAGTTTCAGCAACCTGTAGAAAAACTACTCTCAGAATATTTTTTTTTTTTTTTCTCCAAAGACAACTTGTTTTGCTTTTGCTCAAGCCCTTGAGGGTCTAGAGAGTTGAAAAATCCAGGTTAAATCCCATTTGGTCTAGTATGTTTTCATACACCAAATTATCTGGAAGGTTGAGATAAACAAGTAGATACCCAGCAATTTAAAAAAGAAAGGGATCGAGTGGGCAATTTAAGAGCCATTGTTTGAGGAATCAATGACAAGGCTACCAGACAAAGATACTGTTTTTATTTGGTAGTAATTTTGTTTCATCTGTTGTTTGTAAGACAGAGAAAGGGAAGTAAGATATTAGGGAGTATATTAAAATATGTAGAAAAGGAAAGGGCAAATGTGAAGTGATGGTTTGGTTTGCATAAATGCTTGCTGCTTAAGAGAATATGGCTCTTACTTTACAAGTGCTGCAATGAGGAGGGAGTGTTGGCAGGTTAATTTTGCAGGTTTTCTATGTTCACAATTTTTTTTAATACAGAAAAGTAATTTCAGGAAAAGGAAGGAACGATTCCTTTAAAGAAAGACAAAATAGAGGGGCACAAAAAAAGTCATGCCAAACCAACAAGACTTTGCACTATCTTCTGTAGCTGAAAAGCTGTAGAGGAAGCTTTGGGCAATGTGTCAACAAGACAGATCTCAAGACACTGTGACAGCACTAGTGGTAATGATGATTGAGAGAAGACATGACTGTTCAGGAAGTTTCTGTCTAATTCTGATATCATTCATGTGACAAGAACTGCTCTCCAGGAGCCAGAGGAATTGCAGATCTTAAATCTGGTGTGAGATGTAGGACTTTTGACTCCTGGTTGAAAAGAAATATCCTGACTCAAATCTAAGTCACTAGAAGTGAATTTAAAGAGAAATGATGGTTCATACTAAGAGAGTTGGAGAGGGGCTTTTTTTAGGATGTCAGGTAGTGATAGTACTAGGGGGAATGGAACAGAGCTAGAAATGGGTAGAAGTGGATGTTAGGAAGAAGTTCTTCAGCATGAGGGCAATCCCTGGAATGGGTTGCCTGGGGAGGTGGTGGAAGCCCCATTCCTGGAGGTCTTTAAGACCAGGCTGGATGAGGCTCTAGACAGCCTGATCTAGTGTGAGGTGTCCCTGCCCATGGTAGGGGGGTTGGAACTGGATGGTCCTTGTGGTCCCTTCCAACCTTGACTGATTCTATGAAATAGTATAGTGGATGCTGTAAGGATACTGACATCTGGCTATAAGATAATCCTCTTTCTTATCACTGTCATGATGATCTAAAAGCTGTCACTAAACCATTATGCATGGTATTGATAATTAATCAGATTATGCTTTAGGAGTTATGTAAGTTTTACCATTGTTAGCATGCAGTGAGACTGCAGCTGCAGCAGAGAGGCTATGTAGTCACTGGAGCTGCTGTTTCTCAGAATGTCAGCTCTGACATTCTTGGGGCTGCATGGATAGCTGCTAGGTTACAGGAATGTCAGTGAAAGCGGAAATTATCCCAGACAGAGCTGGGGGTTACAGGACAACAGCCCATCTGGGAGTTAGAGACATTTATATTTTCTAATACCATCATTATTACAGCTCTATGCTAGCTAATTTTTTTTTTTTTTTTTCCTGGAGGAACTAGTAGCAACCCTTATAGTTAAGTTGTCTGCCATTTCTTATTATAGAGGGTTCTTGTAACCTTTACCAGAAAGTTTACAACACCTCAACAGCTTGCAAAAGATTTTTGAAATTCAGTAGTATGGAAGCCCTCAGGGTAATATATGCTCACAACTAGAATCAGCTCAGCATGTTCTGTAAAAGATACTCTGCTTGAAACACGCTAATTCCTCTAAACTGAATCTTTCCTGCTCCCAGACTTTGGGAAAATGAAGCATGGAAGTTCAGGCCAAAATGAGAGATAAAGAAAGGCATACAGAAAAAGACCAATATCCACAATGAAATGAGAAAATCACCTACCTGAGAACAGCCAGGCACACAAAATACTTAGAACCTGTCATATGGGAGGCTTAAATTTTAATTACTGCTCTAAATGAAGAGCTTGAACCTGTACTTTTAATGTGCTAGATGAGTGCCATAATGTCTGAGCTCTGAGGTTTATAGTTATTTTCTCTCCTTCATTAGAAATTAGATTCTGGTCTTTCAGAAACATTTAGCTGCTAGCAGAGTGGAAGCTCCTAGGGAGCAGCAGCTCACTTTGCAGGTACAAGAACATTGGCAGGTTTGAAAGGCAAAGCCAGGCTTAAATGAGACCTGCAGAAAACATTGGCCTCAGTAATAAGTATACCGAATTACATAGACATGAACCGTTTCATCTCAGAAGGGCAATGTAAAATCAGCATGACTCTAAAGGTGGAGTGATTGCAGGAATAGAAGGAGCACAATTTGTAGTGCATGAGGCACAAGTCCCCAGACTGGGTGGTCAGTTTTCAACACTGATAACAGATTTCCATCCTGACAAGATGTTTTCAAAACATTTGTCTGAAAGTTGAGGTTGTTCTGTAACTCTATCAACAGCAGTGGAAGGTTTGTCAGTTTGTAAAAGGTGTTACTTCTGAGCTCCAGATTATATGGGTTCTAAGGTGTCTGAGTCTACTCATTACTGATTACAAAGTGTCCTTCTCTACAAGTACTTGGATAGTTACACTTCAGTAGTGTTTCTCAGATAATAAATGGAATGGACATTTCTTCAATTGCTCTTTTGCAGCAAGTAAAGTCATTAATCATCTGCAGTACTCCCACAATGCAGTATACCTGGGGATAATAAACACCCCTTAGAAAACAGCAGTAAGGGACCTTTATTTTCTGAGCGGTGTGGTGCTATGTAATGAAAATGTTAGTCAATAGGCTATTGTACCCCACTGAATTTCTTTTCTATTTGAGAAGTGAATTTAATGATCACAGAAACTGTTCAGATAATGCCCCTACAAACTCACATGCTCCAGCATTCCACTGTAGTGATATAATGAGGATTTTCATTACTTCTGGCCTGGTGGATTACCTTCATAAGTACACTTTTTGTTGCAACTGCCACGTCATGTCTGCCCTGAGAAAAAGGCAGATTACTATTACTAAGAGGAGAGGTGCCTCTTTTCTGTTGGGAGTAAATTGCAATCTTTCAAATTATTCACCAAGCAGAATCAAAGCTGAGAAGCAAAATCTAGGGTATATGTGACTAGAAACGTGCAAACCACTCAGTAGGTCCAGTAGGCTACTGGTGGTTTCAGGATAAATGGAATGAACAGATGATCCCAACAATTAGCAAATTGTTGATTATCAGTGAGGTGTGTACATGTTGATAGTACAGATGCCTGTGTTTAGCTCACCTCATGTGAGTGCAGTGCCAGTCAGTGGTCCCAAAGCAGATATGGCTGCCACCACACTGAACTCTGTGGCAGTCAGCTGTTGAGTTCTCTGGTGCACTTAGAGATGAAAGACCTACAAGCTTTGTACAGCACATGGGAAGATTTGTGCAACTTAGGTATCCCTACACTCCATAGTTTTTCAGAGTGCAACTTAGTTAACCTACAGAATATAGTAAGGACAAGGGACTCTGTCTTGTAACCGAGAAAGTTTGAACAGTGTTACAAAAGCACAGTGAAATCGAAGTAGAATCCTGACCTTGGATTTTTTAAGTCTGGGAATGCTCTCAGAAACCTGGAAATTACCTGTTTGTGAGTTTTTTTCTTGGTTGTTTGTCTTTTCTCAAACATTGAAGAATGTGAATTTCCTCATGAAACCATAGAATCATAGAATGATTTGGGTTGGAAGGGACCTCCAAAGGTCATCTAGCCTAACCACTCCTGCAGTGAGCAGAGACCTCCTGCACTAGACCCGGTTGCTCAGAGCCTTGTTGAACCTGACCTTGAGTATCTCCATGGATGGGGCCCTCAGTATTTGTCTATGATTTTCTACTTTAAAAATTCAGAAGCCTTGGAAGTTTGTTTATAGAAATTTATCTTTGCAAATTGCTCAACATTTTGTAAATTCTCTGGAATAAATCAAGTGAACTTTGCATTTAAAACCATAAGCAGATTTTTAAAAATCATATTAATGATAGTTTTTTAGGAAAATGTACAAAGGCCTAGGACTAAATTACAGGGTTTTTTATTCTCTTTACTTTCAGAAATGAATAGAAAAATATTTTGCAGTGCTCTATGGTTTGCTTTTTCTTTCCTGTAGTAAGTTTTAACACACTTGCTCAGAAAATAGAAAACGTGAATCATAAAGTATCAAGATTGCATTGTAGGCAGAACTAATAACTTTTTAAAAATCACATTTTACTATAGATAAATTTCCAATGAAAATGCTATTCTACCAAAACTATGTGTTCCAGTTTCTCCTCCTCTATTTTTTTCCCCTTGGCTTTATTTTTCACACAAGAACAAAATGAAATGCAGATTAAACATGTAGGGGAAATTAATCTCCTATTCCACTTAGCTGCAGTGCAGAATATTAGCAAATTTCTTTCTATGCCTAAATTTATCAAGCCAAATTGTATTGGGTAGAGCCTTTGTTTTTGGCAAGCTTTATTTTCTTTTACAGAAGTTCTGTGTCTAGATGAAAAACCTGTAGTACTGCACTGTGTTTGAATTGTTTTAGGAGCTAAAATGTAGAGCACAGGCAGCTTAGATGATATAAATTATTTTCAGCTCCACAGAAGTGATAGGCTAGGTTGTTTCAACTCGATACCAGGCAAATAATGTGTTGGATGGGGAAAAGAAATATGAATTGGTGTCAACATGTAATTTTGTATGTATAAGCTGTTTGTCTAGGAAGACTGCCCGTCTTAACTCATTAATTTAAAAGAAGGTTACTTTGTTAAAGAATCAATAAAGTTGACTTAAACTGCAAAACGTGTGCAGAGAACATGCAGTCAGGATCAACAGCATGACTTTTTGAACTCCTGCTTGATGCCAAGTCTCTTTAAGCAGGTGTTGGTGGCTCCTAGCTCTAGCTGGCTTCTGCAGCAGTGCTTGTTTCTCAATGATGTACAAGGAGAACTGAGGATTCCCTGATGGAGTTGCCGTAGGACCACTGTGTGTGTATATGAAACAGGCACTTTTTCTGAGACGGAAACCTTCTTCTTCCCATCTTTTTGGTGCCTGCTAGGATGGGGCAGGGTTGCTAGTGAGGGAAATTGCACTCTACAGGAGAGTATTTTTCCAGGGTTCTGACCACACCAACAAGCTGTAATTGTCTGCAGCAGTCTCACCTGAGACTGCTACACACACTCTCTTCTCCTGCTTCAGGAGCTACATTTAAGCTGTGGTCACAGTTCCTACTCCTTTTCTGAGCTGTGTAGTATCTTGCCTTGTCTCCTGCAGTCTTGACTTTCCAAATGGAGTTCCAAAGAACTGGGTTAATATTTTCACAGGGTTGGGTTTTTATGGTGTCTGCTACAAGTAATTTTTTTTTTTATGCCTTTATATAGAAAAACAGTCTGTCTGAAATGTTGTGGGGTTTTTTGGTTTTTTTAAATTACATTAATGTGTATTCATTGCCACTGGATCCATAAGTTAGAGAAGTGACTTGTTTGTACACCCTTTCTGACTGAAAGAGAAGCTTTACAACTTCACCCAGATTTCATTTGTAAGCTGTAATCGTTTGCTATCAGGAACCTGAAAGGCTGCTTTTCTTGCAGCCAAACAACCTTCTTGACATTCTTTTGAAAGATAATTGAAAACATTCTCAGTATTTAATCTTGCTAGTGTTTTATTTAGTGATTATAAAACGTATTTTTAAGTTGGCAGGTTTAATTAGTTTGCATGAGCACGACATTACTTCCTGCAAATGTTGACAGCCCCGCTGCGTTCTAGACTTTTAAATTTGACTTGTCACGAATTTTTTTCATCTCCTCACGTGACAAATTTATTAGAAAGTGAAAGAGAAAACAACAAGCATTGCAGGATAGGGTTAGCTGACTTCAATAGCGTTATTCCCCTGCAGTTAGTGAACAGCATGTTGCCCTTGATGAGAGATAATTTTGACAGCTATGTTCAATCTATCAAAAGTAACACTAATATGGATGTCATAACAACTGCCACAGGTATGTGATGACCTGAGAATGCAGCAGGAAATTTTAGATGCAACTGCCTAGGTCTTTCAACTGTGTAGAAAAAAAAAAATCATTTTTGAAAAACATTAATATGTATAGAAAGTTGAGACTGATCTAGTTACACTGGTAAGCACTGTCCTGAGTATAGGACAGCTGATAATACATTTTTCTGATCTTTTATTAATTTATTGCTATGCTGTAGGACATTTTCTCAAAAATGCTTGATTTTGACACCATGCTGCCTGCTATAAAGAGAAAAACAAAGTTCCCTCTTCTTGCATGTCCACTTCTGTACTCAGTGTGCTAGGAAAGCCAGCATTCCCATCCGTCTGATCTCTTATAAGTGCACAGTTGCTAAGTTCTCTCACAATTGCTTGAGTGTTAATAATTAATAAGTCCTTTCTGCAGATTTCATAGTATTTAATTGAATTTTGAAACAGTTAGCTGAAGTCCAGCTTTGTGAAATCTTCCAAGTCCATATATTTTATGAAAGTAAACTTATCTGCGAAGATTAGAGAGAGTTTAATATAAATAATTGTGTTAGTATCTGCCTGAGTTAATTTCCCAGAGGATTTGTCAGGAAGAGTAGTTCACACCAAAATTAATTACAAAGTCTTCTATAACTTATTTAACAAAACCCCTGCTTATTTGCAAATAACAATTGGGGTGCTATCAATAATAGGACAACTTGAAGTCATTGAAAAAACTAATTAAAAATTGTTTACATTTAGTGAAACAGCAGTTCAGATCAAAATTACCTTCCCCAGTGATAGCTCATTGTCAAGGTTTTCCTTTCATATGCTAGGTAATGCATGCAATGAATGATTCAAGCTAATTCTAGCTTCTTTTGAAATTCATCAGTAGTTGTAACCAAGGTAACCTGTAATTCTAATCTTAGTTCACTGTAAAGTCTTAGGCTGTTTTTATCAGATGTTGTGATGAAGTCTTCATTTATACATCAGACACTCATTATTCAAGGAATCCTCTGTCCAAGGATCTGTCAGTTTTCTGCAACATTCAGTGGTGCTATCTCTAGATTGTTACTGTTGAGACTTCTAAGATGTGTGTGTGCTGTTTCTAATTAGTTTTTCATTACATGAAGCAGTGTTTACCCTTATATTAGTTTGGCAACAACTAACTGAAGAAACATCTTTTCCTCTTGTCTCGGTGTGTGAAAGTGAACACCAGAAGTTACTACAGTTAGACAGGAAGTAGAGGCACAATAATTGATAAATTAGGAAATACAAATAACGTTCTCCACACTATTTGTTCCTGGTGTTACTGCAATGAAACACAAGGGAATTCTTTGTGTCATAGAATCATAGAATGGTTTAAGTTGCAAGAGACCTCAAAGATCATCCGGTTCCAACCCTTCTGTGCCATAGGCAGGGACACTTCCCACTAGAACAGGTCGCTCAAGGACTCATCCAGCCTGGATTAGGAAGGCTACTATAAGGTCTCCTTGAAGCCTTCTCTTCTCCAGGCTGCAGAGCCCAAACTCTTTCAGCCTGTCCTCATAGCAGAGCTGCTGCAGCCCTCTGATAATCTTCATGGCCTCCTCTGGACTCTCCCCAACAGTTCCATGTCCTTCTTGTGTTGGGAGCTCCAAAACTGCACACAATACTCCAGGTAGAATCTGATGAGAGCAGAGTAAAAGGGGAGAGAGCAGAGTAAAGGGGAAGTTCAACTAAGGGGTGGTGGTTGCTCATTGGGGGTGATCTGTGTACTCACATGCGTGAATCCACAGGACCCTGCAGTGTTGATAAGAGGAAATCTGTCTCATGGATGTATGAGTAATTATATAGTGGGGAAGCAAAAGTCCTACTGTGTATAGATAAGGCTGTTGTCTCAGAAGAGTGCTATAGCTAATACAATGACTGTGTGCTAAGCCAGCGCTGTGCCCAGGTGGCCAGAAGAGCCAGTGGCCTGTATCAGGAATAGCATGGCCAGAAGGGCAAGGAAGGTTACTCTTTCCCTGTACACAGTACTGCTCAGGCTGCATCTTGAGTACTGTACCCAGTTCTGAGCCTCTCAATTCAAAAGAGATGGTGAGATACTGGAACATTTCCAGAGAAGGGCTGNCA
Source organism: Psilopogon haemacephalus (assembly GCA_013396835.1). Lineage (NCBI taxonomy): Eukaryota > Metazoa > Chordata > Aves > Piciformes > Megalaimidae > Psilopogon > Psilopogon haemacephalus. The sequence goes on along the minus strand of VWZI01008852.1, from coordinate 290,549 downwards.
CTTCCCACTAGAACAGGTCGCTCAAGGACTCATCCAGCCTGGATGAGGAAGGCTACTATAAGGTCTCCTTGAAGCCTTCTCTTCTTGAAGCTGGTGAGGGGCCTGGAGCACAACCCCTATGAGGAGAGGCTGAGGGAGCTGGAGTTGTCTAGTCTGGAGAAGAAGAGGCTCAGGGGTGACCTTGATGCTGTCTACAACTACCTGAAGGGAGGTTGTAGCCATGTGGTGGTCAGTCTCTTCTCTCAGGCAACCAGCAACAGAATGAAGGGACAGTTTCAAGTTGTGCCAGGCAAGGTATAAGCTGGATGCTAGGAGTGATTTGCACTAGAATGGGGTGGGGAAGTGGTGGAGTCACCGGCCCTGGAGGTGTTCAAGAAAAGACTGGATGGGGCACCCAGCTAGGGCTCGTTGATAGGTTGGACTGGATGATCTTGGAAGTCTCTTCCAACCCGGCTGATTCTGTGATTGTATAAGTCAGAAATTACTTGTTTATCTCCTAGCAAGCATGTTTTGCATAGGCATAAACTATCAAAAAGTATCCTTCTGATAATGACCCAGACTTTTGAGGAAAAAAAACCCAGTCTTTTAGTTTCATAATTTAGAGACTAGACTTGCTTGTGAGCATCTTGATAACTAGATGGACATTAACATGTCTCAGTATGGAAAGAGCATATTTTTATTTCACAGTGTGGATGATTACCTTGTGTTTTCAACATTTATTTCTAGCTGGATCAAAAAAGCATTTGTGATTATCCAAAGCTGTTACACTGCTTGCACATGATGGATATGCTATATCAAACACGGTTAATTTTCTTTCTAACTGTGAAAGAAAGCAAGCTTTGCACTTCCTGCAGTGTCAGTTATATTGAATGATAAAGTTAGATTCACTTTGGGATTTCTTTTCCTTTTTTTTTTTTTTTCCTTTTATTAAAATTGTCAGCCTCACATAAGGGAACAATTACAATTCTGTCAGCATCAATGGAACCTGCACTGGTCTCAGCTGTATGTTATTTGTGTCCTTCTCCAGTATATCACCATGTGTGGCTGGATTTTGATAGTGGGGGAAAGATTATAAGACTGGCCCCTGTAAGAAGTGTCTAGAAACTCACTCAGCTCCAAGAGAAACATGCTACTGACCAAGGCCAACTTCGCTAAAACTTCTGTAGTACTATATTCAGGAAAGGAAAAACCTTCTAGCAAGTTATTGGAACATAATAAATGACTTTTTTTTTTTTTTCTTCCTTTCAGAGAATATTTCAACTAATTTCTCTCCAGCTGTAGCTTCAATTATATATCATCTAGCATAAGTGGGTCTTGCAAAGCTGGTTTTAATTTCATGCATTTAAAAGTTTTTGTTGGTAGCGATGCTATAGAAGTCTAGAATACCACCCACTGTGGACTAATGTGTGAGACTAGCATAACTAAATTTTTAAGTTTTCAGAAGTTCTGGGAGGGCTAAGATGCAGATCCAAAGTCAGTCTTATGATGTTGGAACACAATAAAAATGGTGGAGATCCACATTCAGCCAACAGTCAGTCCTCTGCAGGGACAATTATATATATGTGCATGGCCAAATAATAGCCTTGGTTTTTAGATGAAGATTGCTTTATCTCTGTCACAGGTGATGAACTGTCATGCTGTTCACGTCTATCTAAATCCCTTCCTGCAGCAGAATCCACTTTCTGTTTTGCAAATACGCTGTATTTATTCTAGACCACACATTGATCTGAGTGACATCAGAGTAAGACTGCAGTAACCTCAATTAATTTCAGAAGGCTTATTCCTGATTTATCCTACTTGGAGATAAAAATGTGTGTATTTATCTTCCAGTTGCATGGCACAGAGTACAATGATGAGATGCATTGGACTCCATTCTCAGTTAGGATAAATTAACTTTGTGTAGTCAGTGGAAAAATATATGTACACCAGATTGACAAGCTAGATGGTCCATTAGCACTTTAGTTAAGTGAAATATGAATTTGAATGCATCTGTTTTCTTCTATAATTACTTGTGAAAATAAGGGAAACTACTAACACCTGTGTTGGTTTTAGTCTTTTCCTTCCCCCCTTCCCATCTCCCCCCCCCATTTCATTGGTTGGTGAGCACTGAGGATATTAGCATTTAAAGGAAAGGAAAATTAAATTCTAACTGGTTGAGCAGTTTTATGCTGTATTAGCCTTTGATTGATAGGAGTAAAGTTCTTTCAACAGAAGATTTCTAAATGCCATGAAAAAATGGACTGCCCTTAAACATGCATTTTGTTGGTCTTCATCTACAAACTTTTGGCAGACAAGATCAGGAGAGATATCCCTCTTTACTACCATGTGCAACAGCACCATGTGCCAATTATTGGGCTGAAGGGGCCTGGTGCACACCTCTCTTTGTGATTTGGAGGGACCATAATCCATTGCTGCTAAAAAGGTTTAAAAGAATGTGGTGTTTTGAGGCTAATTGGAGTATTTTAATGAGAAAAATTAGATTATAGGCTGTGAAAAGAAAACCATGCTGATGTCTACTTCACTCATAGGTTTGCTGAGATGTATAAAAACAAGGACACAAACATAGATAAGGCAGTTGGTGTGCATGTTTCTCCCTGACTTCTGCATATTAACTGCTTCTAGCTGGAGCTATGCAACCCAACTGATCATTCTGCTTCTAACCCCCTTTGCTGGTCCTTCCAACTCACCTGGCATGGAAAGCAGATTCTGGGATAAGAGAAGGGGGTAGCAAGAACGTGGAAAGGTGGTTGGGAGCCTCTCTTGGGCACTCTGATTTCTGGGAGGGATATTGTGTTTCTGTATTACTTTTAACTTGTATATAACTGTAAATATCTGTTTGTTTATTGTGCTAAGCTGTGAATATAAAGCTTAATTCCTTAACTTCCAGCTGCATGAGTCTAGTCTGGGTGAATTTGTTGTGTGGGAGACTGGGTAACTCCCAAACCATCACAAAGGGCTACGACTTCTGGGGTCCAGGTGTTGTGTCTACCACAGAAGAGCCTACTGGAATGTACACTTGCCACCAAAATCTTGGACAATGCCTGTGAAAAGCTGTGGGATCTGGGGGCTGTGATATCTTTCTTTTACTTCTTAAATTTTTCTCTCTCTCTTTTTTTTTTTTTTCCTTTCACTTTTCTTCCCATTTTCCCTCTGATCTTGTGCATTACCAAGAGTTTTCACTGTCTCTAACAAAATCAACTCATTAACCATTTGATGTCAGCTCATGGTAATTTTTTTTCACTGTGTCTAACAAATGCATCTCATCAACCATTAGGTGTTACTTTACTGTAATTTACTCCAAGGGAATTTTTGAACCTTGACAGGACTTGTTGCCCAGGGTAGTCTCAGGAAACCAGGTCACAGCAGAATGTTGTTCTACGGCCATTGAATAATCAGCAGTTTCTGAAAAGGAAAATACTGCAATGCAGTAGCATAGCCCTTTTCACCTCTTTGTTTTATTCTATCCATCTACTTGTTTAATAGTCAGAAATCCAACTATGCCAAGTATTCCTTCTGAACCCTTCTCTAGTGTTCAGGGAAATTTAGGAAAGAATAACATTTGACATTTTAATGAAGTATGGCTTTATGCTGCAGTCAGCATGCTTGACTAGAAAACAACCAGTCATACAGAGAAGATAATGAAGATTTATTTATTTTTGTCTTTTAGCTTGAATCTAGTAATCAGAAGAATTACAGAGTTGTAAGACATAATTTGAAGGTAAAATTTTGTTATCGAGAGCTTTTATAGTTTCTGATTTTAATCCATAGGGTTCATTCTGCTCTCAAAATGATGTTGTGAATACTCTATTATGTCTGAATATTGCAGGTGCTGGAATATATCTTGATTTATGAGCAATACAGGGGGAAAAGCGAAACCCAAGCTAGCTCTTCCTTGTTGCACTTGCTGTAGTCTAACCATGTCCATTATTCCAGGTAGTTTTCTTTCAGTTATGGAAGGATATAGGGTCAACAAACACCTTTTGTTCTTGCAATATGCTCTGAATAAAAGAAAAAAAAAATGACAAGCTCAGCGCTTTTTAGTAAATTAAATATGTTATAATATAAACCTTTTAATATGTTTTGCAAAAATATATCCTCTTATATCAGAACTTCAGTTAGCTCTTCCAGTTACCCTGATCTGGATAGGCTCAAAAATCTTCATAAAAGCATTGAGGTTGTACGTGAAAACAATTCTGTATCTGTGAGCTTATTATGATGCTTTTTTTTTTTTTTTTTACATGGAAGTTTTTCTGCAGTTTTATTTGGAAGAGCAGAAGGTGGTGCTTAAGTTAAAGCCTCTTTCCATCATGTCTCAAATGAATGGGAATCCATTTCCAATTAAAATCCATTGTTGATTAATTTGTGGTTGGCTTACTAGGAAAGAAAAGGAGAAAGTCAGGAATGTTGTTATGTGGCATTTGATGAAAACCATTAGAGAAGAGTTTCACAGGAAAGAAACTATCAATACCTGAAAGCACACTGGTGGGTTTGCTGTAGGACTGTTCCAGAGGCGCTCACAAAGCATACAGCAATAGCTGCCCCAAAAAGAGGATTTATTGTAACCAAAGTTACTCAGCACTCCTTCCAGCACAACTGCATTACAAATTCAGCTGTCAGTCAAATGTACTACTACACAAGCAATTAAGCCTTAATCTTAGTATTTTCAAAAAGATGAACCAAGAAGTGCACAGACTCACTCATAAAGGGGAAAGCTCCTGCTCAAGGGTACCCAAAATATGCACTCACCACAGTGGAGATGAGGACTCAATCGACAGAAGTATTCTTAGGTGGCATCCCATTCTAACGGCAGAGGATTCAACTCCAAAGCCACTTGCTTTGAGTGGAAGCAACTCAAAATGTCTCTGTATTGAAAGTCTGCTTACACTGTAATCAAGGCTGCTCTGTGGTCAGTTCTAATTAGTTAAGGGCTGAGCCACACAAAAGCAGGGCTGGGCTGGTTAATGTCTCAGAGGGCCAAGCTGAACTTTATCAGCTCCTACCAGACAGATGTCTATTAGGTGCTTGTGTTACTGTCAGTGTGTTGTACAAGCCACAGATACATCCTCCATCAGCCTATTCAAGCTGACTTGAGTGAACTAATTAAAATTAAAAAAAAAAAGAGGTAAGTAGTTTGGAGCTATTAAGAGCACCCATCCTTCAGCTTGAGCACTACGTGCAGTTGCACATAATAACTTGCAAGTGACAGCCGAGTACACCAAAATAAATGTCATTGTCATCTACATCTTCAGGTAATCAGCCTGAGTGACAGAAAAAATAGTTTAATTTTATCATTTTATGTCAAATGATATACGATCTCCTAATGACCAAAGACAAGAATGGAAATGTGACATTTTTGAAAATGACACCAAGAAAGGGGTATCATTTAGATTTAGTTTTAGAACTTGTATGTCCTGGAGACATTTATATAGGAGTACAACCCTTTTTCTTTCAGGAAACTGGGGTGATTCTGGCCCACAGTAGATTAAGTCTTTTCAAATTCTTCTAGCATGAATCAGAGCTACATAAAGGACAACATTGCTTAAGCAGTCACAGTAGTGTTTTAGCAAAGCTTACATACACATGGTCTGTTTCCTTCCCTCTTCCACATGCATTCCTATTACACCATTGTTTTAATGTTACTAATAGTGTGAATAACACAAAGCAGCTTTGTGGTTTCTGTTCCATCTGAAATATCAATTTTAAAATGGCCTCAGCTCTAAGGGTTGCAAATGATTGACTGCTTTGTTCTGGTTATTTAAATTAAAAATTTCAAGTGGAAGTAGTGAAGATTGTTGATGTATTATCCCAAATTCAGAGGAAATCAATAGAAGCCTTAACGACCTCCCCTCACTGCTTTTTAGCTTTCATTAGTTACATCTTGGGAGAGTTCTGTGGCCATCAATCAAGCAAACAATTTACTTTATTTTCATATTGTGAATGTAATAGCAGCTCTTGCATAATCTTTTCAAGCTATTCTGCATGAAAAATACAACAGGAAAAAGCTTCTGAAAGGATGATAAACTTTAAAGAACATACAACTAGTAATTCAGACATAACTCAGACTTTAGGAAACAAATTTTTGTTCTCTCCCAATAGAATGATCTAGATATGTGACTATACATGTTCTTGTGTTGAACCAGGACACTGCCACGTCAGAGCAATCCAATAGCCTTCTATGAAGATGTGACTGGCTCAGTAGATGGGAAGGGAGCCGTGGATGCTGTCTACCTCAGCTTCAGTGAGGCTTTTGATGCTGCCTTCCATAACATCATTGTAGGGAAGTGTGGCTTAGATGCAGGGACAGAGAGGTGGACTTAGAATTGGCTGAATGACAGAGCTCAGATGATTGTGATCAGTGACACAAATTGCAGAATCACAGAACATTAGAGGTCATAAGGAGGCTGCCAGAGATCGAGTCCAACTGCCCCACTAAAGCAGGATCACATAGGGTAGTCTGCACAGGAAAGCATCCAGGTGGGCTTTGAAAGTCTTCAAAGAAGAAGACTCCACAACCTCTCTGGGCAGCCAGTTCCAGTGCTGTCACCCTCACTATAGAGAAGTTTCTCCTCATGTTGAGGTGAAACCTTCTGTGTTCAAGTTCATAGGAGTTGCTTCTTGACTTATTGACATCCACCCCTCAGATATTTATAGACATTGATGAGATCTGCTCTCAGTCTTCTCCAGAGAACAGCCCCAGGTGTCTCAGCCTCTCTTCATACAGGAGATGCTCAAGTGCCTTAGCCATCCTTATGGCTTTCTGTTGGACTCTCTCCAACAGGTCCCTGTGTCTCCTGCACTGAGGAACTCAAAATTTGGCATAGTATTCCAGGTGTGGTTTCACTAGGGCAGAGTAGAAGGGGAGAAGAACCTCCCTAGACTTGCTGGCCAATTTTCCTGATGTAGTGTGAGAAAGAAAGGTTTACTCCTCCTATTCAGAAATATAGGTGAAATTTTTAGGTTCCTAAGAAATTTTGATCTGCCTGCAATGACTTGGCTGTACACTTGCAGTTCTTGCATCCTTCGTCTATCTTCACCTGTGCTGAACCTCTTCTTGGGTATTTTCTTGTTTGTATGGGAAAAGATTTGGATCTTGAGGATATTTTTAACTTTCAGTGTAAGTTCCTTATTTATAAAAACACATTAAAAATGCTTCCATTTTTCATATATGTATTTAAATTCAGCAGGCTAAAAACAAAAAATCACAATATAAATGCTGTGGCATTTGCTATCAAAACAGAGGCGGTGGGTGCCACAGCCACATTCTACTTCCTCTTTGTCAGATTTGGTTCATTTTTTCCTGTAGGCTTTAGCAGATCATTCCTTAGACAATTGCATCTCTAATTATGAAAGAGAACTGCAGCTCAGCTATTTATAAGCTTTTTTCCTCATTTTGACGTTCCACGTTATCCTGTTCCACCTATGAGAAGATTGATTTGAAAAGACAGTTATTTCTGTCACAATTTCTTAAACTCATGATTTAGGGTAGCAAATAACATGCTGAGACAACATTAATGAGTTATCTACTGCAAATTGTGTGCCTGAATTGACTTTAAAAGCACAAAGCAATTCAGTTCCCACTTATTCATCTTTTTCCATGACTAAGTTTTATCCCATGTACATGTTTTGTAGATTTTTTTTTTCTCTCTATGTAATTTAAAATATTTCACCAAAAAATGCCACTGACTTGACCTACCACATATGCTATCTTTGGTATATGAGTAGGTGTGGAATTTGAGTATTTGTTTTATTTAATGGCAAAGATGAGTAGTACCTTGTTAGAAATAGTCTGAAGAACCCAGTTTAATGTCATCACACCTTCAGCTCTGGACATACCTGAAGAAGTGAAGGCTTTGAGGAGACCCTGTAGTAGCCTTCCAGTATTTGAAGGGGACCTACAGGAGGTCTGGGGAAGGACTATTGACAAGGTCTTCTAATGATAGGATGAGGAGTAATGGGTTTAAACTGGAAGAGGGGAGATTTAAACTAGATGTTAGGAAGAAGTTCTTTACAGTAAGCATGGTGCAATGCCGGCACATGTTGCCCAGGGAGGTCATAGATGTTCCCTCCCTGGAGGTGTTCAAGGCCAGATTGGATGAGGCCTTGAGCGACCTATGGCAGGGGGTTGGAACTGAATAATCTTCGAAGTCCCTTCCAACCTAAACCATTCTATGAGTCTATGATATTGTTAATTCTTTGCATTTCTTTTGCCACTTGTTATAGTTACACTACATGCTCCTGAGTGTTATGAACTACAAGGCAATTTTTTTTCTCTAGAACCAGTCAAATATCAGTATGCACAATAATAAAACCAAGTATGTTTCATTCTCCTTCTGCTCTACCACTCAAGTGAAGGTGAATTTTAAATAAAACGTGAAAACTCTGAGTCAAATGATCTAATAAATGAGCAGTCAGCATAAGGTTGAAAATTGGGGGAGGCATGGAGAGTATATACTGCTTAATTGAGTTTCTTAAAGAGCAAGGGTTATGATAGACTGAAAAGGAGTGAAAGAGAAAGATTCCCTTACAAAGCAGCTCAGAGCAGAGTCTAAGTGAAAGATGAGAGCAGCAATGATGACAAAAATCTCCATGGATTTTTGTTCCAGTGATTTGGCCTGTCTGATCTCCTCTTTATGTACTCCTCTCGTTTACTAAGAGGTCTGACAGCTTGTACACTCAAAAATGTCTGCTGTTCTGACAAGCTGGTTCCTTGAACATGTTCCTATGGAGGTAGCTTTCATTTACCTTGGAAGTCACGATCAAGTTGATACTTTTTTCCTCCATGTCTGTTACAAGTACAGTTGCTGTGTTTCCTCATGCCTGGGATGACATTTCAAGGAGATATTTCACAAGAATATGAGAAAAAATGTTAGTAATTTTTTTCTCATTTGTATGGTATTCTGTAATTTGGAGGCTGAAAATTTCCCAGTTAAATGCTTGCATAAGGCTCCATCACCAGGTAGATTTTTTCCCCCCCAACTAAATTTACATCTATTGATTAGAAAACATCTGGAAGTTTGTTCATGAAGATTCTGTTGACAGTATGCTGAATGAGACTTTTCTCTGCTTGACTTTGAAAGAAGAGATGATAGAGGATGCATTTATGCTCAGACTGCATACTATGTTTCAGAATTAAACAAATAATAATGGAAAGCCAAACTGAATTGATTATCATTTAGTGTCCTTAGTCTGATATGATATTTGCTTGCTTATTTCACTATCAAATTTTACAGTGTTCCCCCAGAAGCACTTGAACTTCTTTCTTAGTGTCAGCCAGAATGATGAACTCAAGCAGCTGGGGAAAAGGTGAGGTTCTTGGGGCCAGTGGAATATAGCTGTGATCTGCAGAGAGTTTTTGGTGCTGATTGCTTCCTCAGGGTTTCAACTCTTAATGTCATACCATTGAAGTGAAGCAAATCTGATAAAGAGCTTTTGGTGAACCTTAGTTTGTATTTTAGTCTGTCTCTACTGGCTGCTGTGAATAATAATTCTCACTCCTTTGATGCTGTTTAAAAAGTGGTCTCTTCATGACTCAAACTAGGGGAGAAAGCCCAAAATAATAATAATAAAAAAAAAATCAGCAAGTTTCTTAATATCTCTGCATCCTGGAGGCTAGAACAGTTGTCCCCCCCGCCCTTTTTGTTGCACCCAGCTCTATAGCACAAGCATAATTGGCCTAAGGTTAGTGCTTCGACTTGGTGAATAGCAATATACAAATGAAAAATTATACACTCTCTTTTTAAGCATCATTTAGTATACCAGTATGTGAAATACTTAGGAAGTCAGATAATTAAATTCAGTTTCCTGTCTTCAGAAGTAGAGTTAACCAAGTGGAGACCAATGTAGCATGTGAACTTCTCAAATGACCTTAATTTGAACTCTAAATGCATGGCAGGTTCCAATCATTTCAAGATGAGCTAGTCGACCAAGGCTGTTCCTCTCCAGTGAAAGTGAATATTCTGCAGACATTAAAAGTGTATCAAGCAGTCCACTACTAATTCAGTAAGTCAGGTCAAGTTGGAAACAATTTTACTTTTGAATGTGGTTCAGAGTGGAGATTAAGTATTTTGCACAGCTCCAACTGAAATAGTGAGAATCAAGAAAATGTCAGGATTCTGTCATGGACTTAAATCCTCTTTTACGATAAGTGAATTTTGTGAGTTCAGCTTGACGCCAGGGCCTTTCACTCTCCCTCAGAAAAAGAATCGTCCTCCTAAGTTATAAGATTAATTCAGGGACCAAAACTAATTCTCACTCTGAGTCACTCATCTCCAAAGGAGTAGTGAGCTTGACCACTGGTTTCTGAGTGAGCTGGCCATTTAGTTGTCAGATTCTGTCATGTGTTCTTCATAGTACATGTATATTTGCCAGGAACCTATCATGTGAAAAGTACAGATCGTGATAAAGTTGCAAGCAACCACAGTGCAACTATCTTTGAAAGCTAGCAAATTTGGTAGGACTTATTCCATTGACCTCAACTGACTTTGAATTATGCCTCATAAGAATCATTCATTGGTCTGCCTTTGAGTTCAGGTCATTACACCCTGACAGTCATTCAGTTCCATTCAGTATTTACATCCTTTCCTATCTACCCAATGCAGTCATTCTGGTAGAGAAGAATTTTCACTTGCAGTCTGTACCCTTCTTTCTCCTTTCTCATACTGCTTTTCTGGGGTGACAAGTAGCTAAAACATAAGTCACCTTTACTATCATATAATTAAGTGCCTTTTCGCAGCTACCTGGGTTGTGCATTACCATAGAAGCGCGAGGCCAAGTATTTGATATTCACATAAAAGAAAGCACATTGACTTACCTAGGGTTGGAACTAGTGCTAACTCATTAGCATTAAACAGCTATAATGGGAGAAGGATGAAAATAACTACAGAAACACGAGGAACAACAAAGATGAAAAGGAAGATGTGAGAACGGGACAAAAAACATTATTCCTTATTTGCAGGATGAACTTAAAAGGTACCCTTCTCCACCTATATGGCTTAGAACGCATTCAGAAATGGAAAATAATCAACAGCTGTTTTTATCTGTGCAAATCTGGCACGGAGATTTGATATGATAGTTAGCAACTGGCAGACTTTGAAACTAAGCTGCAGGTCTTCCGTAGAGATGCCTTATCTCACTCTACAACCCCAGAATCTGACAAATTCCCCTTGTTCTCTTTTTCCTTAATTTCAATTCTTGATTCTTGCTGCTCAAAGTCTGAAGATATTATTCCTTTTTATTTGGACCTAATTTTTTTTTTTAAACACTTGATGTGCTTTTCTCTTTTGTGACATCAATATTGATAATTTCTGATATTTTCTTCTTCTGAGAATAAGGAAAAATATGTTCAAAGGTAAAATCATGCAATCAAAGCTCACTTCTGTCAAGTAGATAGGTTTTATTGCAATGGTTTATCAGCCAGTTTCTGTCTGATTTTGTCTTTACTCAGGTCCCCTTGTAAACTAGAAACTTGATACACCAGTCAGTGTGATGCCGTTATCTCAAACATCCTCACAGCTGCTCTAAAATATTCAAGTTCTTCATCACTTCCAGTTTTTTTCAGGTGAAAAATAGTGATGGTGTTTCTTCCAGGTTGGAAAGAATCTACAAGCTGAAGGTTTGATTATTGTTCTTACATTCATTTAAATCAAAATGGTCTCAGAGCTGTTTCTGGAAAGGCACACTTCTCTCCAGGTTGAATTAGATTAAGTCCTTAATTTTGAAGAGTCAGTGCAAACAAAGCTCCTGTTGATTTCTCTATATATTAATTTTCAGAATGGTGGCAGAGAGATTAATCCACTGGCATCACTTAGATATTTCACCTGGAGTTGCTTCCATTTTATTTTAACTTCTTCCTGATCTCTGTCACATTCTGATGAGAGAAAAGTCAAGATATATAAATCAAAGGGACATTGGTCAGCTGCTGTTTGACTGGAGTGTTATCAAGTAAAAGATGTGGTTTCTCTCTAAAGCCATACATAGTAAAGTATCTGAAGGGGTCCTATATAAAAGCTGGGGAGGGACTTTTTAGGCTATCAGGTAGTGACAGGACTAGGGGGAATGGAGCAAAGCTGGAGGTGGTGAGATTCAGACTGGATGTGAGGAGGAAGTTCTTCAGCATGAGAGTGGTGAGAGCCTGGAACGGGTTGCCCAGGGAGATGTTTGGGGCCACTTCCCTGGAGGTGTTTAAGGTCAGCCTGAATGAGGCTGTGGGCAGCCTGATCTAGGGTAGGGTGTCCCTGCCCATGGCGGGGGGTTGGCACTAGATGATCTTTGTGGTCCCTTCCAACCCTGACTGATTCTATGATTTTCTTTATTAGTCTCTGCCAGTCTCCTCCAACTGTCATTAAGAATGCTACAAATCTTTCCAGTGATATTTGGTCAGAACTCAAAAGAATAACCTTCATAATTTCTCTGAATTCATGCACATTATTTGTAACACAATTGGACAATTTAGCTACTAGTTTACATTGCTACATGTGTTACTTTATGTCAAGCTTGTTATATGTTCCACTATAATTAACAATAATACAATTCTTTTAGTTAATTGGATAGGTCTACCTAAAGATGCAGAAAATAAGTAGAAAATGCTTTTTCTCATTGCTATATTGATTATTTTAGTAAATTACATTCTTGGCAGAAGTTCTTAAACTCTCTACGCTTTCATAACTATTGATCTGTTTTTAAAGCATGGATATTCTGATGTGGTGATGCTACACACAAAAAAAAAGCTCCTGTTGTGATCTCTAAGCCATTACTTCTTTTTGCTTAGTTTGTGTAAATGTCATTGTTCATAATGCTTGTTTTAGATAACACTGAATGATTTTAAACACTCATTTCAATATTGCAAAGAAGCAAGTTGTAAGAAAAATATTTAACAGAGAAGGTTTTTTTTTACATCTGTTTTGTCACATTCGTTCCCTTGAACTAATTTACAGCAATTCTGGTGGGGTTCTTTCCAAGCTATGTTTAACATATTGTCAATTTCTTCTTAATGAAAGGATATTACTGATTCACACATATGTTTAATATGTGTAGCCGATTCAGTTAGAGGGGTATTATAAACACTTAAACCCTGAGTTCTTTGGAACTGATAAGGAAGAAAGTAAGTAATTTGTGGCTTAATGTGTAAGGGACAAATGGATTTATAGGGTTTGACTGGTCCCTTTCAGATACCCTTCAGTGTCATAGCATCTTTCCAAGCTGTACCTTACAGTTCAGAGTTGTTACTGTTCACAAAAGTGTACCTAGAATTACTGGTTGCCAGAATGTGATATTTGTTACTGTTTTCCCTTGTGGAACCTGTTGTGCAGGAAACTCTCTGACCTAGAAACCATCCAGATGATATTTGGTGCAATTTGATGAGGAAGACTAAGAAAAGTGTGATAGGGAGATATCTTACTTCAGTGAGCACAATCACTTGTCAGGAAACCCTGGGTGAGACTTTCACAGTTTCCTTGTGGTTTTGATGCATGCAAAGTCTTTAGTCTGGAGCTGAAATTTCCTAGCTGATAAATAGCTTTTCTTTTCAAGGGACAGATATAAATCCTGTTAAGAGTTAGATGTCTAGTTCATATATGTTCTTCAACTACTATGGTTCTAGATGTTTAATATACTTAGGTGATACTAGATTTTAGAAGTAAAATGTCAATGAGCTTGTAAAGATGGTGATTAGAAACAAAGTTGTAAATTTAATCTTAAAGACATGGAAGTTTTCTAGGACTAGGGAAGGATTAAGGTGATGGGGAGCTGGCAGGAAAATGCTGATACCTTCTAAACCAGACATGCTACTTCCTCTGTGGTGGTAAGGATTTTGTAAAGGAATTCTAGAACTTTTTTCTTCATTCTCATTCTGCAGCCACTGAGTATTCCCCTTTTAGAAACAGGGTATCTAGGCTGGAAAGTACTGTTGTGTTGCATCTTTATCACCTTCATTCAGAGAAATAATATAGTTACATTGAGAATATTTACTGAATTTCCATATGCATGAAGATATCACACTAAGAGATCACTCAAAAAATTTCTGAGGATATCTGGAATATTAATGATACCAGGATTTTGTGCTTAGTTTCTCAAGTGTGGATTTACTGCTCAAACAGTTATCATAAACAGCATTTGTTTAGCTGGAAAATGCATAGTGTCAGGTTCTCTCCCAAGAACGCAAACTTTGGATTCACAAAACAGGCCTTAGTGAAATATTTCTTTTCCTCTTTGACAGTTCTATCTTGTTTCTCTTTTTCATTCAACATTTACCTCCCTAAACATCTTCTCTTGAAGATCATAAATCTGCATGAATCCAGTCAGACAGCAGTTTTTTGAAGTATGTACCAGATGGTAAAGTCTGTTAAAAGGAGAGTATTCACTATTTCTGAGTGCATTCCTTCATGTCAAATAATAATTGTTTAAACAGAGAAAGAGGATCACAGACTCACAGGATGCCAAGGGTAGGAACAGACCCAAAGAGATCATCAAGTCCAACCCCCCTGCCAGAGCAGGACCATACAATCTAGCTCAGGTCACAGAGGAACACATCCAGACCTTGAAAGTCTCTAGAGAAGGAGACTCCACAATCTCTCTGAGCAGCCTGTGCTAGTGCTCTGGGACTCTTCCAGTCAAGAAATTGCCCCTTGTATTGAGCTGGAACCTCCTGTGCTGCAGCTTCCATCCATTGCTCCTTGACCTATCCCAGGCAGCAAGTGAGCAGAGCCTGTCCCTGCCCCCCCTCCTGACCCCCAGCCCTCAGATATTTAGAAACATTTATTAGATCCCTTCTAAGTCTTCTCTTCTCCATTCTAAAAAGCCCCAGGTCCCTCAGCCTCTCCTCATCAGTCAGTGCTCCAGTCCCCTCATCATCCTTGTAGCCCTCCACTAGTCCTTCTCCAGCACATCTCTGTCCCTCTAAAATTGGCGAGCCCAAAAGGATTTGGTTTGGTATTTGATTGCCTCATGATTTTTTTTAACTGTCAGGTCATTTTTCTCTCTTGGATCACTGAGTATTTGCAGCAACTAAATATAAAGAAAAAAAAAAATTTGCTTCCAAACATATGCATATGTGTGTGTCTATATTTGTGCACATACAGTAGCTTATGCTGTTGTCACATAAGCAGACTATGCAGTTCTAATGTTATGCAGTTGAATGATAATTGTAATGCCAAGAATTAGGGGTTATTTAAAAGGTGAATGAGTAATGGTGAAACGGCTTAGAAGAGGATCTTAAATTCATAATGGTCATTCACATAAATAACACTTTACAATTTCCCATCTGTCATCCTCTGTGAAGATTTGTGGCACCCTTTGATCAGATGACTTGTCCTTGAAGTACAGTTAGCATTCTAGTGTGAAATATCAACTGTTCTGCTGACAGAATGAGTTCAGTCAGCGAGCATCAAACATTCTATGGCACCCATCATGGGAACTGAGAATAAACTAGTTTTAGCCCTTGGGCAGAGCAACCTGCACTAATGAGTATTGTATTAGGATTATGAAATATCCTTAGTATTTAAAAAAGAATTAATTCTGCTGCAACAAATATTATTGGTTAACTTGCTTTATCAAGCAACGCAATACGCTGTTACCACCTGAACACCTGGGCCAAGTAGTCATTTCCTTGTTTAGCAACCTCTTTTATTTCTTGCCGTAGCTACTTTTTTTTTTTTTTTTAACTGATTGTTAGTGTGGCAAATGATTTAAAACGAAAAAGAACTAACTATAACTAAGTAGCAGCTATATCTCTCCTAGCAGAATAGCAAGTGTCCTCTGTTCAGCTTTTAGAGTCCTGATAATTAAAGGAAATAAGTGTTTATTCACCACTTATCAGTCAGGAAGTATCTCTAGAATTTATCCAGCCCTAACATGTGGGTATAAATTTGGTTGAGTATGTTGATCTCAGAGCAAACTGTTGCTGTGTGTAGGCTCTGATTACACTGTGGAAAGCTGAACTCTGCAAATTACCTCATAGCTTTCATGTATTCACCAACCATAGACCCCTTCTGGCTCGAATAGCTGAGCTACCTTTGTGCAAAAGTAAAGGCATGTGCATGGTGTTTTCCTGAATTTTTGCTTTCCATGTGGAAACAAAAGTATTTCCAGCAGACATTTGTAGCCAGAAAACATTTTTTTATCTACAGTGTAGCCTCATCCTTAAAGTTTGTTCATTTTCTTTACTTTTAAAAGAGCTTGTAGGCTGGCTTTGAAAGCTCACTGAGGAGCGACCTTGAAGAAGTCTTTGCTGTTTTTTGTATGGAATGAACACAATGAATTTGAGTATTGGAATACAAAGTACAGGATTATTGTATTTTTTGGTAGAGGATGTGTTACTGTCACAAAGGAGTTGGAAGACATTCATACATACCCCTTCTACTAGCACTTAAAAATGGAGATTTCTTGGCTACATAGAATATTTTGTATGAATGCAGGTTGTGTGTCAAAGCATTAACACCTCAATGAGAGCTGTGCTGTGTTTGAGACAGGTTACTGGGGGTTATTGAAGATTTTATTCTTCCACCACAGTTCAATCAAACACAAAATGAGAAAGAATTCTCTTGATACAATGGTGCTGAAATAATTTTTCTGCTACATGTAAATAACTTCGATGCTAACTCCATTTTTGCATGATGAAGTTCTCCTATGAAGTTGCTGCAAAAAGATGACTTAAAGTCAAGTTAAACTGTTGCCTATTTTGTCTCGATCCTGCTTGTGAATATTAGTGGTTCTGTTGCTGCAGACAAAAGTTAAAGTATTAAGCCCTTTTAAAAGTTGGGAAGGAGAAAAGAACACCTAAACTCTTTTAGCGGCATGAAAGTAGAAAAGCCCACTCTGGCTGAGGTTTTGAGAATCAGAATTATTCCTCTGTATGCCAATCTCAGAGCAGTAGATGGAGCTGAACAACGGCAGTTTTGTCTTGAGGATGCAAGACAAATATTTGTCCTGCAAGGTAATGAGCCAAAGCTCTGTGACAGTTTCTGCTATGCAAACTGGAAGACTGACAGAACAAGTCAAGTAAAAATTTAATAATTTGTAATACAATGACTCAGTAGCTACAATTTTAGTGCAATGAAAGGAGCAAGTTTCTTGTTTGTGCATGTGAGGGAGCAACCCTCTTCTTGTTTGTGCATGTGAGTTTTGCAACATGCTTGAAGGTCTCTGTAGAATCCTGCATAGCAGACCAAGCTAGTTGTGTGCATCAATTACAGGACTCTTCCTTTCAGGGCTTGAATAGCAATTCAGCAGTTGGAAAGTAGTGAGGGGTTACAGTAGCACGTTCCTAGCATTATCCAAAGCCTCATCCCTGGAAATGTTTAAGATCAGGCTGGATGAGGCTCCAGACAGGTGTCCCTGCCCATGGCAGGGGGCTTGGAACTAGATGATCCTTGTGGTCCCTTCCAGCCCTGATTGATTCTATGATTCTGTAATTAGTGAAGAGGAAGTTGCTGTGGAACCAATTGGTAGAAATCAATAAAGAGAAGAATTTTTAAAGAAGGCCATTTAAATGAACCGTGATCAGGAAGCAGGAGTTTTGTAAATCAGATGTAATGACATTGCATCAGTTTGAGATGGCTGTGCCACAAAGACTGCATTAGGAGTTCAGTGTTGCTCCTAACTTGAATTATTCTATACACCTAGAATATACTACATATTAAAGTACAATAGAAAATTATGTATTGTTAAAGATATCACAGAGCTACTGATTCAAACTCATCCTCACATTCAGAGTTAGAATTATATTTACTTTTTCTTGCCATTCTCCTATTGAAAACATATGCTGTGAGCTTACTGTTGAACAAACGAAATGTGCTTTGACAACCTGTGAGTCAACCTAAAGAGATGCTTATACTGCACATGAAAACCTATGCTTAATAGATTTTTCATCAAGAACTGCAAAGTGACAACTGTGATTCAACCTTAAAAGCAGAAGTAGAGAGAATACAGGGGGGTGGGGGTAGAAGAAAAAACACCACAGCAACTACTGATAAGTGCAAAATGCTCTTTTATGCTGCTGGAAGTAACTTTCTGACTTGCTTGTTTTCAAAAATAGATAATTTTTTTTTAAAATTACTTGAGTATTCAACCTTTAAACTAATTCTTCTTTTTACATGGAAACAATACATTGATTGGATTAACTTAATTTAGAGACATAAACTGTTTAAGGGTCAGTCTGCTTCTATGGTCTAGAATATTATTTTCACATTCTAAACTGGATTGTAATTGACTTATTTATCAAGAAGAGTTTTGTGTCAATTCTTCCAGCTGATTTATATTTCCTCTGGTATACTGACATATGGCCTCCTATAATTATTTCATTTATCTGATGACATTATTTCCTGATTTGTAGCAACAAGGAAATACATACTAAAAAGTAAAATGAATTGAGACACTGTGAGGATAAATGACAAAAAAAAAATTATCTGTGGCAGACATGACAAATATACATTTTCTTGGTCTTATACAAGGTTTGTCTTCAAGTCCATTCTTTCCCTAGCAGTTTTAAGTAGAGCATATAGTAAATCTATTTTCTACATTTATCTCTTTTCTCCCTCACCACATGAAATGCCCTGTAGGCTGGGTTAGTTGGCTTTTGTGGCTGTTGGCAGAAAAGGAGGTTTGGGGCCCCGTGGACAGACTTTCTGCCAGAGTTGGTGGAGCACACAGACCTTCTGGCTTCACTTACATTCCTAAGGGAAGTTTGTATTCAAGCTGCATGCTGTAGCCTGGGAGCCAGAGCTGTGCTCCTTGCCAAACTGAGACAATATTTTGAGATCCATTTATGATGAAACTAAATAATCTCCCTTGATCTTACTAAGTGTGTCATCCTGAAGCAGAAAAGATAAATTTGGCCATTTCCTGTAATTGTAGATATAGTTCTGATACTTTTCTTGGCCTCAGATAAAACAGAATGAACATTTCATATTTTATTTAAAAAAAAAAAAAAAGTTGAAAATTATCTACCATTGTCCTTCTCTGTCTGACAAAATGAGGTGTCCTTGAAAGTTTTCTCAGTAGTGCTTTTCCTTCTTTCCCCTTCATACATTTAAACAAACTGACATTTACCAAGTTCTGCTCTTAACAGGAATTAGAACATCTCCCAGATCCTACATTTTCACCGAAATCCCTCTGGACCTGGAGCTGAATCTGATATTGTTTTGTGCCCCTTTTACCAGACATCAAGCAAAAAAAACTCCACTCCATATTGAGCTTTCAATGACACTTGAGTCTGATTCCGACATAATTAAGTCTTTTTACTTCCACTGGGTTCCTTTGGAGAAGGTTTAGTGACAGAAGGTATTGGATGGTGGGTCTGGGTGATAGGTTGGACTGGATGATCTTGGAGATCTCTTCCAAGCTGGCCTATTCTATTCTATTCATCTCCACTCCCTTAGTCTTTCTGTGTAGTTGTGGGCAAGTGACCACCATTTGCAGAGAAATCACACTTTGATATTTTCTCTCTGAAATCTTGTCTCGTCTTGAAATTTCGACTGATTACAAACCCATTCTTCTTGACTTGTCACACCCACTATTGTTGTTCTGTAAGATGCACAGTTAGGCATATAAATAGGAAATACGTTTTCAGTATACCCATTGTTCATTAATGAGACAATTAATCTTTAAACAGGTTTTCTTTATCTACTTCTGGATTTGCTGGGAGCTGCCCCAGATATGTTCATGCTGCTTTATTTACAGCATGCTTTACAGCTGCAATAAGGCATTGCTACAGTTAGCTTTATTAGTCCAATAATCTAGCAGCTCTCAAGCATGATTTGCACCATTTCTTGGCAGTGGGTAGTAGATATGGATATCAGCCAGGCTTCATTTGTTTTTCTCAGATCTACCACAGTGCATATATTGTGCGCTATGGAGTATTACAGACAGCACATCTTCACCAACTAGCTCAGGTTTCAGTCTTCAAGTAGCTGTTTATCCTTCTGAATTGTTAACAGATTTGCCATGGGCTACCCTGTTTCTAAATATATGTTTCAAAATCTTTATCTTTAGTTCCAGAACATCCTTAGGGTAGTGAAATGGGTCACAGAGGAAAGATCCCACTGAAGGTGGGTTGATTTTTGGTAGTCTACCTACCTCTGGGCCAACAACACAAAATCTTGGTATTTTTCCAATTCTGCTAACAAAAGTCTTGAGCTCTCTGACTATTTGTGGCTTTCAAGAGATATGATGATCTCTTTCTAACCTCTTTCATGAATTGAGAGAAAAAAAAAACAACAAACAAACAAAAACCACTTCAGGTGGCCAAGCTTCCTCAGTGGGACCTGACAAGAAGCTGTTAGGAGAGTTGGCTGCTTGGGTAAGAGGCAGATGAGCTGTTGGCAGGCATGTGAGGATGCTTCCGTGGGGTGACAGAAGAGGAAAGCTTTGACAACAGCCCAGAAGAGCCTGTGCAGTTTTGGGAGCCTCCCTGAGTCTGACCTGGGGCCAGTGCTTGACTGGTGGGATGAATTCCTTTCTTGAAGCATTTCATTTATCTTGGTTTGGACCTGGTATATCTTTTATTAATCTGCTGGTTCATGTTCAGGTAAAACATATCTTTAGTAATATAGAGCCTGCAGGTTATGTGCTTCTAACCACAGGCTTGTGGTTAGAAGTTTTGTCTTAAGGAGATTGGCAGGGGTAGTGAGTGTCTGTTGAGGCTGTCATGGAGAAAATCCCAAAATAAATATTCTTTCTTCCTTTTTCTGTAATAATGATGATAATAAAGCTGTTCTCTTCTATGATTTTAGGTCTCTTATCTAAGAAATCCATCTGTGAAGTAGTCAGTCTGTTACCAGACAGAAATTTCTTTTGATCGACTTTTTTTTTTTCTTTTTAATCAGAAGATAGTTATTCTGGGGCAGGCTGTCTATCTTTTAATTAGCAGAAAAAACATCAAAGGTTTTGGACTCCATCCAGCACAGAATAAGGGCATTCTGAAACCTCAGAGATTTTAGCATGAAAACTACCTCAGTCCAAAGGGAAATTCATGGCCCAGTGAATGTGCTGACTGAGGAACAGCATGAACTCCCTAGGAGAGGTCCAGGGGGAGAGGAAGAGTTCTGAGGAGGAAGAATGATGTGAGTTAAAGCATATATCCCTCCCACGGTAGAAGTCTTGCCTGAGGAGCTGAACTTCAAAGGCAGTTCCTGCAGATAGGCTTCCACATCAGGCAGTGGCTAAGGAAAAATCCTGGGAGGAAGTTGAAAGAAGATAATCTTTTTCTGGGGCTAGATAGTCAATGGAAGCTCTGACTCCATGAAGTCTGTGCTTTTATTTGTTTGTAAGGAATGGCTCACATAACAATGAAATTGATTTTGTGTCACTTACTTTGTCTTCTGGTACTTGGGGCAGTAGACCTTCAGACTGTAGCAACATCACATACATTTTTCCAGGAATTAGTAATTAGAGCTGCCCAAATGCTGGTGAAAATGGAAGTTTGTTTGGAGCATCTTGATTATTCTGAGAAAAATAGCAAGCTTGTAGCTGATTTGTTTTTCTCTCTTCAAATAAAGCCCATTAATGGCCATGGGAATATTGACTTAGTAGCCCAGCTTGATGGTAGAGAGTGATCTAGGCAAGAGTTTGAAAGCTGATGAGCAACAGCCTGTGAAATCACCAAGATGAGAGAATGAAACAAGGAATTTGTAGGAAATGCATACAATTTATATTTAATTTGTTTAAAGATAGTGAGTGGCCTGGAAATGTGGTATATGCAGATTAATCAACAAAAGTGATCTGTTGCATTTCCCTTTCTAGATCATTAATGTTTCCTGAGATTTCTGTATCTATAAGAATTGTTGAATGAGAGTGGTCATCAGCAGAGTTAGAATTGACAAGTTCACATAGAGGCTTGAGGATGTGCCCTGTGTATACAACATTTACAGCTCACAATGGAAAAGGTTGATTTTTATGATTATTGATCTTTTGTTGCTGTTTGATTGCTTCACTTGTTTGGTTTTGTTTTACTCATTTTGTCACGCAAAGGGAACAAGGGAAAAAGTTGAGTTACGGAGGAAAGTGTCTTATTTTTTAAGGGAATAAAAGGATGAAAAGAGGCAGAAAAAGGAAATGAAGGGAAAAACCCCAAACCCTCAAACAAGGAGGTTACTTCCTCATAGGAAGCAACTATGAAAATAAAATTTTATCAGTTGCATATATTAAGAGACTGTAGGGATGGAAAGACTTAGAGTTTTCAGTCTATGAAACTTTGTCATAAGGATATATACAAACCTGATATTAAAAAACCCTACATATTTCTTTGTGTAGATCACTAAATTCCTCTCTTGCAGTCTGACTGCATATCCTGGGTGACATAATGACTGAGAAGAAATCAAGTCTGACTTGCATTATTTCATTCTTAGAATCAGCTTGTGGAGTATGAAGTTTAATCTGAACCCTTCAAAATAAGCAGGAGTTAATGAGGTGTTTCAATAGATACTCCCCCTTTTGCATTAGATGGCACCATAGAACAAAGTCTATGTGTACTAAGAGTGTCACTGCTTTGCATCTATTATTCTAAACACATGTATCAATACCGGTATCCTAAGGAGAATTTGGAAGCAATTTACTTGTGTATGGAAGGTCTAACATTGAGTGACTCTGTACAGTTCTGGAGCTCCCAACACAGGAAGGACATTGAACTGTTGGAGCTCAGAGGGCTGTAGCAGCTCTGCTATGAGGACAGGCTGAGAGGTGGAGAGAGCTGGGGAGGGACTATTCACAAGGTGTTGTAATGACAGGACAAGGAGTAATTGGTTTAAACTGGCAGAGGGGAGAATGAAACTGGATGTTAGGAGGAAGTTCTTTGCAGTGAGGGTGGCGAGACACTGGCACAGGTTGACCAGGGAGGCTGTGGCTGCTCCCTCCCTGGAGGTGCTCAAGGCCAGGTTGGATGAGGCCTTGAATGACCTGTTCTAGTGGGAGGTGTCCCTGCCTATGGCGGGGCATTGGAACTGGATGAGCTTTGAGGTCCCTTCCAACCTAAACCATTCTATGATTTGGAAGATTCTTACTTGAAGCAGAGCACATTCTCTAATGCTCCACCAGCACTCTAAGCACTTCAGAGTTATGGAAAGTCCTGATGAACAGAAGCTTTCAGGGACCTGCAGTTGCAACAGGGACTGTGATACTTCCAGTTGCTCATTGAAAGTTTGAAAAAAGCAGTTTTGGTTTAGCTTCTGTTGCATCAAAAAGATAATTACCCATGGCGTTGCACAAAGTAGGCTGATAAGAAATGACAAAACAGTCTGTCATGTTTGAAATTTAAAAGGGAACTACTTTTTATCCTGCTTCATTCCACTCCTGTTAAATATACATATTTTGTTTTAAAGATAGCTTTGATCACTTGTGTTTTGTTAAAATATACAAGTGTGCAATGTCATGTTGGGATTGCCTTTATATGCAAATTAACTTCATAATCACCATCAAATATGTATATTACATATTTGTCATGGAAAAAATTACTATGCTATGCCTTCTGTCTTATTCTATGTGTTTGTATTTATTTTCCTTTATACCAGCTTTCTGTCTTAATGAAGAAATGACAGTTTGCTTTGAGAAGCTATAATGAAGAGAAAAATTTGAGTGGGCTACTCTCTATTAATTTAGCACAACTCGTTAGTCAGGAATAAAAGAAAAAAGGTACAGAGCAGCCTTTGATATTTGGAAGCTCAGCTATCATTTAGTGTGTTTGCATGAAGAAAATCTGCAAGAACCTGTGTTTTGGGTTCAATTCTTAAGAGTCTGTGCATTTCTTTGTAATTTTTTTGCCACGAGCCTGCTACATTTTTGCCCTTGCCTGACAACCATTTTGAGTACCTCTTAAATGTAGCTGTAGGCCTAGTAATTTGATAAAGACTTAACTCATATGTCCTTTGAGACTGGGCTTGACATTTGGAAGCACCATGTCGGTGGAACTAAGTTAAAAAAAAGATTTGTTGTAGTCCATATCTAACAATCTATGAGGGAATATTCTCTCAAGCCAAGCAACCCAAAACAAAGGTTGACATTAATTTGCCAAGTCAGCATTTAGTAGTTCTATAAAATTTGCTGTGTAGAGCTATCAGTGAGCTTTGTGAAACTAAATGCTTGTGGCGTGTTACATTTTGTGTAACAGAAGACATCTGAAATGTGTTAAAATCTAGATGTTGGCACCTGATTCATAATCAGCAGAGATTTCTCTGATGCAAGCCATCTCATTTGGAGGTGCATATTCAGTGGCTCAGGCTATGTATTGCCTATTTCTCTGTGTTGACTGTGAAGTCTAGGTTTTTAGGTCAGAAGTAGAGACTTGCATTATAGATGTCCTGAACTAGGTGAAGTGAAACTCCTGTTTGCAGGAGAAATAGGATGAGTAGATCTGGCTTGCCTAGATACCATTTTCACTCTGCACTTACGTAAATGGTTTTGCTGGTATTTAGAGACGACCTTGCTCACCAGGGGACACTACCGACATAAAAATCTGTTCACCTACATTGTCGTGCTCATTTACCAAGCAGAGCCCTGTCTGGTATGTAACTTTTAAAAACACCAATAAGTGTAGAAAGGGAGATTTGACAACCGAAGAACAAGAGTGGAATTACAGCCAGCAGCCTTCTCATTCTGGAGACACTTGTATAGAAAAGCATTGATTTTGTACTCAGAACTTTGCTGGGAAGGAAACTAAGGAATTTACATGGTAGTTGGTTAAGGCTGTAAGGACAGCCAGAAGATCGGTTCCAATTATCAACCTAATTCCAGATTCTGACCCCATCTGCTCGAAGTTGTAAAGGAGTATCTTGTAGAACATACCCTTGCCCTTTTATTTTTAAAATGAACTTGTGATACAAACTTTAAACATCTTTTATTTAGCTGTTCAAATTTGGTTGTCTTCAATCTACTGTTATTTTCTTAGGAGGATGCTCCTTCTAGTTAATTATACTCTCATTTTATGTGAGAGCATGTGAGTAACACCAGATCAGGACTGCTGCATCCGAGCTGAGGCTTCTCTGCCCAGTAGTGACAAATTTTGTTGAAAGTAGTCAAGTAAAATTTGAGGAGAACTTAGACCTTTATTAACATTATAGGGCCTCTGGCCATGCTCCAAGAAATAAAACTCCATTAAAGGCCCAGGCGACTTTCCAAAACTTTCAAATTTCTGTGTGTCTGTCATGCACTTACAGACATTTGATGCATGGGAGAAAGTGGACAAATTCCCGAAAACAGTCATTGAATGGGGTCAGGGTGGCGGGGGAGAAGCCATTAGCAATGCTCCAAGATTAAAATGTTGCACCTCTGCAGAGCAAATAGAGAAACAATGTGCTATCCTACCAGGGTGCAGAGATGCAGTGTTAGTTGTAGAGGCAGAATGGAGCTGCCACAGATTCAGAAAAGTCATATGCTCTGGTGAAAGGCAGATTGTTGTGCTTTTCAGACTGGAGTAATTTTATTCATTTACCTTTTTCTGTAGTGGGGACGTGCTGTCTGATCACAAGATAATATGAAACATGTCAAGACACTACAAAATTCCAGTAACCAGCTAAATAAGTTGCCAGTGGTGCTGCAGGTTCACAGTGTGAATAAAAAGTATTGCCTTAGATGATCAATTTTCATGATAAATAAACTGAACCAGCTCTGCCTGTCAGAGTATATATAAAAGGTAGGACTCAAAGAATCAGCTGGTTACACTACATTTGTGTATTAAAACGAGTTGTTTTAATCAATTATTGCAACAAACAGCAAAGTGCTGCAAGCAGTAAAATAATTCAAACTTGAAAGCTGTCCACTGCAAATGTCAAGATGTTTTCTGTCTTGGCTTCAAGAGATAAATAATTTGTGGCTTCAGAGCAGGGTATAGTGAAAACTGAATAATGGTAGTAGATTTAAGAGCTCGCATCACAGAAAGATGTGTTTCACAGCTGGTCAGGACTAAGAAAAATCAGGGGTTTTATCTTCTGGCTAGCTGTGAATCCCTACGGGCATGGATAAAGCAGTATGAGTAGTGTAAAAATTATGGACTGATTGTCTGAATCCATAAAATTCTGTCCTAAGTTTCAGTCTAAACTTTTTACTATTTTTTTTTTTTTCCCTCTCTCACTAATGGAATCTATGTTTTGTAGTGTTACTTCTCCCAGTTCTGGGAGATGAATTGTCACTGAGATAAGTGCTATGATTAGAGAACTAAAACGGTGTCTTGCAGTATAGAAGGTAGCTAATGTCATTTAGATAATGAGCCACAGTTCACTGAAGCAAAATTCAAATGACTCGGCACCAATGAGGAGGTAAGATGACTTCCTCTGAGTGCCTGTAAGATTGCCAGCAGAAGTCATCAGACAACTGATGGAAATGACAAAATTGAAAGTAAGCCCTATTGCCTTGTTAAACCACCCCTTCTGTCCCCAGGTCTCAGAGATTTAACAGTCTGGAGAACTCTAAAAGCTAGTACACAGCTGCCTGAATGGGGCTACACAGACAAGCCTGGATCTCAGGTCATCACAGACGGGAGAGAAGAGAAAGTTTACCTTTAATATTCAAACTGGGATGCAAAAGAGCAGCAAAGGTTATGTGCAAGAAGACGTAGATCAGATCACGAGAAGCACCTGTCAACTCAGGACTGTAATGGAGAAGAAAATGAGGATAGCTGTGTAGTTTGACAGCTGATAGACTCAAACAGATAAGATTCATGCCAGGATCAGAATAACAACATGATCTTTTACTTTAAATAGTCTGATTGCGTTACCAGAGCTATTTTTAGCAGAGAATTCCAATTTGACTATATCAGTGCCTCTTAAGCACAACACGGAGTTTAATTTTTAGCTATGTTCTGTTAGGAGAAACAAAAACAACAACAAAAAAAAGAGATCCTAACATTTTTTCAGTAAGTATCAAAGCAGAATGTGGACATCTTACAAACCCTCAGTATGGATAGGCTGAACAATAAAAGACATCATAGAATCATAGAATCATAGAATCATAGAATGGTCTAGGTTGGAAGAGACCTCAAAGATCATCCAGTTCCAACCCCCCGCCATAGGCAGGGACACCTCCCACTAGATCAGGACGCTCAAGACCTCATCCAGCCTGGCCTTGAACACATCCAGGGAGGGAGCAGACACAACCTCCCTGGGCAACCTGTTCCAGTGCCTCACCACCCTCACTGTGAAGAATTTCTTCCTAACATCCCGTTCAAATCTCCCCTCTGCCAGTTTGAACCCATTCCCCCTCGTCCTGTCATTACAAGACCTTGTGAACAGCCCCTCCCCAGCCCTCCTATAGGCCCCCCTCAGATACTGGTAGGCTGCTATAAGGTCTCCCCGAAGCCTTCTCTTCTCCAGGCTGAAAAGCCCCAACTCTCTCAGCCTGTCCTCATAGCAGAGGTGCTCCAGCCCTCTGATCATCTTCGTGGCCCTCCTCTGAACTCTCTCCAACAGTTCCATGTCCTTCTTGTGCTGGGGGCTCCAGAATTGCACACAGTACTCTAGGTGGGGTCTGACAAGAGCAGAGTAAAGGGGGAGAATCACCTCCCTTGCCCTGCTGGTAATGCCTCTCTTAATGCAGCCCAGGACACGGTTGGCAGTCTGAGCCGCGTGTGCACACTGCAGGCTCATGTTGAGCTTCTCATCCACCCAGACCCCCAGGTCCTTTTCCTCAGAGCTGCTCTCCAGCCACTCACCACCCAGCCTGTATTTGTGCTTGGGATTGCAGCGCCCCAGGTGCAGGACCTTACACTTGGCCTTGTTAAATTTCATGAGGTTAGCCTGGGCCCACCTCTCCAGCCTGTCCAGGTCTCTCTGGATGGCATCCCTGCCCTCCAGCAAGTCAACTGTGCCACACAGCTTGGTGTCATCTGCAAACTTGCTGAGGGTGCACTCGATTCCTCTGTCCATGTCGCTGACAAAGATGTTAAACAGCACTGGTCCCAGCACTGACCCTTGAGGGACGCCACTTGTCACTGGTCTCCAGGTGGACATTGTGCTGTTGATCACCACTCTCTGCGTGCGACCATCCAGCCAATTCCTTATCCAGCGAGTTGTCCACCCATCAAGTCCATGTTTTTCCAGTTTGGTGACCAGGGTGTCATGTGGGACAGAGTCAAAGGCCTTACTCAGGTCCAGGTAGATGACATCAGTTGCCCTTCCCTTGTCCACTGCTGCTGTGACTTTATCGTAGAAAGCCACCAAATTTGTTAGGCATGATTTGCCCTTGGTGAAGCCATGCTGGTTGGAGGTAAAGCAATGGGTCTTGTAAGATGTAAGTTCCTTGGAAATAATGGCTGCATCCTGTAACATCTCTGCTAAACTTACTGCAGCATGATTCTTTTATTGTGGAAAAAACCCAAACAAACCACAAAACCAGACCAACAAACCATCTCCTCCCTTCCCTGCCCCCCCCCCAAAAAACAAAAAAAAAAACAAACAAAAAAAAAAACAACCACAAAAAACCACCAAAACCACAAACAAAAACCCCAACCAGTTCCTGATGATTAGTTTTTAAGCTTCAGTTAAACAAATCAATGAAATGTAAAATTCTTTAGACAAGCTCATTCCCATGGAGAGATGGAAATGATGCTTCTGTCCTGACTGCATGACTGTATTATCTTCTGATAATTGTCTTTTTTGGCTAGGTAATAAAATGAATCTTCTGCTCTGTGCACAGCCTGACTTTCTGAAAGGAAGTGTAATAGAAGCGCAGAACATAAACCACAGTGGAAAGAAATAAAGGCTGTGAAAGTCAATGCAGGAACAAATATCATGATGTGTTAGCACAAATAGTTTAGAAATAATATAAGAAACAATGTAAAATCAAGAATCTGCAGGCTTGGGTTCTGATGCTTCTAAGATTGCCTGAGTGGGAAGCTTAATTTAGCAAACTCGTTCTGTTCCCAAGCTGACTACCTCCAGGTTTGACAGTCATAGAATCATAAAATATTTTAAGTTGGAAGTGACCTCAAAGCTCATCCAGTTCCAACCCCCTGCCGTAGGCAGGAACAACTCCCACTAGAACAGGTCATTCAAGGCCTCATCCAACCTCCCTGGTCAACCTGTGCCAGTGTCTCGCCACCCTCACTGCAAAGAACTTCCTCCTAACATCCAGTTTCATTCTCCCCTCTGCCAGTTTAAACCCACTACTCGTTATCCTGTCATTACAACACCTTGTGAATAGTCCCTCCCCAGCCTTTCTGTAGGCCCCTGGTTTATTATTTGGTAGTGAAATGCTGAGCATAAGATTTCAGAACTTTTTGTCTGTGTTGTCCTCTAGTGATCTTAGCAAGAGGATGGATATTAGCACAGATGAATGAAAACCAGATATTTTGGTGTTTCAAGGACATACTTTAAACATTATATTTTTAAAAAAGTTGAAGACCTCGAGACCTAGAATAACTATATTCTAAATATGTAGATAAAATCTGCTCATTCTGGTACAAGAAAATAATTTCACAAAACAATAAAGTACTCTGGAAGCAATATAGAATGTTTCTGGTGTCTGCTTTCATGCCACATTGCTTTTAAAATTCTGTAACATAAAGAGGTCCTGAAATTAAGAGGCTTATTTTCCAGCCATTAGGTCATTCTTGAAATTACCTGTTAGGAAGACGAGTCAGTGCTGATGTTGTAAGTGCTTGCCTCTGTCCTTTGATAACTTCAGATTCATTATGTCCTGCTAATATAAATTAAATGAAGTCACTGACAGTCTCTTCAATCTGTCATACAGGTTAAACCCTGGATCAGCATGGCTTGATTTTTCTGAAAGCATAATTAATTCCAGAATATGTATTTGTTCCTGTGACTTGTAGGTCCATATGAATGTATTTACCTCAGCGCCACTTAGTAAGACATTGTAGTTTCTCCATTTCTAGGATAAAGTAACAGTGCTGACAGTTGCTGCTGAAATGGGCAGTTAAGGAATGTTTTTAGCTTAACCTGATAATGTCCTACATCATGAAGTTTCATTATTTAGTCACAAAGGCTTTGTATCTTCTCCGTCCTTGTCTTATACATTTATAGGTCACCATGTTTTACTGAAAGGAATAATTGATCTTTTAGAGTAAGAGAGGTTAACCTAAAGTGAAGTATAATGTAAAAATCCATCAAGAAGGCTCAGATGAATACAGAAACAAATTAAAAAAAAAAAAATAAGTGTTTCCAGTAAACAGTAGCTTTCTGCTTACCACTGAAGTGTATCAGAAATTAGAAAAAATAATGCAGAGCTAAAAAACTCTCTGCTTTTGACGTGGTTCTTTGATACTTTTCTTCACAATTTGTTTTCCACGGTCACCAGAGGTCATGAGCATCTCAGTCTTGACTTAGAAGAATTTCTAAGTAAGTGACATTTTGAATAAAGTAGTCACTTTAACACATTCCAGAAAGAAATTGGGTATGTTGCGAGAATGTATTGTAAAGTTGAAGAAAATTCTAGCTGTCAGTTACAACTCGTGAGGGAGTTGTACATTGTAAGCACTGAGCAGAGCCTGGATGTATGAAAATCAACTAGGCCTGGATCAATAAGAGATTTCTATATCTGACTGTAATACTCATGGTAAAATCAACATTGACGCTCATGCTTATCTGTACCTCTGACTGAACACGTAAGTGATTTTTATCTATAAAATCCCTGGTTTATTAGATAATTCTGGAAGTGTGATGGTCTTAATGGTCCTGAGCTGCTCGATACAAAACATACCAAGATAGCAGTCTATAGAGGGATTCTTGCTGCAAGACCTGGTCTGGTAGTTTGGGATGCAGCTACTGTCTGGAGCTGAAGCAATTCAGAGTGTAGGAGTTTTCTGTATAAGTTTCCATTGTGACTCCTCTCGTGCTTTGTTATTGTGTAGTCCATGAGTAGCACTAGTACTTTTCTCACTTGTAATGAAATCAAGACTAAGCCTACACACAGGGGTGCTATCAAGATCACCCTGTTTGTAACATAGATGTAAAGTTTTCCAGCAGTTAATGCTCTGGGCCCATATAGTAGATGCTTAAGACTGGCAACGGTCAAATTTTATTCCAGATAAAAGCTTTCTTGTTCCTTTTTTTGGTCCATCTGTCTATTTTGTGCACCTTAAAAGACAGCACAGAAGCTCTACAATTGCCTCACAGCTTCATAGTTGTTTTATGAGTTTAGTCAAGAAGAGAAGAAAAAGCTCTGTGTTATCTCCTTAATTTTAATGGTCTAGAGAAACCTAGAGTGATTGGTGAGGTAGTGTTTGGGTGCACTAGCCAGCTGAAATATTGAATGGAAGAGACTAGTGTTGGAGTAAAGATGAAAATATTTATGAAGCTTTAAGACAAAACCAAAAAAATATGTCAGTTTATGAAAGTAACTTGATTCTTGGTAGTATGTCTCAGTGTCTCACAGCTGCTTGGTAGTGCTTAAGCTATGTTACCAGTAATTAAGGAGCAATTAAGCATTGGCAGGTAGTTGGAGGAATACTTGGAGATGTGCTGCTTAACACAGGTTAAATTCTGCCCCAAGGTATGCAAGATCAGCTTGAGGCTCATTTGTTCATTTGACAATCTAATCTTCTATAAGTGTTTTACCTCTTTGGGAGGATGATTTTGGGTCAGTAAACATTTATCAATTCTAATGTGTTTTTAAAACTGCATCCTTAACTCTATTGCTTAAAGATAATATTTACTGGCCTGGGGGAGAGGGACATGAGGAAACTGATTTTGTTCTTTTATTTCTCCCAGGACTCAAGCACAAATTATTTATAACGTACTGCTAGTTCTTGCCGCTACTGAGAGAACCTTTGGCCTCTTAAAAATAAAATTTGGATGCATGATTAAATTTGGTGTAGTTACAATGTTCTCCCTGAGTTTGCACCTTGATGCAGATTATACAATATAGCTATTAAACATGGGTTATCTTTAGAAGGAAGGTAAAGATTAATGACTCAAACCAAAATGACAAATTAGATGTGTGATGAGATGCAGTCTTGCAGTGATGTAGGAAATGGAACCTGAGACAGCAAAAACATTAAAATGAGATTAATAGAGACTCATGCTTAAGTTAAAAAAAATAATATGGATACTCATTCAGTATAGGGGAAAAAATGTTTGTCTTGAACATATTAAATAGGCATGTAATGACTTCTTAGAACAGTCTGGCTGGCAGTCTTACTTATTTAGTTGGAAACCTGCCTGCAACTTCGATAAAGCAAAGCCTTGATGGGAAGAGAAGAGATCCAGAAAGTTAGTTCTGTAGAGCATTTCTGGGATTTTTTAGATGTATGTAGACACAAATAAATTATATTGGTAAAGAGCTAAACCATTGCCAGATACAGTGCTTGGAACAAACTTCACCTCAATCAGTTTGTTGGCTTTTGTTTTGCTTTCCTATTAGAAGTAGTTTCAGATTTCTTCCTCTGGTCACTTGGGAATTTTGTTCAGCAGATTTCAGTCTTTCTGGGCAATGTATATAGGATGATTCCCTCTCTGTGATTGTGAGATCTGGAGCCCATTTAGAGGCTTTGCTTTGCAGCCCGTGATGTTATAGGAGCAATAGCAGCTGCTCTCAGCTGCTCATATCAGAAAGTGGTTCAGGAGAAAGGGCTGTAGCTTCATTTTGCATGAACCATGTCCTGGGTTGCAAACATCAGGTGACAGATGCTGGGAGAAGCTTCTGGTTTTATGCTGGCTCCGTCATCTGAGCAGCTGTTTCCACTCTGCTTGTGTAATGGGGCTGCAAACCAGCCCTAGACCACTCATTGGCCTGCTGATTGAAATGCTGGCATTGTGTGACACAGAGACATCTCTTTCAGAAGTGATTAGATTCAGATGTACCTGCAGACCTTCTTTAAAGATCTGTGCTGTTGTTTTTTTCCCCTCTGTCTCAGCCAGCGATATATTAGTACTAATCCTTGTGTAACTCTCCACCGCAAAATGTGCTCTGTCTTAAATATGATGCTGGTTGTTGCTCTGCTCACATGAAAGGCTGGTGAGTTTTTTGTCTGTTGAAGTAAGAAATACTGGAAGATAAGCAGATGTTTTAGTCTTTGTTCTTATGTGTAACTGACCTTTATGACAGGCCTATCTTGAATGGAAAAGACTATATCAATTTTGAAGTCAGTCGAAAATGAGACCAATTAATGTAGTCTAAATTCATATTGTAGATACAAATTAGGATGCTTTAATCCTTAGATAAGCACAGAAGCCTTGTCTACAATCTGATTTATCTATGTCACAGGAAGAAGCTACTGTCATCAGCTGTCAGCACCCTTCTGTGGGTTCTTCCCACAACAGCTGCTCGTATGAATGATTTCTAAAACTTCTTTCAAATGAATAAGCTGATGAAATCAGTAGCTTATTAATTTTTTGACTGAATTTCCTATGATGGGCCTAATTTTTGAGCAGTATGTAACAGGATATGTTACAAGTGATATGACTAAGGAAGCACAGCATTGCGAATTTAAATATATATTAGGTCTTTTAAAGTCTGTGCTTAATACAAGGTGTATTAAGCAGGTGTAAATAAAAATAATTTAATTTCCTCTACACATTTTACCTCTGAGAGAAGCTTCTCAAACCAATAGGAAGACATCAAGCCTACCAAGCTCACCCATCCCCATAGTTTGCTGATTCGCATTGAATATGTTTGATCAGAGAATAAATGCCATAGTGATTCAGTGGCTAATTGCTACTTCTTCCTTGCTTACTAATTGTTTCACATTCTTTTTCTGAATGCATTCTAAAATCAAAGTAATTGATTTATGTCATTTAGTTTAGCTTTCATTTTTCACTGTGCATAGCAGGTATGTCATAAGAGAGGTTCGATTACATGACTGATTGCCTAGCACCTCTCTAGATAACTGTAGATTTAAAATGGCATTAAGATGCATTCCAAGCTGCTACTCTTTTGACTTCATGCTGAAGATAAGGAACAAGTTTTTTCCCCTCCCGTTTCCTGGCTCCCAAAAGGGAGAGAGATTGAATGGGTTAAGAAATACCACATTTCTTTGTTGTTGCTTGATATATGACTCTTCACTTTTTTTCAGTGACTTATCCCTCTACAAGCACAAAGTAATTTGCTAACTCTGCTCCAGTGAAGGATCCTTTACCTGCTTTTGCACTCTGTTTCACCCACTCATCCATATATGCAAACCATACTCAAATAGTGAAATCTGAAGTGAAAAAGAATTAACATTGCCTTTTTGTGGGGTTTGCACAGAGAGATTTAGACACATTTAAGAATCTTAAACAGTAAAAATCCTAAACAATAGGTGGAATTAATCAAGTTTTGCTGGTAAGGATACATTTTCTTCATGGTACTAACAGCAAAATCAAGATTTTGTTGTTTCAGAAACTGAGGTTACTGGACCGATTTAAAGGCAGTGTAGGCATAGGCTTTGTCATGATGTTGTTTTTTTCTCAGTAGTAGAGTAGTATTTGCAACTTAGTGATGGGCCTATTCTTCACATAGAGAGTAGGCTCTTCCTACTCAAATACTTCTTGTTTGCACCACCTCCATATCCCATCTATAGTGGTTATTTTTGTCCTGCATATATAAAAGCTGAAATAGTAGTAAAGATAACCATTTAAATATTTTTTAAACTTGTTAACACTGAGGAAAGCAGTATGGGGTGGTACTGGGTTGTTTGGAGACTATACTGTTTAGTAAATAAGTATTTTTTTCAACTGAGGATTGAAACCTATTTTAGGGTTATGGAAAGATCAGCAGTTTGGCTCCATTAAGATGTGGGAGGGAGTAAATACTTGCAGACAGTAATTGCAGCCTGGTTTTGGTCCCTTGCTGAGGAGAAATGGAGGTGCTGATGCGTGGGGAAGAGGAGGGCTAGAGGGAATGGAAGGACGGCAGGAAGACAGATGAGGCAAAGTCAGTTGCATTTGGAAAATGTTTGAAAAACGCTGCCATAAGTGGTTAGACAAAGTTTAATGCTAGCTCTTGATAGAGAAAAACTAGCACAAAATAGCTCAGTGATTGATGACTCACTCAAGATTCAGTTAGGAAAAAATATGTCTTTAAATAAACTGTGTAGCATTTGTGATGCCCTGATACCAAACTACTTCAGGTATACAAAAAATACCGTGCAGGGTTCCACTTTAACATCAGATCGTTCTCAAAATTTGATCACTGCTGGCAGCTTGTTTCTGGCTTAAGCCAAGTGGTCCAAATCATCATGTTGTTCATATATTTTCATTCCAGATCTTTGTATGTAGCCAGAAGGGTGCTCAGCTTTTCTGTGATGCATTGGCCATCTGCACCCCCTGCTCCTGCAGACTCAATACAGCTTTTACCTAATGGTTTCCTCTCAAGAAGAACTTAATAAAATCTGCAGTGGATGAAACAGTGACTCACAGTTGCTAAGTTCAGCACATACTGTGCTTGTCTCACAAACAATAGGATGCCTTGTTCTAGTTTAGCATTTGTCTCAGTATGACTATCAATTGTTGGTTTTGATACAAAGTCCCTGTTTCCTACAGTGGGATTTTTCCTTACAGGATGGTGGCAGAACATGTCCAAGTGTTCAAAAAATGTCTACATGCCAAGTGCTTTGTCTCATATTAAACGCTTGGTTCTGAAGATGGCACTGGACCTACTCCAGCAAAGCACTCAAACATGGACTTAATTGTAGGCATGCAAAGAGCTTCTGTTTATGCAGTATAGTTTGGCACAAATCTAGAAATTAAGTCCCTGCCCATGGAGGTGTGGTAGTTTGAGAGTTATCCACCCCCACACACTTTTGAAATCACCCAGACTAGACTCAACCAGCTGGAAGTTAATGAATGAAGCTTTAGATTTACATCTTTGCACAACACAAAAGCAGATACTTACAATATATTACAGATATTTACAGGTATATACAGTAAAAAGGTACTACAGAAACACCACACCCCTCCCAGAGGTCAGAGTCACCAAGAGGGGTTCCCAACCACCCTTAAACCTCCCTCCCCGCTCCTCCCAATCTTACCCAGTATCCGTCCTGCATTCCAGGTAAACAGGGAAGATGGGCCAGGGGTCATTAGGAGTAGGAACTGATTAGTTGGGTAACACAGAGTCAGCTAGAAGCCGAGGAGAGAGAAATCAGCAGCCAGAGTGACCCAAGCAGCAATGTCTTATCTATGTTTGGGTTCTTACTTTTGTATCGATGAGCAAACATATGAGTGAAGGAGACATCACCAATGTTTTCTTTTCTTAGCCTGTAACCTAATTTATCTTAATAAAATATTCCAATTAACCTCAAACCAGTACAGGAAGGACTAGGATGGTGTTACTGAGGACTATCAAAACAAATAGGAATGTGCTAGCATGGTAAAAAAATGCGTAAGTGCTGCCTCATTCTACAGATATTTCTGTTGCTTACCATATCCTCTCTTTTTACCCAAGGCAATGGCTCTCTGGCTTCCTACTACTTTTGTCAAAGTTCAGCATGTTACATTCATATGGCTATGGCTTTGAGAGCTGTAGACAGTCTCAACTGTAGCAGCAAGGCCATCCTGATCATCTGAATTATGACTGCTGGGTTGCTTGTGTTATTCTTCAGTTTTAGTACTCAACTAAATTTAGGCTGGAAAAGACCTTTGAGATA
Organism: Psilopogon haemacephalus; assembly: GCA_013396835.1. NCBI lineage: Eukaryota > Metazoa > Chordata > Aves > Piciformes > Megalaimidae > Psilopogon > Psilopogon haemacephalus. Next base: position 254,050 of record VWZI01008852.1, on the reverse strand, counting down.
CCAAGTCAAACCATTAACCTAAAACTACCAAGTCCATTGCTAAACCATGTACCTATGCATAACGTCTACATATCTTTTAAATATTTCAGGAATGATTCAGCCACTTCCCTGGGCAGCATGTTCCAGTGCTTGGTAACCCTTTCAGTGAAGACATTTTTCCTGCTGTCCCACCTAAACCTCTCCTAGTCCAGCCTGAGGCCATTTCCTCTCATCCTGTCACTTGTTGCTTAGTAGAGCAGACCAACACCAATCTTGCTACAACCTCCTTTCAGGTAGTTGCAGGGAGAAATGAGGTCTCCTCTCAGCAGCTCCTCACAGGACTTGTTCACTAGGCTCTTTAGCAGCTTCATTGCCCTTCTCTGGGGCAACTGCAACCTTCTCAGTGGGGAAGTGTCTTAAAAATACTTGTGCATGTTCTGAGGCCTAGTGAATAAAGATGGGACTTCAAAATCTTAGCTCTGTTGCTGCCTTTCCTTCTGACCTTGTATCTAACTTAAGGTAGCTGAGCTCCTCTGGGTCAGTACTTCTTGTGGTTCAATAAGGCTTATGAAACCTCACTTCTGAGCAGCATAGTCCTGTTTGTCCAGCTGTCTCTAATGATAAGCTGTAATACCTTTGCTGGACAATGATGGCAAGCTCAACTGTCTTGTGAATGGGACTGAATAGGTTGATTTTATGTGGCTGAATATCTGAAGCGGACAGTTATGAAATATTCAAGGGAAAACACAAAGCCTTCAAGTCTATTAGCAGGCAGGACAGGAGGAAAGGGAATTTACTCTGAAGATTTGGAATGACTGCTTATAGATTCTGTTTTAAAACAAATAATACAAGCCACTGGATGCATTCATGTTAATTTCACAAGTCTTTCAGGGTTTCAAGGGTAGCTTTGTGAAGAAATTCTCTTGTAGCAACTGGTAAGGATGGGAAATTGGTATAGAAAGTTCTCTGAATGCAGATCTCTGCATCTTGTTAATGATTCAAAATAAATTGGGTATCTCGAGGTTTTTCGTTGGTTTTGTTGCTAATCTGTGCCTCACAGACAGATTCTAAGCTGTACCATATTGCAGACAAAGGATAAGAGAAATTCAGAATTAAGAGGATTACGAACTAAGTAGAAAAGTTGGTGAAAATGGTGGGAAAAAGAAAGCATCTCCATTTTACAGGTGGAGTTATGAAACTCAGAAGGCTTGTTTATAAATAGACAGAATGGCAGTGATCCTAGGGGGAGCTGAGTTAGTGCTGAGATCCAACTTTCTTTGTCCTATATGTTGTGAAACCAAGCCACAATATGTTGCCAGGTTCCCTCACAAAGCCAAACTAAAGCTTTTTGCTACAGGATATAATCTGTTTCCCATTTGATGTGGTGGTATATTAAAGCTCATTAGAATTAATCAAAAGTTTAAATTACTTCACCACTTAAACCCAGAAAGTGTCACCTCCAGGATGTAAACTGAATCTCATATTTTCTTGTTGTGACTTTCAAATACTTCCCCTCAAGGTTTATTGTCAGCTAAATGATTCCCGTGGTGCATCACAAAATTAAATGTGCAACACTGATAAACTTTGTGTGAATGCTTTTCTCCAAACCTCTCCACAGTCTCACTGGGGGTTATTACAGCTTCAGGAATGGGTAACAATGAAGGGGCAGGTGGCAGTTTGCTATCAGATTTCTGTAACATGACTGGTCCAGAAGGATAACTGACTCCATTGAGAAGGAGGAAAAATCATAACATATTGTAATTAAAAAAAAAAAAAAACCAAACACAAAAACCAACAACTCTGCCACATGGTTTTGGCATTTGGATGTTCCTGGCTCTGCTGAATTCTATCATAGGTTACTGCTCACTCAGGCCTTGTAGTAGAACAGGTTTTTACCTGCTTCAGTGGAAACTGGAGTTTACCCTTCATGCACAAATTACATTTTCTTTTAAAGAACAATTTTCATGTCTACTTTTTTTTTTTTTTTTTTTTAACGAACACACAGACAAAAATAAAATAGTGATAGTGTGGATCTAACTAATTGCTGTAACATGCAAGTGCTGCTCTATATCTCACAATTCCTGCAATTGCAGTTCTAACAGTAGCAGAATTTAGCACAGGACAGGGAGGGCAGCATGAAATCCGTCTGAAACTTTTAGAATTTTTTTGATATGTGGTCTTACAGGTGGGTTTCTGGTCTATGATTACTAACACAAATTTCTTGGAAAGATGTAATTATCCCAAAGGTGCAGAATATGTCTTAACAGGGATTAATTTTCCATGGACACTGTTTATTAAGTCACACAGTTTGTAATGTTCCATATACTCTATTTCTCTTAATTTACAGCAGAAACAGATCATAAAAGTGGTTGATCGGTGAGTGAGTGATTCCAGCAGGATCTTATTAGTCATACCTCTTGTAGTATACACTGCAGGGAGCTGCAGACAGTGCTCCTCACACTCTTTTCCTGCTATGGGAGATAGTCATCCATGAGCTTCTTCAACATGATTCCATCCCATGGGCTGCAGCTCTTCATGAACTGCTCTGATGTGTCACTTCCATGGAGTGTGGTCCTGTCAGAAACAGGACTGTACCAACACAGGCTTCCCTCACTCGTGTCCTTCTTTAGGCATAGTCATCTGCTCCAGTGTGACATCATCCATGGCCTGCAAGTTGGCATCTGTTCCTCTATTAACCTGCATGGCCTGCAGACAGACATCCTTCATCACAGGCTGCAAGAAAATCTCTGCTTTGGCACACCTCCCCTGTCCTCCTCTGATGACTGGTGTCTGCATAGTTGTATCTCTCACATCCTCCTACTCTCCTCTGCTTCACCTTATCCCTCTTACAAACATTATCACAGAGTCACTACCATGGTTGTTAATTGGGTTGGCCTTGGCCAGAGGTGGCTCTGACTTGGAGCTAGGAAAGCTTTTAAACTTCTCACAGGAGCCACCATTGCAGCCTCTCCCCTGCTGCCAAAACCTCTCTACACAAAGCCAATACAGTGGTTCAGATCAGCAATGCTGGATGTAAACAGGAGCTATGGGAGGTTCCTTGAACCTTACTAGCTTCCTAATGGGTGAACAACTTGCCATCTCTTAATGGATGCACTAGTCCAGAAAAACACTTAAATTGTTTTGTAACTTCAAGCAGTCAAGTAGTCTGAGTTTGTCATGCTCTTGGTTTCATGCATAATTAAAATTAAATGAGCCCTAGGTTGGCTTCTTTGAAAATGTCTTTTGAAGAGAACAATAACTTGAATTAACAGCAAAATAACTGATGCCATGACAATAATTTGGCAGTGTACCTGCAAAAAATATCTGTGAAGCATTGAGCAGTGCTGTATCTTGCACCTGGTGTTTTAAAAGGAAGAGTCAAATACTCAAAATTTCTCATTAAGATGGAAGTGACAGAAAATCCTTCAGATTCTTTCCAGTGACATTCCAATGTTTGGTAGAAGGGGAAGCTGTGGGGCAGGATGCAGGGGGAGCATTATATGAAGGCATTAAGCTTTGATTTGTTTCCTTCTGCACAGTGACTGGAATGTGACACCTTAGTTAGTGCTTCTGCATGCCACTTGAAATCTCAAATGCCCAGAAGGTTTTCTTTCCTTACCTATAAATGCAAACTCTGACTTGATGTCTTTCATTCACAAAGACAGATGAAAATAGGTAAATGGCAGCGAGCTTGCCTTGGGTGATATACAGGGGAGCCTACTGTCCATAATTATTACTGAAAAACATAAATAAAATGAAAGCAGTCAAATTTGGACGAGAACAAATGCTGAATATTTACATCTGTCTTGTATGTCTAGTTGGAGCTGTGGGTCTCTGCTCATGAACAGGGACAATATGTGCCTGGACCAAAGTTAGTAACAAATCTCGCACTGACTTCAGCTATGTAGGACGCAACTGTAAAAGGACAAATAACCATGACTGTATGTACGTGTTGAAGAGAGAGAAATTAAAAATGTTATTTAATTGAAATAAAGAAATTGAGGATGCTATTTAGTTGTCTTTCCTGAGTTGCTCCCAAGTATCTTTATGGAAACCTCACAAAAATAATAATGCACATGCTAAGATTGTATACTCTGAGTGTTTCTCATCTCTCTCCTGGTTTTATGATGGATGAGGGGGAAAAAAAAAAGGTGTCTATGAAGTGCTTAGTGAGCTGGTTTTGATTCACCTGGTAATGGTGGTGTTTTGATTCTTTCCTTTGAAGTACTAGTGCACTGAGCACTTGTCAAATAGCAACTGAATTATCCTGTTTGTAGAATATTTTAAGGCCTGTAAAGAAGAATGTTGCTCTGCTTTTCCAGCATGTTGCATCTGCACAAAGATGCAACTGTATTATCTTGGAGCCTGAGATGAATGGAAGGATTGTGTCAAAGAACTGAAGGAAATAATTTGTAAAGAGATTTCCTCTTGCCATCTCTGATTTGGTAGATATATTGCTCTTATAAAACCTGAAGGAGACTTCCTGCCCCTTCAGATATTAATTTGATTTTGAATTTATATTTTTTTTTCACAGCTATTGGCTTCTGTTCAACATGCTTTGGATGATCTTTTGCATAAAAATAAGCCATAGTCTTTTAAATAGTCCTGTTAGGCACAAAGCATTGAGATCAGTATGAGGTTTTCAAAAACTATGGAAAAATTAGTCAATGGAACAAAACTAAATTGGTGAATATTAAGAAAAAAGAGTATTTATTTTCCTGGGACTTGGTATAGACAAATCAATGTGATATTATGTGTGTAGACTTCATTTTGATCAATGATCAAATCCAATCACTGCAATAGTCTGTGATGTTATGCCTTACTGGTGCTACTCAATTTATATTTGTGATGTATCAAAACATAGAGGTTAACCTATGTTAACTGGGAACTTCAAAACAACTGTACAGTGGGGGAAAAGAATATTCTTTGCCTTTGTAGTTTTCCTACTGTTTCTTCTCCTTAGCCTCTACATTTAATTTCCAGAGCCATGCAATAGTAATAGCCTTTCTCATAAGAAAAAAAATATTAATTAAAATCAGTGATCTCAATTAAATTGTCATATTACTTGGAACAAGTATCTCAGAGCAAAAGAGAGGGTGCTAATTAATACAATAAATTGTTTTACTTCCTATCTCTTAAACAGATCACCACATTGTTACCACTGTAACTAAGACGTGAATTATCAGAAAGCTGCTTTCTGAAGCCTGTAAAGCATACTCAATGGGTTTATACTGAACCCATAACTGAAGATTCATATTTTACATTATTGGGATGAATGCTTTTCAGTGGCAATGCGAATTTGGTCCTACACAGTGTCTCTTCAAAGATTGTATCTTGACATCCATTTTGCATGTGCAGAAGTTACACGCATTTGTGCGTAGGTAGAAGCTGTATTTGCACACATTTATGCATACAAATAGCCAAGAAAATGTGCCTGTGGTCCTAAGTATTGTTTGCACTAGCAGAAGCTGATATGTGCTGAACTAGAAACCACCCTTTCTTTTTCTACTTTTGATTTCCTGCCTGGCTTAACAAACTTCTCTCAGCCAGCCAAATTTTCTGTAATAGGTGAGAACATCCTAGATACTGCACGCAACAGATTTTTGCCTTTGGGCACATAACATTAACCTTCCCCTGCCTTTCAGATGAGTTAGGACACTGTCCTGCTTTAATTGGACCAGATGTTTCAAAGTAGCAATAGAGAATCTGCCTCAACAGCTTGATTTAGATACCAAGGCAGCCCTAGCTTCTCTACTTCTGTGCTGCCAAGTCAATTAAGAAGATGCTACACTTCTATCATGGACTGCTCTAGTCTCTCAGCCAAATGAAAAATGACTGCAACTAGGAAAGAGAAAAAGTTTCTGAGTTTTGAGTGGAAGTTTTGTTTGAGGGAAGGTCTGGGAGCTTACTTGTGTGCACGTTCTTGTTCAAATTCTGTTATTTTTAGTATGATAATGTTATCTTTGAAATAAGTTCAAGTAAATAGATATGTATATATGTTTATTTAGTTATTTAGTGTATTTTTTTTTTATTATTTTCTCCTTGAATAAGTCTTTTGTTATGTCCAGATAATATATGTTCTTTTTGGGATGTATTTCATTCAAGTTCTACTGATCCATATTTGTCCCACGTGCTGGAAGAGCATGACGAATGAATCACATTAGTGAATCATAGAATAGTTAGGGTTGCAAGAGGCCTCCAAAGGCGATCTAGTCCAACCTCCCTACAGTCAGCAGGGACATCCTCCACTAGATCAGGTTGCTCAGGTCCTTGTCAATCCTGACCTTGAGTATCTCCAAGGATGGGGCCTCAACAATTTCCCAGGGAAAACTTTTCCAGTGTTCCTCCACCTTCATAGTAAAGAATGTTCTCTAGAAAATGAGAACAAATGATGATAAATTTCACCCGATATTTTGATGGAGGTTTGGTCCTTTGGCTCTTTGGGTTTTTTCCCTTCTTTTTTTTTTTTTTTCTTTTGTGATATAAAATTAGGCAGAAGTTTGAAAACGTGAATCTTTCTTGCTCTTTATTTTTGAATTCTCTAAAAAAATTATATATTTATATTCTTATATAGTCCTTGAACAGGTAGCATAAATACAACTAAGAATCCCCCAAATACATAATGCTTAAAACAAAATAATCCGGGAAAGAGCACTAAGCCCACATACAGATTTATGATTTTCTGTGTGCAAGGTAACTTTGCAGAATTCCTCTGGAGTAGGCTGGGTGCTTGTGCTATCAATACTGCATTTAGCTTCTGCTCTGAGTCCTCTTCACTTCTGTTCCCTTATGCTCTTGTGGTATGGCAATATAAATTAAAAATGGAATTTGTTATTCCCATCCAAAATGCCCTCTTTGCTTCAGCTGGCCAGGAAGGAGGAGAACACAGCATATCTCTGTTTTACTTTTTGATGCGTTAGTTTCTCTTTTTCTGTAGTGCTTGCTAAGCTGGAGCCACACAAATTGATGGGGCTTTGGGGATACCTAAAGCAACCAGCAAGTGACGAAACGATTCAGCAGCTGCCTTGCCCATTGTCCATCATATGTGAAAATGCTTCTCTTAAAACAGGACTATACTGACTTATAGCCACCGTGTTCTCTACCTTATCTTGTAGTGGAGAAAAACAAATGTACCCAAAAAAAAGGGAATGCAAATGTAAGTAATGTGTGCAGTTTGCTCACCTAAAACCAAAAAGTCATACCTGTGTGATACTGTTTTTTAAAAAAATCCATATTGTTATATCCTACCTTTCAAAATAACGCATATATGTTGATTAGTGTGTGTGGGGGGGAACTTGACAGTCAAATCCCATGCTCTGCCACACTGCAACTGTGTGTCAGTAGTAATGGCAACTCATTCCTGCAGTTTGCTTTTGCCTTGCTGATGGAATTGTGGGCATGATTCAAAGGCAGCTATTGTGGATGATTTTGTCATTTTCTTATTTTAGCAGCTTCTCTTTCAAAATTTGCAGTGCAACAGCAAACTTTCAGCCATGCTGACTTTGTTGCATGAAAAATAACAATTAGGCTATTAACTGACTAATCACAGGTATGTGTTTGATTTGCACCACTGGTCTAGGCTGTATCACACACATTTTGTATCACTGAAGTGCTTAGAGAGTGGCCATTCTGATTCCAACATACCATCCTGTGGGTTTCAAACTTTCAGAAGTATCTGAAGTAAACGAATCCTTTTGTGGAGAAATGTAATTCTTTTGTGAAGAGAGACAACCATAAAGTGTATCAATCTTTTGCAGAGGCTTGACTGAACACAAGTTAATCACGCAGGTTGGATTTTTGGAGGGAAACCAGATAAAATGGGTAACTTGTCTCCTATCAATGAAATATTTGAGAAGAAAAGGATAAGTTAGGGTGCAGGATTTCCCTCCATATTGATCTAGGCTGACAACAGAACGACCTTTGTTCGCTTGTTCTCCACCACACCTCCTCCCCAATGATAGAGATGACATCTGAACATCAAAACTGCTGATTTTACATGTGGTGGGAGTTAACATATATTACATCTGTTTCATTAAGTGTTCATCTTGCATTTCTGAATATGTTCTCTTTTGGTTTTTGGATTTTATTCTTTCTCCTTTTCTCATAGCTGTCATTCTCTATTAGATAACAAACACAGACTATCTCCCTTTCTCATGTCTTATTTTAATTATCTATAGCTATGATGTGTGGTGAAATATCGCTGTCATATCCATTTCTGGAAATGTTTAAAAAGTCCTAAACACACACAAAAAAATAATAAATTTATTTGCAAAGATGCAACAACGCTGCTTTACATCTGCTTTACAACTTTTACCTTGACAAGTAAATGAAAAATACTGTGAACAGCAAGGCCTGAAATAAACTGTTCCATTTCTTTGAATTGCCTTTCAGTCAGGAACTGTTTATACAAACAGTTGGCATTAAAATATTTTGAGCATTTAACTTAAATGTAAGCCAATTATGCAGATGACAATTATAGTACCAAAAGACAGCATATGGATGTACATTGACATACCAGAACTCCCCAAATGCATGTTAAAATCAACTGAAAACAACTATTTTCTCCCTGGGTGAAGGAATGTTGGAGGGTTTTCCTTATGCTATAATATTAATGACACAGGAATATGGACTGCATTCACTGATATTTTAAGCAAAAACAATTCTAGCAACAGACACCGAAGGTCCAGCTTTAACATTAAATTTTATCCATCTTATTTGATCTTCTTTGCTTTTTAAAAATTTTACCCCTGATACTTGTGCATGAGTCTTCCATTATCCTCTGATCCTTGTCACGATTCCACTCTGGCTCTATCCTTTTTATCAATTTGTTACACTTCTGTGTCTCTGGATTCTGTTTTGCTTTTTACTCAAAGGACCTTCATTTTGATGGGAGGAGAATGAAAAGAGGCTTCCTTTCAGTTTTAAAAACTTAGTGATAGGATATCTGAGAACTTCAAACAAGTCTCTTTTACCATTTTTTGTGGTTAGTTTTCTTCTGATCTCATAGTACTGATCCCTCTTTCCCTCCCTCTTGTTAAATCTGTGTACGTCTATCACATGGATGAAGAATCTCTCTTACTTGTTGGCAATTACTTCCTAAAACCTCTTAA